>QLSR01000596.1:0-68414 GCA_031780015.1 Citrullus colocynthis | reverse complement strand
GGGGGGGGGGGGGGGGGGGGGTGTAAGGATGGAAAATACTGTTTGCACAATTTTTTTTGGGTCATTTGTATTTATTAAATTTGGACGTGGTGTTGTGCTCTTGTATCTTTCTATGAATGATTAGATGAAAATGGAATAACACCTTTTTGGTTTAGGTGAATGGTTCTGTTTAGGTGGTGTGTGTGTGTGTGTATATATGTTGTCCTTTCTACAACGGAATTAATTATTGTATTTCTCACCACCTAATGTTTGCTACTGATGGTGCATGTCATAATCAATACAATCAATGTTGTGGGAATAAAAACTCAGATTGTTGTCCTTGCTTTGTAACGTCTTCGTATCATTGATGTCTGTCTTTTTTTTTTTCCTTAATAATATTTATTTATAATCAAACTATTCTTTGGATAGCACTACAGCCACGTTTGTCCGATTCCAACTTGTACTATCAAATTTGTAGAATTTGAATAATGTTCCATTTTGATAACTGGAACTGAAAGGAAATGATTTTGAATTTTCAAATTTTAGAAAATGAAAATGAATTGTAATTGTTTGGAATCAAAAAACTTAAACAAAATCCAAATATGTAGATAGTAACCATTCTTTTAAGGATGTTTGGAAAAGTATTTGATCATTAAACCCTTAGAATTAAATATATAAATTGAATTGACGAACCTATCAAATTGAATTGATCAGATCAGTTTAGATTACATTTATCAATTAACCTCAAGTTTACAATTGAACAACTGATTTGGTTCACTCACAAAGAAAGTAGCTAGTACTATAGTCTTGGAAATTTATGCCCATACTATGGTATTGAAATTTTTTTTTACCGCAAAATGCACTACTTTCAGAATTGATGTTGATTTGATCTCAAAAGTTTCAAAAAGACCTTTTAGTTCTTAAGATTGCAAAAACATTATAATTGGTATCATTTAACTTAACCTAAATAAATTGTGAGTATAAAAAATATTTCAAAACTTAATCAAATGTTAATTTTGCTTGATCACTTGACCAATTAAACGAAAAATTAAACCTCCCAAGTGAAAACTAAAATGACATATTTCAAAGCTCTCTTTTTCCTCAACATACCCTACGCATCTGAGTACTACTACCCATCCCAATACAACACTCGTTGCATTTCCTGTGTGCACGTCGCCTATCGTCAAACACCCAATGCATTAGTTTTAAGTAGAAATTAAAATGGGATGTTGAGTTTTAATCTAAAACCTTGAAAATATGTAGAACCATGGGCAACCCCAAATGCCTTGTCAACTTAGCAAGATTTTGATGGATTTGGGAGAAAAATGGAGACAACGTTAGATCTTCCAATCAAACCTAAAAGTAAAATGAAACATCCAAAAAGAAATTCCAGAACCAACCAAATGATATCCTCCAAAACCAATCAAAACTTGTAAAATCTTGGACTCAGTCCACAGCTATCGTTTTTGGTTTTTAGTTTTTGCTTTTGAAAATTAAGCATATAGACATTATTTCCGCTTCCAAATTTCTTCCTTTTTGTTGTCTAGTTTCTACTAATGGTTTAAAAAATCAAATCAAAATTTAAAAACTAAAAAAAGTAGCTTTTATTATTTTGTTTTTGTTTTTGAAATTTGGCTCAAAATTCAAGAAAGATGTAAATCATTGTAAAAATGTGGAGATAATAGGCTTAATTTTCAAAAACCAAAACGAAAAAACGAAATAGTAACAAAACTGGAACCTTAGTTTTTAATTTTTGAGAAGTTAGTTTACACACACTACTATTTATAGTTTATCTCTAATGTAAAGAAATGGTGAGAAAACCAGCACAATTTTCAAATGAAATGGTGAGAAAACCAGCACAATTTTCAAATGTTAAATGGTTATCCAAGGGAGTCTAAAGACTTTCTGGGGAAAAAATCATAAATAACTACAAAGTCAATGAAGCCCATAAAAACTACCAGAAAGCACGAAGGAGGGAAAAAAAAAAAAAAGAAAAAAAACCCAAAAAAACTACCAGAAAGCACGAAGGAGGGAAAAAAAAAAAAAAGAAAAAAGAATCCACAATACTCTTGACCTTAGACTATAGGCGACGGTTGCAAACTGCCGGCCGACAGAGACTACAACTGGTGTACCGGGATGGCCATGAGTACTAAACACATAGCGCAGTTAAGGGGAAGAAGGTTTCGGACTATTTTAAAATATTTTAAGTTTTCCTTAAAAAGTTTAATTTTGAAATTAATTTTTCAAAGCATTTGTTAAGTAATCATAGCAAAATTGAAAACCAGCTTGACAAAACATCGGATCACAATTTTGCTGTTCAAGTTAAAGCCTGATCAAATCTCGAAGCCAAAAGTATATTTTGTTTCAAATAGTACTTTTAATTTACCTAGATTTAAGACTGGAATGCTAACCAGTTCCTATTATTGAATTCACCTAATACTCCATTTTTAGGTTAATGAAACATGCCAAAGTAAGCATAACTCAATTGGTATATGGATATGTTAATAACCAAGATGTTTGTAGTTCGAATCCTCATATCACTATTGTACTAAAATATATAGATATATATTCAGTGCTAAAATAAATCTCTAAAACAAACTATGTACTTCACCTGCTGGATTATGGCCAGACATTTTTTAATACTTGGAAAGAAAAATCTTTATGATTCAAATTGAAAAATAAACCTACTGACCCTGGTTAACAGTGTCAGTAACTCTTATTTATCAGGTAAGGTTAACTATGATCAAACCTTGACCCACCAAAAAAGAATATCCTCATTATCTAGTGGAGGACAAGGGTGAATAAGTAAGCAAGAGGAGCATAATTTTAGCATAAAACATTATAGATTCTTTTAGATAAAATTTCAGATCTCTACCCTCTACTGAAGGTCGTTAGACGCCCTCATTTAAAAATATATGGTTCAGTTCCTAATTATCTAACATTGTTGCCAGAGGCAGAGGCAATATGCAAATAAAATAATCATGACGGGCTATTTTGTCAGAAAGCATGTAGAAATCTAACAAAAGAGACTCACAAGTCATTTCACGTATTGCAGCACAAGTGGAATTCCACGTCCAAGAGAATGTATTAAAAGCCAAAGGATATTATTCCTTCACAATCGTTCTATCCATAGCAAAGTAAAATTCTCGTCCATCCGAAGGCCAATATCCTGAAGAAATTCGAATGTCAAATGGAGAAGGAAAAATATGAAGTAAAAGGATTCAAGAGAACAAGTGAATAACCTCGTTGAATGACTGCAGATGAATGAAAATTGGTCGATCGGAGACAATGTTATTGATCAATGACGCGAACAGTGTACAAAATATTTGTTGAAAACAGGCCGAAGATGCTATTTTTCATAATGCTACAATACCTAATACTTCAGTACAAAGGGGTAGGCCATACTCGTATTATCTGACATAAAAATCAACGTAAAAATTTAGGAGATCAGAATTGCAACAGTGTGCATTTATATTCCGCTACACTCAAAGAAACCATGAAGAGGGAGAGAAAATAACTGTTTAAGTACCTTCATTTGTCACACATCAAACACAGCTCTGTAGCGTTTGACAAGAGACTGTAGAATACTTCCACATGCCAAACTAATCGATCCTCATTCCGACCATGAAATACAGGGTAGTCGAGGCGAGGAAGCAAGGGACACTACCAGTTATAGTCGAAATGCACGACCATGGACTTCATTGGCAATCAGATTATTTTGGCAACGTACCTACAAGAGATCTCTCTGGAAAAATTATTTTCAATGCAGAGTGCACATGAATGTGATTGCACCTCAATTTCCACGAATTGTCTTGTATGGTTTCCTGTATTGTATGAGAAATGTTTGAGAATGGTGATGTGGCAAAAAAAAGTTTTTTTTTTTTTTTTTTTTGATATCCGTGAGTATCAGAACTAGCTTGTGCGTACCTCGATTAATCTCACAAGACAACTTGCCTGACCCTACAACATTTGGGTGTCAAGGAAATTCGTAGGATATTAATTCTTAGGTAGATGGCCATCATGGATTGAACTCATGACCTCTTAGCCATTTATTGAGGCTATTATGTCTCTTTTTTAACCACTAGGCCGCCAACCCATGATAATTTGAAATCATGAAGTTGATAATGTTAACTTTTTATTTATAGCCCCTAAACCACTCATGGTATTGAGGCTGCATCAGCTATTGTTAGTTACATGGGGGCCAACCTATAGACATGAGACATCTCTCTCTCTCTCTCTCAGTTTTTTTGAATGATAATAATAAAAAAACATCAATGTCGTTGGTATAACAAAAAAGGAAACAACCTAAGTGCTGAGTAGAGAGAATCTCTATTGCGTATGCTATAAAAGGGCCTTCCAATTTTACAAAACCATGAAGAAGCTATAGTTACAAAAGAATTTTGTGGCTTGATGACCACAACTACCACGACGTTGTATACTGAACAATACATTATAGCAGTGGTTTATCAGAAGTCTGAACCTAAACATGATTTGTGTTCGTAACAGCAAATAGAAAAATAACATCAATGACGAGCTCAACCTACATCCATGTGTGTAGGAGAGTAGTGAAATTGTGTTCACGGAAACTAGCATTAAATATAAGAGATATTTTAGCTTACCTAAAATGTTGGGCATGAGATTTATGAGGCCTTTTTCTGTCCAGGGATCCCTATGCGATAGACCCTTAGTGGTGTCTCCTACCCAGAGCATTAATTACCCTCTTGAGAAAGTCGGACAGATGCGGCACGTACCATGCTCAGGAGCCTTTCATCTAGTGCTTCAAGATCACCACAATTACGGAGTTGAGAATATAGTGGAGCAATATAGTCTGCAGCAATTTCAGCCAACTTCCACAGAGAGAAATCTCCAGCCATTTGAAGTACATTGACTGACAAATGATGGGCTATATCTAGACAAGATACAATTAGATTCAGGCACACTTCCTGAAGATCTTCCAGAAACCAGAACTCGGCAAGCCAACAAAGCTCTACATATGATTGGAGCTCATTCAGCTTCTCTTGGTCATCCATATTATGCCATAGACACTCAGATGGAGGATCTGGCAGCTTATCTGAGTAGAACCACTCCACCAGTTTAACCATTGCCTCCCAACTTACTGGAACCTTAATTATTTCTGAGTGGCTGTTGGGAAGATAAATGGAAAAGGGAAAAGACAACCTTCAGCTGTGGACTATAATAATGGCAAATAAAATTAGAACTGCTTCCAAAAGAAATTCCAAAGAAAGTTCCACAATTTCTCTCCATACCACTTCCTAGACCATACTCCTCATAACCATTCAACTCACCTTTATCAAATTCTTAAGAGGTGAAAAGTTCTAAATCGAGTTTATATAACAAAAAATGTAAACAAGGCTCTCATAAAATAATTTGAGAATAGTAATCCATGTATAAAAGTTTGATCAAACTGCATGTCCTGAAGGCAATAATTCTCTGAAAACTTAACGATCGTGCAATCTTTCTAATCAGTGTAATAGCGTAATTCCCTTTTTCCAGACTGCACTACAACAGATCTCTTACAAATCCAACAAATGCAGATATATTTTATCTTGGTCCTTTAATTGATATCAAATGTGAATTAATCAAAGAATATAACTAATAAAAGAACAAAGTATCAAACAGACTATAATTTTTTATTTTATGTTCACTATATTGTAAATCACATACTATACTCTCTTTATGATCGTGTATATACTAAATGTAATGAGCATATACCTTTCTTTCATTCCCGATTGTAACAAGGCTCTAAGATAGTCACAACTTAACCACAAGATTACTTTATGAACATGCATATGTGGCACAGATAAAGTACAAACATCGCATTTCCAACTAGTCTGCTTAGTTTGTTTTGCTTCCAAGATGATATCCCTGAAAATAAAACAAAATTGGTCTTAAAATCTTTTAGAGAAAAGATGGTTACATGGAGGAAGAAAGTTAAAATATGTTCCCTACATGAAATTTTCTCTGCCCCAACAACAAGACCAATTGAATGACTTCACCTAAATCAGATAATGTAATAAAATATCGGCTGGATGATGCAAATTATAGAAAAACACATGCTCAATGGTCAATAACATATACTCAATGATGCTCTACCCAGTTAACATTTTTCAATAGAGAAATTTAATTCTCATAAGTGAATATAAGCACAAGGCTAAAGATTCAAAATGATCTAGAGGCCAATACATAAAAATATCATTTCTGTGATAATCAAAGATGGTAAGCTATCTGAAACTGAATACTCATAGAGAAAAAATTATTATTTTTTTTTACAAAAAAGATACTTAATAAATGTAAACTTAGTCTACTTGAAGAAAATCAAGGAAAGCCTACGAGAAATGATATCCAACTGGACCAAGAGCCGCCACCAGATTGAAGGAGGGGAAAGGTGCCCCCCACTTTGGCCTTCTTCTACAAAGTACATGCAACAGAGTCTGTATTCTACAACGTTTAGCAAGACTTCTCAACTTCTTTGTAAGTTCCTCCCCAGCTTGTAGGCATCCCTTGTAAATATACTCCAGTAACTTTGCCATTGCATCATCATCAACATATGAAGATAAACAAACCTCTTTCTGATTCTTTCCAGACGAGTTTTTGTCTGTGGAGGATGAATAATTAGGAACTTTCTCACTGACAGGTGGCCAGTTAGGAGGCAGCAGTGATGTGCACCGAGCTGCAAGAATCACACCATGGACATTTAGAGATTTCCCATTTGTGTGAATGAAACGAATGTCTGAATAGTCACTCCCATCAAGTGCTCTTGCAATCTTGTTCCCAAATTTACTAGGAAATCCATAGAGTCCCAATAAACTAAGAATATATGCAGCATACCACTTTAGTCCAGGAGAGTAACTACCACTACAGATATCCTGAAGCTGACTTATTAACTCATCTTCAGTAAATCCAATTGATAAAAAAGATGTGTCTCTTTCGTTTGTCAATGGACCCAATTGTAAAATTAACTCAGCCAGGCCCACAAAACTATATAAAAGCAGGACATCCCTTCCCTCCCATTCTTTGTTAGGGCCCTGACAGCAAGCTCTCTCATGAAAGTTCAAATGCAAATGAGGAGAATAGCTCAGCCTACCTAAATGGACTTCATTAGTCAAGCACCACTTAACAAAGGAGACTATTGCCTTCATGCCTTCTGCACTTTTGTCCCACAGTGTATACTGTGGCAGACCTACACAACATATTAAACTTAACAAGTTCACGACTGTAAGAATATTTGGCATTCCAGAAATGGTCCCAAATGAAATGCCTGTCAGGGTATGTCGGAAGTCCTTCAAATATGGCTTAGTATTCGGCTCTAGCATTTTTGTTAACATAGACGTGGTCTTTGATGCAATATAATTGGAAGGAGAATAAATCATCATCATAGTAGCTCTCAATATTGATTCATTTTTGGAGGCATTGACAACATCACTTTGACATATTTGACGCCAACCCATAAGTAATTCAGTGAACTCCAAACTGTCAATAAAAGGAGTTTTAAGAAATGAGTTAACGGTGAAATTAAAACAACATGAAAGAATGCATGACAAAGTAAAACTCCACATGTACTGAGTAATGGTATTACCAGGCACATGATAGGAGTATGTCAATTAAGAGTCCATTTGAACTGTTGTTCAGGTAGACATCTTCATTGAAGTTTGTTGCAAGCCATCCAAGAATTTCCCAGATATATACCCTCAATCCAGAAAAACAATTTGGTTTAAGACCCTCCCGAACAATGTGTATCTGGTCATCCAACGAAAAAGTGCATTCATATAATTGTTTCGGACACTTTCCAAGTAGAAGAGGAAGAAGAGCTCTGTCAATTCCATGTTTCCAGAAATAGTTGTGATGCTGGCCAGGCCAACGAGTGATGAAGGCCAAGCGACTGGCCTCCTCAAGCAGGCACATCAGCTTACTGGTAACTATTTCAGGCCGCAAACTACATTCAGCCATTGCATTTAATATGGCATTGACAAGTGGTTCACAACATGAACTCATCCTTTCCAAACCGGTCTCACTTATCTGAGCAAGAAATGTCACAAAGTAAGTTCTAAGCAGAGAACACGTATTCATTAAATATGATGCTAATGAACATATTAACGGTTCTTAGTTCTAACCACTATACATTGTGCAAGTCTAAATGCTTCAATCCTAACATGATGAGGGCGTGAACTGCCCATGCATTCCACCATTTCTTGCAGAATTGCTTCTCCACGCTCGAAAAGCTTCTTTGCCCCAATACCACATAAAGCTGCAAAGGAAATTGGCAACTTTTTCTCAATTACCAATCTGCAAACTCAAAGTAGAAAAATTCCCCTGTATTCATTACCTATTGCAGAATACAACTTCAAAACTTCAGCTTTAACTGAAAAGTCTGGCTTGACATACATATCATACAAAGCTTCCATCAATTTAGCATCACTCCAAACTGGAAACCTAGAGAGAGGCCACCGAGAAAGTATTGTACTTAAAAGAGAAAAAAGAGGTTGAATATATTCAACAGGGTTTGTAGCTCCAGAAAAGTCTCTAATGATGCCAATCAAATGAAGAACGACTTCTTTCTTTTTTAGAATCTCCCAAAGTGCTTCCTCACTTTTACTTGGTACATTTGAAAGAATCAAATTCAATGCTGTAGCACATGCTACAGATATTTGTATTTGATAAGCAGGTAACAGGCTTGTAAGAGCATGAAAAAGATCCAAAATGAAAGGTTTCAACATTGCATTTGGTATAGCACTGACCAGCTTTATAGCAACATCAGCTGCTATACTTGAAGCTGCCCTATTCTTATCTTCAAGAATCCAAACCAAAGAATAAACAATATCAGGTATAGAATCCTGAAAGAAACAGAGGGGGTGGAATAACCATCCGAGAACAAGAAGAAAACAAAACTAATGCTCAAAACATGTAGTAAACGAGAACTTTCCAACAATATAAAAGAGACACGATCCAGTCAACTTAAGAATAGAATGCAAAGACACAAGGAAAATTACAGAATTTAACGAATTATTAAGTTTTAAGCAGCACAAACTTAAAATTAACCAGAAGCATAAGAGAAAAAAGGGAAGAAAAACCATCCTGGTTTCTTTTCCAACGTGCAACTATAACTACCTTTTTTAAATAAATAAATAAATAATTGTCCACGTACATCCTAAGATGACTACCTGACCCCTTTACAAAACAACTCCAAGTTAATCGTGGGATATGGATATCAATGATTATAAGGATTAGGTCTTAGTCTCAATATATCCAATTCCAATCCAAAACCTTCACTGTTATCAGATATTACTGTTCCTGAGAAGAAAAATCATCAATCAGAGGGTGATCCCGGGGTCACTAAATGAAGTCCTCCATTTCTTTCGGTAATTACGACTCTAAACAACTATAGAAAATCATAAACAATGAACAATTGTACTTGATTGGATTTCCAAAATTTAAAAGACAACTTAGTGATACCTTCACGAGGTGATGATAGCATAACTCCCTGGGAACAGATTCAAGAAATGCTGCAATGCAGCGAACAACATGTCTCTGCACCTCATTATCCGAGCACATCCATTTCCTCGTGTTTTGTTCATTAAACCTGACGCGGAGAACAATAATTCCACAGTTATGGTGTACATAAACTAATCAAGCGAGTAAAATTACAACACTTAAATAAATTCCTTCCGTGACAATTTCAAACAGTTAATCACGTAAAAGAAGCACACAACTTTGTGTTTCAAGGTTTCGACGTCTTTTCTTGAACTGTTTTTAGAGCGACCTTCGAAAAGAGACAACCTACAGGAGAAATATTAACTGTACGAGACAGAAAAATCACAAAGAAAATATTATTTCAATCGACTTTGAAGCCAAACAAAATTAACTTTCTGAATTCCAAGCAAATCCAAAAGAAAAGTTCAGCAATGGTAATTCACTGACAAGTCAATCAATTCTGAAGCACGTCGACATGCTCCGCAGGAAGAGCATAGAAAAGAACGAATCGAATTACAGCGAGTGAGTTATAGCGCTGAAGAAGACTGAAAACTGACCTTGTACCGAGATTGAGAGCGTCGTGAAGGCGGCGATGGAGAGTGTGGATGTGGCTGGAGGATTCAATTCGTCCAACGCCTTTGGAGGATCTCATCCCGAATGGCAATCGAATTCGTCAGTTTCTATAAGGCGAAAGACATTAGAAGTGGACAGAGTTTGAGCAGATCAATGAAGTTGAAGAACCGCCTTGAAGCTGAATGCAAGATATTCCAATTTGAAGTAACTACAAAAAGTACTTGCCTGAATTTTCAGCTTTTTTTTCTTTTTTTTTTTTTTTTTTTTAATTGCTTTCTTTTTTCTCACGGAGCAAATAGACGGCCGTATTAAATTTCCAAGGCATGTCCATCTTTGACATCCACAAGAGGGAATCCAAAAATGAGTAACAAAATGTTACTATATAAATATAGAATTTAAAAATCATAAAATATTAATTAATTAATTTAAATTTATTTTTTTCACATTTTAATTTTTTAAAAAATATTTATCGATATTTACATCGAAATTTTCATAAAATTAAGATTTTGATATCTTCGTTGACATCGACATTTTAAATCTTGCATGACTTACTTACTAAAAGTAAAGATGTCTTAATTTTGCCCTATTTAATAGTTAAAATACTATTTGGTAGTCAGCTTAAATTGATTAATTAATAATAATTTGTAGAGTAATTATTTTCAATGATAAAATTATTAGAAATATTTTAAAATATCTTGCATGACTTACTTACTAAAAGTAAAGATGTCTTAATTTTGCCCTATTTAATAGTTAAAATACTATTTGGTAGTCAGCTTAAATTGATTAATTAATTATAATTTGTAGAGTAATTATTTTCAATGATAAAATTATTAGAAATATTTTAAAATATGACAAATGTCACCTAGTAATATTTTACTATATTTATAAATATATTAACTTATTTTGATATATTTCATTATTAAAAATATTTTAAAATATAACAAATATTTTAAAATATAACAAATGTCACCTAGTGATATTTTACTATATTTATAAATATATTAACTTATTTTGATATATTTAAAAATATTCTAAATTTCATGTAAAGATATACAATAGAAAAATATATTTCTAAAATTTATTAAAAAAATGTTAATTAAAAGCTAAAATATTTTAAAAAGTAATAGTAAATTAACCCTAAAACTTAAATTTATATTTATAGAAAAATATAAAAACTAAATTAGACAATTAAAAATACAAAGATTAAAATATTCAGTGATTTTGAATGTCAAAGTTAGTAAAATATTTAGTGATTTTGAATGTGAAAGTTAGTGCAATATAATATATATAAATAGTGATTTTGAATGTCAAAATTAGTGAATGTTTGAAAATATACTTTTAATTATTCAAAATTAATTTAGGTTTAATCACTCAAAATTATATTAAAATTAATTTTAAAAGATTAAAAACATATTTTTTAGGTTTAATCACTCAAAATTATATTAAAATTAATTTTAAAAGATTAAAAATATATTTTTGGGTAGTTTTAAAAACGACAAAAATAATCAGATTAAAAACATATTTTTGGGTTTGGTTAGTTTTAAAAACGAATCATATTCAAACTAACTTTACATAAGATTTTAATCACATTATCTCTTCAAGGTTCATATTTTTAGTTACTATCAGTTTAAAATTAGTATTTAGTGATTATTTTATTTTGTTTTATTTTTAATTTGAAAATTAAACTCATACATCAATCAAAACTGTTATAATATCTTCTACAACATGAGATGAAGTTTTTATTTTATGCATTAGATTATAAATCAAAGTTGTTTTAGGAGTTTTTTTTTCCCTTCTTTTCTGATTTTTTGAGTATGGTTTTTATTTAGACCTATTTTTCAAAAATTATAATTTAGTTTTCAATGAGCTTCTGGTACATTAGAAATCGAGTCTAAAATATAGAACCAATGCAATAAATATAGCTAAAAGTTAAATTTCATTCTCAAAATCCATATGTGATGAATTATATCACTAATAATAAAATGATAAAATTTGTTACGGTTATATTTTCCTATATTTATAATTCTTTAAAATTATTACTCTATATTTAATTATTTTAATTATCAATTCAGTGCTACCTTAATTAGAAATAAAAAATATCAAATTAAATTCTACTCCTGAAGAAGGGAATAGAATTACTCAATAAGAAAATAATCCAAAACCAATTGGTTAAGTACTGTTTAGTTTTGCTTGTCAGATTCCAGTTTTTATTTTTATTTCCATTACTTATTTTAAAAATTGATATGGGACATTTTTGTCTTTTTTTTTTTTTTCTTTTTTGTCATGCGCCTATAATTAGTTTTTTTTTTTTTAATATAGTTTTTTTATAAATAACTAAAAAAATAAAATCAAAATCTTATTTTTTATTTTAAAACTTTTAGGATGTTTTACGTGATTATGTCAGACTGTATATCATTACAGAGTACAAACTTGTTACTTTTGCTACTTTTGCATGCTAAAGTTCAATTTTTCTATTTAAAAAACAATAATAAATAAATAAAATCAGCAAGCAATTCAGAAACAGTCTCCGTATGAACCATGTTCCCAATTCAAACTATATCAGATCACACAAAATAGCAAAACAAAGGGGAGATAGTCCTTAAGCTCAAACACAGGCATCGATAGTGCCGGTCCCATTCAACCGAAGCGGCGGCCGGCGGAAGGATCGGCAGTATCGCATCCTGTCCCGCCTTCATCATTAGTATCGTCTCCGCGCCGCAACTGATTGGATGAAATTGATTGAGCAGCGGCCGCGGAAGAACGACCGGCAGAAGTATCTTGAGAAATGTTGCGCGCACTGGAAAAGAGATCGACGGTATCCGAGTCTGAAATTTTCCCCGATTCGAGCGGCGTGCCGTGCTTGTAAGCGACTCTTAGGGCTTCGTCTTCGGATAATTTCGCTTGAGCAGCACCGTAAGTGATATCGTCCTTGCTCTTCGCCATTGTAGATTAGCTTCTTTCAAGCACAATCTCTCTCTCTCTCTCTCTTGTGATTAATTTTGCACAATCGAATTGGCGTTTTAGGCGAATTTGATGAGGTGATTGGTGACACGAAGCAGAGGGGCTGCTGAGAGATCGACAGGTACGTCTCCTTGCGATGACTCGATGGCTTCGTGTCTCTCTAAAATCATTCCTTCTTCAGATTCCACAGTAAGGAGAAACAAACAATCCATTAGGGATTTCGCACCATACGACTTACCAAATGCTGTTCAATATTTTTCAAAGGTTGAAATGTTATTTTGGTCCGCATTTTCTAAAAAGAGTTTGTTCATTTTTAGTATCATACTTTCAAAATATTTTCTTAATATTTTCTTTTCTCCTCCTACTTTTAATTTTGATTCATTTTACGTATAATTATAAAAAAATATCATTTTAATTCTTTAAAAATAAGATTTTTTATTCATTTTAGTTATAATTATAAAAAAAATATCATTTTAATTCTTTAAAAATAAGGAGAAGAAAATAAAGTGAAAATGAGAATGAAGCATCAAAATTATCATTTTTTAAAAAAATATAATAACTAAAATAAATTAAAGTTGAACACCAAAATATATATTTTAAAATTTTAAAAATATAAAGATCAAATTACTAAAAATATCAATTTTTTAAAAGTATAATAACTAAAATAAATTAAAGTTGAGAACCAAAATAAATACTTTAAGAACATAGGGATGAAATTCAACAAAAATTACAAACACAGAGTCTAAATTAGGGACCTTTTGAAAGTTATAGTAGTCTAAAAGATAACCCTCACGAGTTGGGCTCCGTTGATTGTTTTTTAATCCTAAAGAATTTAATATTTATACTAATTTAATTTTAAATGTTAAAATTTTTTAATATTTATATTTATATATTATTTTTAAAAAATTATTTTAAATGGTAAAACTATCGAAAATATTTATAAATATAGTAAAATGTCATAGTAATAGATGGTGATAGATACTGACAAACATCTATTAGTGTATAGACAGAGACGTTTTACTATATTTATAAATATTTTAGTCATTTAGTTGTATTTGAAAAAAACTCTTATTATAATTTTAGTACTCTCACATTATAATTCTAATTAAAAAACTAAGTTTTATTCCTTTAAACATGCATTTAGTCTCACCTTGGAATATTTTACAACCATGGAGTTAGGATGTAAGTTCAAATTATTAAAGATGAATGACTCGAATAACAATTAATATTAAAAATTAAATTTGGACAACATCTAAAAGATAAAAAAAAATGTACTATTGTTATTAATAGTGCTTCAGAACTTATTTGCCTTGGATAATGTGTCCGATCGTTATTCTTTATACATTTTATTGTATTTTGTATACATTTTTATTATTATATAATTAAATTATATTTACCCTACAAAATTAGCGGAAAATCAAAACAGTAATATATATATATTATGAGAAATAATTATCAACCAAGTTTATATGTTTATCTTTGTTTTTTTCTTTTTATCCTCTAGACACAAGAAATAAAAATAGTTACCAAACCTATGGTTTTCGACCAAATTTAGACGCGTGTTGTCACAACACAACAAGGCGCGTGGGATTCGGAGAGGCTTGGATAACGAGATGTGGAGGGGACTGGTCTAGAAAGGAGCCAAGTCACTTGAACAAAAGCTTCATAAGGAAAAGGGGGATTATCTATTACAAAACCAACCCAAATAGTGGGATTTCAATTTTCAGCTCTTCAACTTCAAGATTCAACGCCTTTTGGGGTCGAAGGGAAGAATTCGCTCTGTGATTGTTTTCTCATTCCAGTGTATGTTTATGGTTCCTTCATCCTATTTCTCTTCCGCAAACAAATTCAGTTCGAAATCTCAGAAAATGAACTGAGTTTCATTCATACAATCTCTGCTTATAATTTCATTTGATTCGTACCGAAGAATCCTGTATCATACCGAGGTTTAGATGATTGAAGAAGTCCCAAATCTTAGAATATGGTATTGATCTCAGAGTTCTGGTTCTAATCTTAAATGCCAAAAAGAGAGCGATTATTGTGAAGAAGTAGGATTTTACTGAGTTTCTTTCAATGGCGACTCTGCTAAATACAGTGTCTCCAATTACAAATCCATCACCAGAAACCACAAGAAGAGGATGTGGGTTCTTTTCCCATATCCCAAATCTCCACAAGCTCTCACTTAACAAGGGATTTTCTAAAGTTTTAGCATCAACCCAGATTACCATTTCTCCAAAGGACACCATTTTCACACTGCCCAATTGGAGGACTGGGAAAGGTGATCAAAAGAGTAGAGAACTTAGACTTAATGATGCTTTTTTTCATTTAGAGTTCATGGTTGAGAAAGGCCAAAAGCCTGATGTATTTCAAGCAACTCAGTTATTGTATGATCTATGCAAGGCATGTAAGATGAGAAAAGCTATTAAGGTAATGGAGATGATGATTGGCTCTGGAATCATTCCAGATGCATCATCTTACACCTTTTTGGTAAGTTCTTTGTGTAAAAAAGGGCACGTTGGTTATGCAATGCAATTAGTGGACAAAATGGAGGAATATGGTTATCCTACCAACACTGTTACTTATAATTCACTTGTGAGAGGGCTTTGTATGCATGGAAACTTGTCTCAGAGCTTGCAACTTTTAGACAGATTAATCCAGAAGGGGCTGGTCCCAAATGCTTACACATACTCTTTTTTGCTTGAAGCTGCATACAAGGAAAGAGGAGCTGATGAAGCAATTAAGCTTTTGGATGAGATAATTGCAAAGGGTGGGAAACCTAATTTGGTTAGCTACAATGTTTTGTTGACTGGGTTGTGCAAAGAAAGTAGGACAGAGGATGCCATCCAGTTATTTAGGGAATTGCCTTCAAAGGGATTCAGTCCAAATGTTGTTAGTTACAATATCTTGCTAAGGAGTCTGTGCTATGAAGGGAGGTGGGAAGAGGCAAATGTACTTCTAGCTGAAATGGACAGTGACGATCGCTCCCCTTCGATTGTCACTTACAATATATTGATTGGTTCACTTACCCTCCATGGCAGGACAGAACATGCTCTTGAGGTTTTAGAAGAGATGATTAGAGCGCGATTCAAGCCGACAGCTTCTAGCTACAATCCAATAATTGCTCGTCTTTGCAAAGATAGGAAAGTAGATCTTGTTGTAAAGTGTCTGGACCAAATGATCTATAGGCATTGCAACCCGAATGAAGGAACATACAATGCGATTGCTACACTTTGTGAAGAGGGTATGGTTCAAGAGGCATTCTCCATTATACAGAGTTTGGGCAACAAGCAACATTCCTCTACTCAAGAATTCTATAAAATTGTTATAACCAGCTTGTGTCGAAAAGGAAACACATATCCAGCATTCCAGCTTCTCTATGAAATGACAAAGTATGGGTTTACGCCCGATTCTTTTACCTATTCGTCTTTGATTCGGGGGTTATGCATGGAGGGTATGCTGGATGAGGCAATTGAAATATTCAGTGTAATGGAGGAAAATAACTACAAGCCTGATACTGAGAATTACAATTCACTCATTCTTGGTTGCTGCAAGTCTCGAAGAACCGATTTGGCCTTGGAGGTTTTTGAAATAATGGTTGATAAAGGTTATCTGCCGAATGAAACGACATATACCATTCTCGTGGAAGGGATCGTCCATGAAAAAGAGATAGATCTAGCAACCAAAGTACTGAGAGAGTTGCAAATCAGGGATGTTATAAGTCAAAGCACAGTGGAAAGACTTGTTATGCAGTATGACCTAAATGAATTACCATTGTGATAACTTCAGTTGACTTGCTAGCAGCAACAGCAAACCTGGCAGACAGTTCATCAAGAAGAGAAAGTAATTGCTGAGATGACAAGAAAAAAAAAAAGGTACTTCCACGTCTATCTCATGCCATATTTTCTTTGAGCTTATTACTTTGTCTGACAACTGAAAGCCTGTGAATCTGTACAAGATGATGCTTATATGTACATAAAATTTCTCCAGCTAATTCCTTAGTTTCTATTCAGCCCATCTGTTGGAAATTTCATTCTTACAAAAGTTTTGGTAGTTGAAAGGAAACCTTTATGCCAATGTTCTGGTTCCCAATTCCCATCTCTTTCTTGCTTCACATTCATATACCTATCTACTCAGTTTTTGTTTACTTCTCTAGACCTTGCCATTAATGCTGCTATTTTGTATGATGTTAAATATTTAGATGAAAGTGAGGAAATGGAAGAATCCTAAGCTTGTGATAAATGCATTTTAAGCTTGTAGGGGAGTATGATCATGGGTTCAATAGGATTAGAAGGACATTTTAGTATTTTGGTTAAATTACAAGTTTTGAGGTCTATGTCTCCCTCTCCCTGAACATTCAATTTTGCTGTCTAATAGACCTTGAACGAATTCGAAAATTTTGAAATTTAATTGATATCTATTAGATATAGATTTGAATTTTATGTCTAATAAAACTACAACTTTTCAATTTCGTGTTTAGTATCTTTGTAAATTTTAAAAAAATTCAAAAGCTCGTGAACTAAATTTGGAAATTGAAAGTTACTAAACTAAATAAACACATATCTCAAAGTTCAGGAACCAGATTACTAAGCCTTCTCCTTATAGGAGATTGCATAGTTTTCTTTCCTTTATATTTAAAACTCGCTTACTTATAAAGATTTCTTGAGAAGATCTATAGAACGACCAAGCCAAGCAAATGATTAGTTAGGAAAGTGTTTTAACTTTGAAGTTTCTTCATGTAATTTTAACCATTGGATGTTTCTTTCAAATTCACTCAGTATTAATGCACTTGGGTATTAACGTGAGTGATAGACGACAAGAAAATTGATCAATTTCGAAGGCACAAATTCAAAACCTTTCTTGGGATTTTACAAGTTTAATCACGTGGGTTACGTTCCTTCACAAAGCTTGAAACCAATCCTTTCAAGAAGTTTCTAAATAATAAAAAATGCATATTTAATTTTGTGTTTGATAAGGATTTTTATTTCTTGTAAATCCTTATATTTTTAATTAGTATATTTTAACATTTTAAAATAAATTAAAGATTAATAAAAACACAAAATTAAAAGACACATCAAAAGTTCAAGAACAACTCGAGGTTAATAATTAAAGATGCAAAGTTCAAACTCATACTCATTTAACCTTTTCAAGAAAGATGTAGTTGGATATTAATAAACAATTTCAATTGGTTGTTTTTTAATCAGATTTGTTCTTTCGAGACCCTTATCTCATATAAACCTTTTAGGCTTGCAAGATTAGCATATATTCTCAAGGTCAGATGCATACACTTTAAACAAATTGAATTGAGCTAGGTTCAAATCAAATATATATACCCTTGTCACACTCAAATTGTCCCTTCTACCGGATGTAGCACTACATGGGCCTCTAACAAGCACATAGGCCCATACCCTTGATTAAAATATGACTTTACGTTTTACAAATTGAACTCGTGTTTTTGTCATGAAAAGCCGATGTCTAACCACTTGATAAAAGGGACCAAAAAGCCATTATTCATATACTATTCTTCATATACCTCAACTCCGAAAAGAAGTGGTTCATTTTGTTTCTATAGCAATTCAACAATTTCATTTGTGTTTATGTTAGTGGTTTCTGATGGTTCATCCCCCTTTCTACAAGTTCTCCACCAAAGTAGGGAGGACTCTAGCTCCTATACCTAAGATTTCTCCACCGAATTGAATCTGTCTAGACTTTATGCGATGCCTTTTGCATGGTTATTGGGCTTAGGGACATAGGAACCTTTTAGCTATGGAATTTTTCCTAACTTAACAAGAATTGACTTGCTATTAGGCTAAGAGCTAGCTAAATAGGTGCACCCCTACCCCCATTAAAGGTTGGACAATACATAAGTGCATCTCTCTCATCACATACATAAAATAATAACAAAATATTTGAAAAAAAAAATGTTAAAAAAAAAAATTGCCACAAGACAAACTATGATTGGAAATTTGGTGGGATGATGTTTAAAATATTCAAGAGAAAAGTCTGTTGAAGGAGTTCACACTTGCTAGGTATAACTTTGACAAGTACTTTACTTGTGCCAAGTGTGTGCAGATAACAAAAGACAAAACTTCTTGGCAATGAACAAACTTCATTAAGTCTAGAATATGAATAATGGTACCATTAGTCTGAACAAAATAAGTTTTCTTTTCAAGAGCACTTACTTAACATGGCTGCTCGCTCATCCTTCAGAACAAGAATAAAGATAATAGTATCAAATTGTATGTTAAATGAGAGATGAGAGATTGGCTGCAAGAAAAATATTCAGAAGGTACCAACCAATCCGATAGCGGCCACATAATGATATTCAGTCGGAATAAACTGGGTCTTAAATTGCTGAAACGAGTTCGAATAAGCATTAGAAGCATAATATAAGTTATGACAAATCTTAAACGGAAAACAAGTCGGAACATATAAGTTTGTCCAAGGTAAAATAAACCATAGGAAATGGGGCAAATCTATCTTCATAAGAACAACTACGAACTCCACAACTTCAAGCAAATAATGCAGGACAGCAATGGAGATATTAAGCACTCTCAGGAGAAAGCTTGACCATTTCCCTGATATCTGCAACTACTTAGATCTCTGTCTCATCTTTCTGCGCTTTCTCTTGAGCCTCCTCATACGCTTCTTCTTCCACTGGCATTCAGAATCCCCATTAAAGAAAAGTAAGAACTCATAACCAAAAGAAGAGGGCAAAGAATCAAAGAAGTAAACCTCAATTTCCAATTTCCACACAACGGTGGATGATAAGAATAATGCTACTCCAATATAAACTTCAAATTGCGAGCAGAAAAAAAAAAAAAAACAAAAAAAAATTGAAAATTTTTTAAAATTAAAAAAAAAAAAAAGGATTTAAAAAAATTTAAAAAAAAAAAAAAGGATTTAAAAAAATTTAAAAAAAAAAAAAAGGATTTAAAAAAATTTAAAAAAAAAAAAAAGGATTTAAAAAAATTTAAAAAAAAAAAAAAGGATTTAAAAAAATTTAAAAAAAAAAAAAAGGATTTAAAAAAATTTAAAAAAAAAAAAAAGGATTTAAAAAAATTTAAAAAAAAAAAAACACAAAAATAAAAAAAAACAACAAATAGCGAAAAAAAAAAAAAAAAAAAAAAAACCCGAACATAAAGCAGCCCTGTTGAACTTCAAGGATTAGAAAAACTAACTAGGATTTTCAAATATTTGATGATAAAAAAACACGTGACCAACCATTCACCAGAGGCGTATTAGAAATTTATAACTTATGAACTCGTAAAATTAAGAGACAAAATGCAAAGATCTTCCAGTATAAAAATAACAGGGCAAACCCGAAAAACCCACATCAAAACGCTCGCAAATTGTGTATTTATTTTAGATAATCTTATCCCTTTCAGTTTCGCAATCTCAGCAGAAGGAAACCCTAGACCCCGTTTAGGAACAACAATAGGTAGATTTTGGTTTAGTAAGAGTAATCAAAAACGATTACGAAGTTACATATACAACCATCAGACTGCATCCCAGGATAATAGCAAAAACAACCAAGACCGTTTTCAAAATCATAAACCCTAAAAACATTAACAAGTAGTTTAAATACAACCTCAGAATCTAAATGCTCAAACCATATACATATTACATTGAGAAAATTAGAATGGGAGAAAAAGTTACGGGAATATAATTAACGTAAGATGAAGAAAACAAAGAGAATTAGGAAGATGAACCTTAGCTCTCATTGTCGATGGCGACCAAGCTTTGTCTCAGAAAAACAATGGCGGACTCGATCCTTCAGCCTCTCTCGTTTGTCGATGAATCGTAAAAACTGAAACGATGATCCTTAGGCGCCTTCCTATTTATAGAGCATATCAGAACCCTAAAGGCTAAACCTTACTATTGTGTGTTGACCGAGTCAGAAGCTTATTTTAGTATTTAAAATTATAAATAAATATTCCTTTCAATTATGTTAAATTATCTCTTAAACTTTCCATTTTAATTTTTTGTTTAATAGATTCTCGATAATCAATACAAATTTGATAATTTTTGAAATTTATTAAACATAAATCAAAAGTCTAGTAATCAATCGAAAAAAAAAAAATGAAATCAAAAAGTTTATTAGACAATTTTTAAAGTTCAAGAACCTATTAGATACAAGGATATAAGTTTAATGACCAAATTTATAATTTAATATTCTATATCATTTTTTAAAATCTATTTTGTAAATGTGTTTATATTAGATTTTTTTTTAAAAAAAATTCTTTCTTTGTTATTTTCTCTTTGAAATAAGATTAAAAAAGTTACATGATCTCAGAAAATAAAAAATAATACAAGCTATGAAATATTGTGATTTAACTTACTATTATTCAATGAAAGTTATTAGTGACATTTTGTTATTTTTTTTTTTTAATAAGTTGGAAACCAAGGATTTGGACCTTAAGTCAAAATATAGATTTAGCACCTAACAACCCAACATTTCTTTGCAACCTAGCCACCACCCTATCGGTTTGTTTTGCGTTGTTTTTAATAGAGAAGATCGTACTTACAACCCAATATGAGTCCTTTTAACATGCTTGTCATGGATGCAATTTGCTCTAGTCGAATTGAAAATGAGAATTCCTATTTTACTCAACTTTCTCTTAAAAACAAAATTGGATAAAATAATTTGTATGATCAGCCATATTTGAGAAACAAAACTATGCTCACAAGTCAAAAAATAGATCAATTATATAGGTTGTATATGTGTGTGTATATATAAACAATAGATCAATCATGTAAGTTGTATATGCATGTGTATATAGACCGAGGTATTGTAGGATTAGGTACTACTTTCATTTTCAGCATCATTCTTTAGGGCCAACAATATTAAAAGACAAACAAAATTCATAGTACGAAGAAAGGACCAGGAGAGCGTTAAAAATTTCTCCGAGTGGGAGCCAAGACTTTTCAACTTACAAATGGATGATTTAAGCAGATTGGAGATTCAAAATTATTAGTCAATATGAATATAGTTCAACTAACATGAATTTGTATTATCAACTTCGAGGTCAGAAGTTTGATCACCCACTCCACATGTAAAAAAAAAAATCATAATTGGTGAATCATAAACAGAGGTCATTCTATCCCAGTATTTTCAAGCCTATTGGTGGCAGTTGAAAAATTAACACAATTGCTAAAACTTCAAATGCATAATATGAAGAGAAAATAGAGACGGCAGAATATGTACAATCTTCAACCATGGGAGGAATTTTGAGAGGAACGAGTATCTGTAGATGTAACAACAAATATATTAGTGTCAAATGTGTTAGGTATTCAAATAAAGAAAATATATAGATAACGAACATATTTCAATATTAAGAACTACAAGATAAACAAGTAATTCGAGGTAGCTTTGCACTTGCACTTTTCCTCTCTTGAGATCTCTTCCAGGCCCTAGAGCCCTAGTTCACTCAAATCATAATGTATACTATAAAAGAAAACTACAATATAGTAATAGTGTATACTATAAAAGAAAACTACAATATAGTAATAGTCTTTCGAGAGGGCTATCTTTCTCCCAAAGTTTCAATAACATGGGGTTCCATCTCAAAACCAATTGACAATTAGAGTAGTCTATCTAACTTATAAAGAGGGTGAGGTCTCTTTATTTATCCAATGTGCGATCCTCGACACTAGACAATACCAAAATTACTCTTCCCTTCTGAGGTTCCTAACACCCTCTATTTATAACCAAAGCACACTTATCTAATTACCACAATGCCCTTGCTAATACTATACTAATATTTCCAATATAACCCTAATTAGTACTCTCACACAATGAGTCAAGGAAATAAATAACATGGGGATATCTAAATACTCACGCTAATTAAATGAACCACCAAATGCATGCCTACCCCCATTGGTTATGGACTGTCAATCAGAAAATATGCAATTAATCTAGAAACCTTTGGTGAGGATCCAAATCATAAGACATTCATCTGAAAGAATCTTTCATTCCATGGTAATTGGTAAAAGTGAATACTGAGTAAGTAATTTCTTTGCCTATAAAGACTATAACTTATATCACATTGATGCAGACTAAAATAACGAGAAGGGAAGGCCTGAAGGAACGGAAAAGATAAATGAATATTTATGCATATCCATAAAAGTCATGAAAACACAAGACATTGATTCTAGTAGAGTAATATCTCTTAAATAGTACACTAGGACCTTAACATCTAGAGATGGTATAAGAGTTCATATATAAGCTTCTGTTAGGAGCCACTCTAAAATTTTACTTCATTATTATTATTATTTTTTTTCCAGTACAATAAATTTTGGACATTGGGATTTAAACCTCCAACCTTAAGAAGTATACATCAATTACAAGGATAAGGAAGAAGACATTACAAGTAAATTTACTTCACTTATTATGGTTAAAAAGATACTAGAAGCTTTTAACAAATTATCGATCTCTAACCGCTGGGTCAGGGTGAATACATGTGAACATTCACTATCCTACATAACTAGATGTTTAATTGCTTGGAAACTAAAGGAAATTCAATTAAAAACTATATATATATTTTTTTATATCCATGAATGTCCTGGCTAACTTACGCGCACATCGACTAATCTTACAAGACAACCTACCTTACCCTACAACATTTGGGGGTCAAAGAAACTCGTAGAATATTAAATCCTACGTAAGTGGCCACCATGGATTGAACCCATGACCTCTTAGCAATTTATTGAGGCTATGTCTCCTTTTTTATCACTTGGTCAACCCATGATGGTCTAAAAAAACTATATTTTAATAAATGAATTTTTTTTTTTATCTGCCTCTCATGGAAAGTATATGTCATTAACATCACAAACTGCACAAAGAAGAAAGAATTCAAGTTGTCAAAATTGAAACTAGCATGTACAGATGCAAAATGATTTGTCCCATGGCTGCATTACAAGAAGTAAGCTCAAACATCCAGAAAGCAAAACAAAATCATGATTTACAACCGAAAAAGCATGGTTATAACAAATCATGAACCTACTATTTGAACACGAGAGAATAGATCCTTAACCTAATGATTCCGTGGTTCTGTCTTTGATCATTGGGATGCAAATATTAATCCTTGGCATATTACTTTCAGAAGGCTTCTAAAAGAAAGAGGAAATTTCTGATTTTCAGCAACTATTGTGTTGTTTGAACTCCTTACAACCTTCTTCTTCTCAAGACTCAAGACGTTGGGCGTTCCCTCCCTCTGGATGCTTCACGGTTAATTCTTTATTTAAGCATCTAATGGCGGCCTTCCTATTAGATAAAGTTGTTTATCAAGCACTTTGGAAGTCCAAAAGTTCAAAAAGAATTAATGTTCTCATTTGGACTATCCTACTTGGTTCTCTTAATGTTTGGCTCAAAGTGAAAGACTTGCAACATTTGTTCTTTGAGTGTAACTTCTCTAAATCAGCTGGGAGAAATGTTTCTCCTTTTTCCATCTTCAGTGGATCTTTGCCATGTCTTTTCGGGATAATATTCTTCAGCTCTTGGTCGGCCCTCTTTTGGTAAATACTTCTCAAATCTTATGGTCCAATGTAGCGTACATTAGTTACACGTCCAAATGCACATGTATCAAAAAGGGGGGAGGGGGGGTGGGGGGGAACATGATATTTGGATAATAAATCCTGAGAAGGAAGAACAGAGGTTTTGCAATGATGATCTCAATTCCATCTCTCTATACAAGAGGGAAAGATCCTTCTTGGTATGTTTAAGACCATGATTAAAAATTTTCATGATCCACATGCTAATGTGAAGGTTTAAATTCTTCCATAAGATTGAACTGAGGTTTTCCAATGAATATCTTGATTCTATCTTGCTATCTGAAGAGCAAAAGACTCCGGCGCAGTTCATTAATGAAGTGAATAGTTACAAATCAAACCTGAGTTAACAGTTCACTATTGGGTGCTTACAGAAACAACCCAATTAGAGTGCATTATAAAAAAACGTATAGCTATAAAATCAATTATATAGGGAATGCCAGGAAGAACAAAGGGCAACTCTCACTCTTGTAACTTTTATGTTGAATAAATAAAAAGACAGAAAACACAAAACAAATATGATAATACCTTTCTTTCCCAATAAAATGGAGAGAATAAGAAACATGGGTCGTTATAATCTACATGTGTTATTTTATAAACAAGAAAAAGGATTGTTGTTGAACAAAACTTAACAACCAATGATATTATCCAATAAGTTTGTATTAAACTAAAAGCAATAAAAAAAGACAGTAAAATTGAGGCCATTGAAGAGAGAAGTCAATCACCTGGTAGATTGCCCATCGAGATTGCCCGATCTATGTTATCCACTCTTCGCTGTATGGTTCTTAAGATGGAATTTAGTGACAAAACTCTCTTTCTTACATTAGAAATCCTTGAGGCATGCTGCATGATGAATGGAAAAGGCGCATCTTCAAGTAATTGATCCAATTCTGCTAACAGTTAAAATAATAACTTTTCACAACATTGAAAAGAAATGAAATTCAGAAGCTGCATTTTTTGCATCCAAGACGAGAAAAAAGGTAACTATGAGAGAATGTCATTTATGATGCATAAACTTCTCTTAGACCTAGCAAGTGACAGAATCTTCAAAGCTATATTTTTCCTTTTTATAGAAACAACCGCTTTCATTGAGAAAAATGAAAAAATTCAAGGGTCACAAAAAACAAGCCCACGAAACTCCTCTAAAAACAAGGTTTCTAACTAAGTAAGATACTACCTAGAGGATAATTACAAAAAGTCTTTGAAACCGATGTCCAAAGAGAAGCATAGAAACTAACCAAGGACCATACATCATCATGGTCCCTCTCTACACCTCTAAAAACTTTGTTATTCCTCTCCCCCCAAATATCCAAGAATAAAGCATACCCCCCAGCAAACCATATAAACCGGCCTTTCTCTTTGAAAGGCGAATGGAGAAGGAACTCCTTGATTGTCTCCCAAACATCTCTTTGGCGAGCTACCTCAAGATCGAACTCTTGTAAGAAATAGTTCCACACAGATCTCACAAACTGACAACTCAAGAAAAGGTGATTCCCATCTTCCGACAAAGAATACAATTAAAAAACCCCATAAGCATAGACTTCTTCCTCAAAAGAAGTACATAATGTTCACATGGCCAAGTAAAACTCGCCAGGTAAAGACGTTAACTTTCTTAGGGATCTTAATCCTCCAAAGCACATCAAAGAATGACTCGCTAGCAAGAGGTTCATAGCTATATTATAATTAGTCAAACTAGAAGGAATCAATTCTATTTTACCTGTAGTAAGACGATCAAGGGAAGATGAAAGCTGGCTCTGGCTTTTAAGAGTATCATCAGCTTTGGAGTCGAAATCCCTTATGATGTTGATAAGCATGGAAGAGAGCCCATTTGCTAGAGCATTAGAGTTTCCTATGTTCTTATTTTCACCATCATTTCCTTCCTGGAGATCACCATTGGGACTAATGGAAGTCTCCAATTCAGCCGAGACATTGCTGTCCGCAGTGGCAGAATAATCGCCATCCAATTTCTCCGGACTGTGCATCTCAGCCAAATTCTGAAAGAAACCCCACAAAGTTTATCATCGTATTACCATAAACAAACTAACTATATTTACAATCTTTAATAACTGCCCGTCTTTCTCCGCACGTATGAATTCGTTAGTTAGGGGTTGTTTGAGGAGCTGGAATGTAATAGGATTGTAATAGGATTACAGGAGTATTGAGATGCGTAAACACTTAAGAAATAAACGAAAATGGGATCGCGAACCATGGAAATAGTGGGAAACAAGATTGAGTTGAAAATTGTCGGAATGGAATGAATTTTGTATTATCAATCGGGCCCAAAATGCTCAATCCAAACATTCATTTTGGATTACATTACAATACAAACCTATTCTATTCCCAAAACACTCCCTCAGTAGCATAAAGCAATTGTAATGTAACATCAATTATATATATATATATATATATATATATATATATATATATTTTGTAAGATTTCTTTTTAAAAAATTCTGAAAAGGGAAAAAAGGAAAAAGACTTCAACAATTCACTCTCTAATAAGCCAATTTAGGCCATTTTATTTGCAAGGATACACAATGAAATTAGAGAGGTGGTGAGCAGAAATGAAGAAGAGATTAAAGTGAGAAGTGAGCAGAAATATTTACACACAATGAGGTACAAAAGGATAATTATAGCAAAACCCAATTCCGTAGAATACCTCACGCTCCAGCGAGCTCCACAACTCAGCAGCGCCCGGCGAACGGACTCCCCCCGGCGAATCACGCGTGGCAGCGTCCGGTGAATCACACGGCACAGAAAATCCGACACCCACGGATTCTCGACTTCCGGCGAGCGATGCGAACAGTCCGGCGACCCAACGCTTGAGTTTTCCCTAAATCAAAAGTCAGCAACGCACCTGAATAAAATAAAAGACAAAAGAGGAAAAAAGAGAAGAAGAGGAGATAATTGATTAAAACACCCAAAAATCTAAAATGAGTTTTGCCCACTTTTTAAAACTTAAAATTTTTGACATCTTTGCTTACATCATTTTTAAGCAAACTCACGTGCCCTCATTTTCTTTTTTTCTCTTCTTTCATCTTCAGTTTTTTTTTTTTTTTCCTTCTCTTTTTTCTTCTTACTTGAACCTCTTCCGATGGAGTTGTTTCTTTTTTTTTCCTTTCATTTTTTCCCCTTCTTCTTTGGTGAGTTCACATGAGTAACTTGATCGACTTCTTCTTTTCCCTCGTTTCCGTTTGTGATGCTTTTCAAGTGTTTAAAAAATAAGTTATTTTAAAAGAAATACATAGGTTTGGCAAACACTCGAAATAGATTTTGAAAGTATTAATGTTATTTTGAACACTTTTATCAAGGGTGTTTAAATGAAAATGAATTCTTGAAAAACATTTACTTTTTAAGTTAATCCAGGTTCTTAAAATGTCCTTAAAACATATATATGAATCAACCTGAAGAATATGTTAAGAAAAAACAAGGGTTATTTGTTTGTAAGCTCAAAGGATATGAACCAAATGGGTACTTAGGTATGTAAATGGCACTACCCATAGAAGATTATGGTTTAAACTACCCAATACGGAACTACTTGGATTTGTAGATTCTGATTTTGCAAGTGATTTGGATAGAAGAAGATCATTAACTAGATGTACATATACATTTGGAGGAAACACAATATCCTAGAAATCAAAATTTCAATTAGTTGTTGCACTCTCAGCTACTGAAGCTGAATTCATTGCAACTTCAAAAGCTGTAAAGGAAGCAATCTGATTACAAGGTTTAATTCAAGACCTTTAGTTTATTCAAAAAATAGTTAATATTTTATGTGACAACCAAAAACAATCTCGTTACAAGGTTTAATTCAAGACCTTGGGTTTACTCATAAAATAGTTAATATTTTATGTGACAACCAAAGTGCAATTTGTTTAACGAAAATGACCACCGCAATGACAGAATGAGCAATTCATGGAGGTAGGGACAACTTTACCTTCAGAATCAGGTCTCCTTTTTTCGAATGTTGTTGAACAACGAAAATGAAAACCTACCGACAACTTTGTTTGATAAAAATGCTAATTCAATGAATCAAAATCTTATTAACATTTACCTTCACATTGATTTCATAAAGAAGTTCATTAGTTGATGGCTATAACTAAAACAAAGGACATTATAAACCAAGTGGTGAATAGCTATAACCCATCGGCGAAGGAGAAAACTGAAGCAATTATTATTATTATTATTATTATTATTCAAACCATGATTAGAAGGTTTTCATTGAGAGATTTGTTTTTTCTTTTTGGTCTCTTCTTGGGTTTTTGATAAATTTACCTGCAGTTGTAAACAATCCCGATATCATGGGAAAGTATACTAAGGTCAGGCCGTAATGAAATGAGAAACTTTTGAAACCATTCGCTATGCACTGTGTCTGTGGCACCATGCTTCACGCTTAATCATAGTCAGTCTTAAGGGAAACACAAGTTTCAATCTAATTTTTGCCCATTCTTTTTGAAGCTTCGTCGAACCTTAGGCAAGGTTATTCTATCCTCAACCAAACTAATGTCATGCAGAACTGACTTGGCCTCACCCGTCCCTTGTACGTCCGACTTCCCTCCTTCGCGACTCTCTTCGACTTTCCTCCTTCGCAACTCTCTTCGTTATCGTGATCCTCAACAACACAACCTCCGAAATTCTACATTGCTTTAGAACCATGCCGGGATGAGTTCAAACCCTTCGTTGGGCCAAAACAAGCATATAACACTCGGGCTTACCAAGCGATTCAAACACTTACCGGGGCTTTCTAGGACATCATAATGATTACCGAGTTAACTCGGGCAAATGTCATGTCAATTGGGTACTATCGAGTCCTACATATGCTTTTAGATGTCATCCCAAGTGTTGGGATGTCGAGAAACATCACAATCACCCATGGACACTTTTCCAACTCGAGACTTCCCAGACATCCATCCATTATTCGAACATATCTAGGTATGGACCCTCCTATGTCCATGGCTAGTTGATGCCGAGCCAAAACGGCATATTGAGTACTATATAGAACCTTCAACACATGGGAAGGGGCACACCGACACTATCTTCGAGATCCCATTCCCAATAGAAGACACTCATCTTGCACCGCTCGCCCATGCCACAACACACTCATGTGCCATGGGTAGGCCACAGGGGTGGTGAAAGCTAGCACCACGCCTCCCCAATTTCCTCACCCATGCATATACTGGCAAGTGGTCACTCGCCAGAGAGCACGTGCTTCCATATTCCATCAATATAGATCTAACTCTAGAGTCACTCGTCTAAACTCGCAACGAGACCTCTACTTCTGAGATCATGGCCCAGGCCCACCTAGCCCACCCCCACTGAGCTGGTCTTTTTCCTTGTTTTCAGCTTGGCATGCTTGCCCACATCTCTTGGCCCTCTGTCAATACTAGATGTGTCAACACTCTGTGTCGCCACTACACAAATGGGATCATAAATTTCTGTCTCAAAATTAGATTCTGACACACCGCATGAAAAGATAATTTTGTCCAAAATTAGATTGTAATACACCACATAAAAAAGGTAATTTTGTCCATAATAATCATCCTACAAAGTGCTCTCTACCTTTTCATGCTAAAGAAATTATTGTCCAAATTACTATTACTACATTATTATTATTATTATTATTATTATTATTATTATTATTATTATTATTATTATTATTATTTCAGATTAATTAGGTTATTAATATAATTTTATTTAAAAAATAAAAAGGAAAAACATAGAAAATATTTCAGACTCACCGTTAAGAATGTTTAAAGATTTCATCTCAAACTCACACGCGTAACCTAAACAAAATCAAAATTTTGGATAGAGCTTGACAACTTGAATTCCATTAAAATCAACTTTGGACAGAAACTCATACAAGAGTTTCAAAAGAACTTTTTAAATATTCTTCATCATTTGGCTTATTAAAAATAAATTTTAATTTATTGTAAAATAAAACTATCATTTTTAATAAATTACTTATTAACAAATTATTTTGATTTCACTAAAAGTCACTTTAAACGGCATGAAAATCCCATTTAATGTACAACAAAACTAAACTTATAGTAATTTAAACAAAATCACATTTTCATATATATTGATTTACAAAATTTGATGTCCATTACTCTTTGAAATTAGTCTTAAAAGTAAGGTTATTTTGTCACAAACTTTTAAAAATTATGATTTATCTTTTCATATCTACATCAATTATCAATAACCTAAATATATGTTTTAGCCTTTAGTATTTATGTGTTTTTTTTTTCCAATTTAGCCTTCATTATTTTAAGAGTTTCAATTTAATAACCCAATAACAATGGAAAGATAAGATCAAATGTTACATATGTAACATATTATGTATTTATTTTCACCTCATTTTTTCGTATTTTTTCGTATTTTGTGTCTGTCTGTAATGTTCCTGTCAAGTCGGAACTAGCCCAAGCTTGTTCATGAATTTTGCGCGATTGATGGAGCCAAACAAAAACATATTAACATTCCAAAATAAGTAGGTTCACAATTTTTTTTTGGTTCAAGTAAAACATTTTTTTAATTAGAAAATAACGAATAATTATAAAATTTAGAATTTATAACAATATAATCAAAACGGTATCCATATTAAAATTTTGAAATAAATCAAATCACTAAAATCAAATTGAAGAGGTTATTTTTTATTTTGATCTTCATGATTTTGTTATTTTTAATTTGAATCTTTAATTTCAAAAAAAAAAATTACTTTCATTTTCTTAATTTCACCGGTTCTCTATTTTTTTCTTATGAAATTTTGCTTTATATTCGTGGTTATTTTTTATTTAATTATCATTTTAATTTTGAATCAAAAAATTATATATTTTTTTTATTAGAGAGACTCACAAATCTTATTTTTCATTTGCAAATTTCCCAGGTTATTTCCTTCCTTTCAAGCTTTATTTCAAACAAGACTATTGTAAAAAAAAAAAAAAGAAAAATTATCATTGGAAGATTGAAAAGGGATGGGTCTATATAGGCATGAATTAATAAAGGGAAGTACAGAGATTAAAAAACATGATTTTTAAATTTTTCTTTTTTAGATTATTAGATTTTCCTTTTATTTAAGGTGAAATTGAGATTTTAAAGACAAAATGTATTTTTATAAATTTTTTATCCTTTAAACGTGAATGGACACTGAGGATATTCCTTTTATTTAAGGTGAAATTGAGACTTTAAAGTTAAAATATATTTTTTTAAAAAAAAAAAATATCCTTTAAGCTAAATATAGAGGATATGTTTTTATTTGATAATTTAAATTAAATGTAAAATTACTTAGGGATAGCTGTAGATAGATCTTCTCAAAATAAGAATAAAAAAAATACTAAAAATTTTGGCCAAAATTTCAAAACTTTATTGTATATTTGTATATATCGCAAATACAAATATTTACAACTTTTCTTTTCCATAACCCAGGTTATAAGATGAAGTGTGGAAGAGGATGCCAAATTGTGGGCAACAGAATTTGTTGACCTACCAAAAGATTGTTTTACACCACTTGCAGATACCATCTTTAAATTCGTCAAATACTATGAAGATGGTGAGATCTTGTGCCTCATCAATGGCGGCAGATTTTCTATTTTGTATAATCCGAATCAATTTAAACTACCATCTTTTACGTTGGTTTATCAGATTTTGTGTTTCACATTTTGTACTTGATCATGTGCAATTACATTACACTTACTTGTTGGCTTTGAACAAGTAGAATCCCCATTATCAACTTCATTGAAATTGAAAGCTCAAATTCCAACGCTAAGCAATCAGTGAAAACCCCACTTTGTTAAGGCAATGTTGTTCGTTGAAACAAAGAAGTGAAACTGAAAATTAGGTATCAAGGCAAGAAGCAGCAAGAAAGAAAGGAAAAGAACAGACGACGAGGAATTCTCACCAGCTCGTCACTGTAAACGGAAGTTTTTTTTTACTTCTGATTCCATTTAATGTTCAATTTTAATCATCAAATTTAACAATTTGTTTGTTGGTTTTGTCCATTCTTTTTTAATTAGAAAGTAAAAATAAGCTATGAAAAATAACTGAAACCAGATAATCAAAAATAACCCAATAAAAAAAATTGAGGCCAATAATCAAAATTAACAAAAAAAAAAAATGAGAATTTATTATAAATAAAAAAAATCCGGTTGGATAGTCAAATTTTTCTATATTTGTAAATAATTTGACTTATTTTGTTATATTTGAAAGCAACCTAAAAAACAATTTAAAACACAATGAAAGATTTGCGTGACCAACTCTTCTTTTCAAATAAGTCTAAAAAATGAATAAGAAAATATAATTTTAAAGATTTATTATATTTACAAATCTTTTTAGAAATTGCTATATTTGATAGTATACTCTAGTTGGACACCTATTACAATTATTCTTATATTTTTCATAAAATACAAATGGTATATTTTTAAACTTTTTATTAGAAGGTTCTTGAACTTTTTCTCTTTTAAAAAAAAATTGGGTAGAAGTGTTTTTTAAACTTTTAATTTAATTTTGTGTTTAAGTATGTTTAAAACCTTTAAAAATTAATTCGGATATTAAATATAACATCGATCTTCTTTTCTGTCTTATAATATCGATCTTTTTTTTATGTCTTAGGTAAGAGTGTATACGGGTCGGATTAGGACTCCTAACATTAATGTTTCTATATGACCATATTGATTCAATAAGAGAGCAGTAAACCATATTGATTCATAAGTTCAGTTCCTTACAGTATGGCATAATATGAATTGCAATTCAAGATAGCACTTCTAATTAAAAACATATAGTTGAATAGCAGTAACAAGGAGCAAAGCACAAACAGTGAAATAGACGTAAACTTTCCTCCAAACAATTCCAAAATGATCAGGCATGAACATCTTCTCAATCAAATCCATCACTAGATTCTCCAGTCTCCATCACCAGTTGAGTTAGATCCACATGATCATTCTGGTAACCAAGATTCGTTGGCAAACCTCCATTAGTTCATTTCGGTATTGGGTCCGACACAACCCACCAATCCTTGCACTTAAAAGGACAAGGAAGTCTGAGTCGATTAAAAAGGGTATTTACAAGTAAAATTGAGAGAGAATAGAGTAGCTTTTGGGAGAAATGACCAGAAACTGGAAATGCAGCTTTGCTGTTCTTCATTTGGCCGTCGCTTTTTTCAAGCCAAAAGCGGATGGGGGAAATTGGAGCCTTTGGACTTTATGTGATACCATGAAGGCATATGACGGTAGTCGAATGAAGAGGTGGAGGAGGGCAAAAATTGGTGCATTGTGCCCCGACTCGTCAAACCTTGAAATTCCCCATCCACACGTCCGCCCACAACTGATTACTAAATAATCGACCCAATTTCTTCATCCCCAATCTTGAATCCATTTAACAACCAAATTTCATAATTTTGATGGTATTTTTTTGAGAAATTATTTTAAAGGTCGAAAATATATAGATAGATTACGATCTTTTTCTATTATTTATAAAAATTTTCAGTAATTTTGTTTTTTAAAATAATTTAAAATTTTCATATTATTAATCTCTTAATTTTAAATAAATATCAACAAAATTTCGATTGGAAAAAAATATTTCTAAAAAATTATAAAATCAAAAAGTTAAATTATTAAATAAATATTTTTTTTAGTTTTTAAAAAAGCTAACATATTTTTATTTATATTCATTTATTTTGTTAATTAAACAATAAAAAAGTTTTTTTAGTACAATAGTGAATAGATGGATGCAAACTGTGGATCACCTCTGATGCAAACTGTGGATCACCTCTGAGTCAATAACACATCTATATGTTAGTTGAATTATTCTTTCTTTGATAATTTATAATTTAATTATGTTGTTTTTTTTTTTATTAAAAAACTAAGGTTAAATGATCATTTTAGTGTAATACTTTTGAAGAGTGTAACTTAGAATAACTTCTTTAAAGACTTTAAAAATACAAACTAGCTCAAGAGGTTAAAGTTTTTAAGTTTAGTAATAATTAATGATAAAAATATCGATTTCAATGGATAAAAATACACATTTTTTAGGATTGTGGCTTGTTGTTGTTATTATCTTTTTGAGAAAAATAAGATTGCAATTAATATACCAATATATTTTGTGATTTTTATTTTCTTAAAAACTAATTTATTATTTTATAATTTCAATATTAAATAACAATATATATCGAAAAATGTCCAATCACAAACAGCTTATGTCAATCTTTTATTTATCAAATAAACAAATATTGAACTTGTTTATATGTAATTGAAGGAAGATGCATATGAATGCAACCCACATATTATCCATGATAAAATCACCTTTTTATAATTTATTATAATTAATATCATAATAGTTAAATTATGAATAAGTAACATATTTTTATTTTTAAGCTATAAATTTAGGTTTCGTCTTCATTCTAAAAAGTAAAATGAAAATTATTGTTAACAACCATTGTTTTAATTTTTTCCTTTAAAAAAAAAACTTTAATCATTCTTATTTAAATATTTAATTTATAATTAGTTATTTTACTATTAATGTTTGTTACTATGTTTAAAGAGTTTTTTTTTCCTAAGAAAAAACATGTTTTCTTTTTCTCTCTTTTTTAAAATATTTTTTTGAAAATTTGTTCAATTTTAGTTTCGGTATTTTTAAATGTCCAATTTTAATCCCTATATTTTTAGTAAATCTAAAATTTTGCCCCTCATAGATAGTTTTAATTGAAATTGATTAAACAATCATAATAATTTTCATTCAAATACACGATACGATATGTGAATAATATTTTTAAAATTTCACTATTAAAATTTATAGTGAAAATATTTATCAAATAAGATTGTTTTGCTGTCCAAGTCATAGCACCTGCACGTGACTCTTTTTTGTTTTTGTTTTTATTTTTAACTAATATTGTTTTTTCGATGTATCACACATGGAAAGTTTTTTTTTTTTTTTTCCATTTTTTTCAATAATAAAACTTATGCTTAATTTCAAAATGTTTGATAGGACAAAGATTGCAACATTCTTTTGTTCAATATAGATAAAACAAAACAATAACAAGATCGCACCTTATAAACTTTTAAATTAGGGTATTTATTTTTTTTCCCCTTCCTGTTCACAAATTTAGCTATAAACATGTATGTCAAAGACCCTCACTATTGTTCTTTCCAATTTTGCAAGTCAGTTGAGGTGCTCTCATATTTACCCTCTAATCACTTTCTAATTCTCCAGTGTGGGCAAAAGAAAACTTTTCATGGGACTTTCCTTATAGGCCATGAGTCTATGGTATGCGTGGTACATTCCCAACGAAAAAGACCCTGAGAGGATGCCAAAGCCACAGTAACACAAGCAATTTTGTTCGCCTCTCGGGGAACATGACAAAAACGCAAGATATTAACAAATTTGCCCAAAAAAATAATGTTCTTTACAAAAGCCTAAATATCAAACGAAAAGAAACTCACCCATCAATGAAATTGACAAGCTTGAATAGATCACTATTCAACTTTATAAACTATCAAACTAAAACTTTTCAAATTTATGTCCAATAAGTCCTTAATTTTCAATTGTGTGACTAATAAGTTATTGGTCTTTTGGATAATGTTTAAAACAGGGGATATATGGAACAAAAATTATGTTCCTGTTGGATAGATGTAATTTCACCTCCAACAAATTTATTAATTTATAAAACATTGAATACATTAGAGACTAAATGAAAAAAAAAATTGAAAGTTTTAAAACATTCGATTCAATTGCAGCTACTTCGAAAAAACAGCCTATTATGGCTATGTAAAGGGACCGGCTTCCCGGATGACAATTCAGTCTTCAAAAGGCTAGTCCCAGTAGGCAGAGCGAAGGGAAAGAGGAAGAAGCTTGTACAGTTTGGGAAGGGGTTTTGATTAGGTCTCTTAGGTTCTCTTTGGGTGTTAACAGAAAGGATCCTTGAAGACCCGTAAGATAGCCGAAAAAGAATATTACCAAACTGAGCATAACTCAATTGACAAATTAATATAAAATTGAAATTTTGGAATTTTATAAGACACGAAAATTTAATTTATATATAATGGATAAATTATCAATATTTAAAAAGAAATTAAATATAAGAGAAACTTATTAAATACAAAATTTAACTTTTAGAAGTCTACTATATATATTAAAAGTATATATATATTAAAAAAATTCAAAAACTTATTACATCATTACAAGTTTAGAAATCAAGAAATATTGATTTTAGGACAAATGGATACATTTATAAAAGTTTAGTTTGAGGTCTAAAGTTTGATGTTTAAATTAACATAATAAGTTCATAGTTTAAATTGATATAATTATTAGTTTAAAAATTTAAGATATAGATTGATATTTGTGATTTATTTTATTTATTATTATTAATTTTTTTAGTACAACTAAACTTTAATTTAAGTTATTTAACCTATTATTTTTAATTTATGAATGAAATTGCAAATGCACGCGACGTGCGTATAAATTTAGCAACGAAACACGCTCCTTCAATTTTGTGTTCGCCATCGAGATTCTTCAATTCACTCCCATCGCGTTGAATCTCAAGCTCTGCATGGTCGCCGGAATCTATGGCTTCCGCTTGCGTCAAGAACGTCGGAATACCGCCAGAGAGCTTCCTCGACGGCTCACGGGCCGCCTACACTTCTTACGGTTGGTTGAGCCCTCGGGTATCCTTCAGTCGTGAGTATCCCGACGACTCGTCCGCCAAGCTCTCCGGCTTCAACCTCAGTCCCTCCTCCCTTGGCGATACTCCGCAGGCGAGTAAGCCGGCGATTTCAGGTACGGATGTGGAAGGTTCGGCTAGTGATTTCGAGTTTAGGCTTGAAGATCCTGTGACTCTGATTCCTGCTGATGAGCTCTTTTTCGACGGAAAGCTCGTGCCGCTGCAGCTTCCGTCGGCGAAATCGTCGGTCAAGAAACTCCCCTCGACGGAGATCGGATTGCCGTCGCCTGATACAATGACGCCGCAGAACGTGACGGATATCGGTAATGTTGATCCGTACACTTTCTCTCCTCGTGCTCCGAGGTGCTCGAGTCGTTGGAGAGAGCTTCTAGGGCTGAAGAAGGCCAGTCAGATGAATATAACAGCCGCGAAGAATGAAAATCAGAAAACAGGGTTGTCTTCATCATCGAGCACGAGAATGAAATCACTGAAGCAATTTCTCCACAGGAGTTCCAAACTTGTATCCTCCGATTCCTCAGAAACTCCAAATCATCCGTTATTGAAAGATTTGGATTACGAGTCAATTACCATATCCTCTTCTCGCCTCTCTCTTTCTTCCTCATCCTCTGGTCATTCACACGACGATCTCCCTAGACTCTCACTCGATTTCGACAAGCCATCAAAATTCCATCAAGAATCGAAGAATCAGTTCAATACGGTGAAGACGAGAGCATCACGATCAGAAGGGAAGAGAGTAGGGCGGAGTCCGGTCCGTCGGGCGCCAGGGGAATCAGGTAGAGTGCGAAGCAGAGAAGTATCCATGGATAGTCCCAGAATGAACTCCTCAGGGAAAATAGTGTTTCAGAGTCTGGAAAGGAGTTCGAGTAGTCCGAGCAGCTTCAATGGCGGACCAAGATTGAAGCACAGCGGAATCGAAAGGTCATACTCCGCGAACGTGAGAGTGCCGCCGGTACTGAACGTTCCGGTGAGTTCACTGAGGGGATCATCAAAATTCGGGTTCAGCCAGTTGTTCTCCTCGCCGCAGAAGAGAACCGAAGCTACTCACGGCGGCGGCAAAGGCCAGACGAGACACTGCAGAAACCGGATCGTTCGAGCGTGACGGAATTCTTCACCGTTGAAAAATTTCTTATTTTGGAAGTTCTAATTAGTAGGACAAACAGAAACGTCGCCGTTTTGAAGATCATGTAAATATGTCTCTTTCCGTTTTTATTTTCTTTTTTATTTTTAAATTAACTTGAAATGCGTTTGAAAGACACGCGCGGAGGAAGGAGCGTGAGAAAGGAAAGTAGCTAAAAGAGCGGGAGCATGTTGAGATGCTGTCTCTTTCCATGAAGTCCAAAGCGGTGTCGTTTTGCAGATTTAAAACTTTTCAAGAATAGTAAAACTGGAAAAGGGAGATGGTCAAGATGTGGGGCAGGGGGCAGGGGCGGGCAGGGGCAGCTCTTACTTTGATAACATAATTTTCTTTTTTTTTTTGGCATCTTTTGTTTCTTTATGGAGTTTTGGAAATGCTGCAAAAAAAAAAAAAAAAGAGAAAAAAAATGTATTTGAAATAGAGCTACTCAGTGCCTGTCTGCTCTCAACTGATTTTTTTTTTTTTTTTTTTTTTAATGCTTCAATCTGATCCAATTAATCCAGTGCAATTTTTAGTAGGGTATATGTGGAAGATTTGAAACACTTTGGGAACCTAACATATTTGGCTGATGTGATATCTTTAATTTAAAGGGAAGAGTAATGTTTTTGGCCCCATGTTATAATTTTATCATTTGAATTTTATTTTAATTTGCTCTCTGTATTTCAAAATTTATTTATTAACTTCAAATATTCACAAAATACTCTTCTATTACTTGATTTAAAAAAGTTATAATTAATTAAATTTTCTTTTTATAATTATTTTTAATTAATTAATAAAGTGCGTATTTGATAAAAAAAAAATTGAGAATAAAAATATAAATCTTAAAACTAAGAAACCAAATGAAAGCAAAACTTGACTTTCAATAATAAAATTTGAAAATTTGAAAATTAAGTCTATAAACATTCTTTTATTCTTAAATTTCTTACTTTGTTATCTAATTTTCACTAATATTTTTTAAAATTAAATCAATTTTTAAAAACTAAAAAAACAATTTTTAAAACTTTGTTTTGGAACTTAGAATTTAGTTAAAAACTAAACTCTTTAACAAATAATAATAAAAAGTTATGAGAAAATAGACTTAATTTTTTTAAAAAACAATCATCAAAATAATTTTTTAAAATCAAATAAGGGGAAGAGGTAAAGGTTCGTACTAATACTATTCTTGAAGAGAGATTATTATTGATAAACTTTTCTTCAACAATATTGTTTTATATTAAGGAGCAGTTGAATTAAATATTTTAAGTTTCTAAAATTCATCTCCTTAGACAATATAATTTAAAAATATAGTCTTATTAAATATGAAGAATCAAATCTTTTACAGGTGTATCAAAAATTTGTCAGAAAAAGTAACAGTATTTAAATAAAGACCACTCCAGAAAGCACCTCTTTATTAAACACCAAGTGGTGAAAGTTAATTAATAAACTATATGACAAAAGATACTGAGTTTAACTCAACTACTGTGTTGTTGGCTAGCTAAAAGCCTATAACATCAAATTCCAATAATAAAAGGAAATCAAAATTTGAAATTGGGGAATAATTAATTTTTTTAAAATGTCAATTTACACTGTGAATTGGAGTTCTCCGAACCAATAATCACATCAATTTAGATCATATATTTCAATAAGTTTATCACTTTATACACGAGTTCATTTTATTTAAATAAATAACATATGAAACTTATAATTTTATCAATATGACTCCTAAACTTCTAAAAAAGAATCAATTTAAACTTTCAATTAAAATTTTATTTAAAAATTGTATGTGCATCAATTATAATAGTCCATTTTATTAAACTCTTAATAGCGTCTACATTAATTCACTTATAATAATTTAGAAGTTTAATTGAAACAAGTATATCTTCCACGCAATATTTTTAACTTGATCTAAAGGAGGGTGTAAAATGATATCCTTACGAAAGTTCAATATTTAAATTGATACAATCATTGTTTCGTAGTTTTAATTGATACAACCCTAAAGTTTAAGATGACATTTGAGGCTTTAAATTGGTTATTATAGATTATGATTATTAGAGTTTATGACATATAATAGTTTGTGTATGTGGTGTGTCACAATCGTAGTTCTGCGCTGGACTAAACGATTGTGCGGCACTTGTTCTAGCTCATGAACAAGTCAGCCTGATCAAATTCTGATCGCCTACGGCACACCAAGTGCCTCTCGTAACCTCCGGCCCCATTCCAAGGAAAACGGTTTTAGAAAACGGGTTTTAGAGGAAAAGCATTTCGCAAACGTTTGAAAGCATGTTTGAGAAATTAAGATGTGTTGTAAGACTAGAAAGCAAAAAGGGACAACAACGGCTTTATAGCTCACAACTCCGGGTATGAGGATTTGATGGTTAGTCTTACCCCCATATAGTACATTCTAAACAATTGTAGAATTGTCACCCTTGCACATGCAAAGTGGCGAGCGGTCACTTACAAAGAAAAGCACTAGGAAAATACACTAACTAGTAAAATAAAGTACATAACATGAAAGCATGGTAAAAAGGGGCCGAGGCGGGCATGCGGCCACGGGCAACACGCCCTGGACAAGCATGACCGTGACATGGTGCATACTATTTTAAACTGGGTTATAATAGTATGTGTATGTGATGCAAACTAGTTTAGTATGAATTAATGAGCATGAGAGATAATGGGTATGAAATAGTAAATACGAGAACAATGAGAAATCTGAAATAGTAATATTGTGGGTTATAATAGTTGGGAATGATAACTATTACAATTAAAGTCTCAAATATGGGGTGAGCTATAATAACTCACTTCATCCATTTGAAGTGGAGCACCCAAACAACCATTTAGAGTATATATTGATATTCACATATTTTTTTTAATTTGTAATCTTAAAATACCATTATATTCTCTACATTCCAGTGTTTGTTTGATTTTAATTCCTATACTTTTAAATATCTAATTTTAAGAATTTAAAAGTATAGAGTTGCAAGAGGTAAATCGATACATTTAAAATAAAATTAGAGTCAAAATGGATAGAATTAGTTATTAGTTTAGTGTTAAAAATTGATACAACCTTTAAAAGGGGAGGTTATAAAATGATATTTGCCAGGTTATTTATTTACGATCTGCAGTAATACGGGTAGAATTTGCAAATAATGAATGATTACTTTTGTTGGGAAGTAGATTAGAAGAAGAGAGTGTGACGTGGAGGAGGCGGAGCGTAGAAAAGAAAAAACAGGAATAGAGAGTAGGGTGAGGGTAGGTAGATGTAGGGGGTTAAAAGTAAAAAGGAAGGGGTAGGGTAACTGGGTAAGCCGGTAATCCGGTAAGCCGGCAAGGGCATAGCATAGCAAATGCGTAGGGAGGGGCGCCCTACAACTACAAGGATAGGTACGAGCTGTGCCTGGGTGTCCTTAACGGCCCCTAAGATATTCCCATTCACTCATTCATTCTTTCGCCCCTCGCATTCACCACCACCACCATCCTCCTTATTCTACTATTAAGAAAATAAAAAATAAAGTTTTTTTTTTTAAAATTTTTTTAATAATAAAGTGAAATTATAACAAATTAGTTAAATAAAGCTTTTGGCTCGCCAACTTTACAAGTTGACATTAAATAACACAATCTTACCAACTTCAACTGTATTTACTATTGAAGTTTGCACGTTTATCAAATAAGTTCATCATCTCATCTTTCTCTCTCCCTTTGTCAAACGTTTTTCAATGGCCCCACCTATTGCATGCTTCGTGTCACGGTCATGCTTGTCCAGGGCGTGTTGCCCGTGGCCGCATGCCCGCCTCGACCCATTTTTACCATGCTTTCATGTTATATACTTTATTTTACTAGTTAGTTTATTTTCCTAGTACTTTTCTTTGTAAGTGACCGCTCACCACTTTGCATGTGCAAGGGTGACAATTCCACAATTGTTTAGAATGTACTATATGGGGGTGAGACTAACCATCAAATCCTCATACCCGGAGTTGTGAGCTATAAAACCGTTGTTGTCCCTTTTTGCTTTCTAGTCTTACAACACATCTTAATTTCTCAAACATGCTTTCAAACGTTTGCGAAATCCTTTTCCTCTAAAACCCATTTTCTAAAACCGTTTTCCTTGGAATGGAGCCGAAGGTTACGAGAGGCACTCGGTGTGCCGTAGGCGATCAGAATTTGATCAGGCTGACTTGTTCACGAGCTAGAACAAGTGCCGCACAATAGTTTAGTCCAGCGCAGAACCATGATTGTGACACTCCGCACTCAATTTTGACAACAACCACTGCCGCCTAACTCTGACGACATCCTTCAACAAACACCTTTGGTTGCCAAACTCTGTAGCCACCTCTAGTGATCACCGCCTCCAATAACCACCTATGACGTCTAATTTTGTGTGACTACCATCTATAACAACCAACTTTGATGAGTAGTCAATCACTTGCAGTGACCAACTCTAACCACCACCTCCATCAAAACATCTTCTATGATTAACTCTAATGACAAATTCAACCGGTCATATACTAAGACAACTTGGCCAATGAATGTGTTTTTAAATAGAAAATTAAAATTATAATTAATTCCCAATGTTTAATAGTCGTCTTCAAACACTTAGAGCATATAGCCAAACCAAACAAATTTGTGCGTAAAAACACCTTTGCAAAAATGTAACCAAATACATTTGTATTTTTATTTAAATAATTTTTTTTATTAAAAAACATTTAAACACAAATGCCTTTTTGAAAAACATTTCACAATTTGTTCGAAAGCTCAACTACATGTGGAAACCACCATTATTGCATCTTCTTAGGCTCTCCACTTCTCTATGTGGCATCCGAGGATTCTACCAACATGGCTAGCTATGTTACCCAATAGTATGATATTGTCCACTTTGAGTACCAGAAGTTGATTGAATTTTCAACACTAACATACATGCATAATAAACTCTAGCCTATAATTTGACATAAGATGCTATAAAAACCCTCAACCCCCTAGATGACACTTTTTTTTTTCACACAACATTCATGGCATTACACTAATGTGAAAAATATACTGTAATTTTGTTGTTTGTATGAAACAAGAGTATTATGTATACCTCGATTATAGTGGTTACCTGTAGAAAATTGTGAAATGTATGTGAAGTTTTTTAGTTGATATCATCTCAATTGAGTGTTAAAAAGTTCTTAAAATATGTGTTTCATTAAAGGGCAACAAACAGTTAAGCAAACAAAAAATAACTAAAAAAAGTTATACTTTTTTTTTCGCTTACAAAAAATTGCATTAGATACTGACTAAATTATGCACCCAAACACATACTAACTCGAAACACAAATTTCTTAATTTACAAACATATCAACTCAAAACTTCATAATTCCCCAAACAATTCGTAAGTGTAAGCTAAGGTATTTTAAAAATTATTAAAAGTAAAAAAAAAAAACTTAAATTGAACAATTAAAATATAAGGATGAGAATATAATAAAGTTTAGGTGTATAGATGAAAATGATATTTTAACTTTATTATTATTATCTTTTTTACCTTGTTACTCATGCATTGTGAAACTCCAACAATCATGTGACCCATATATGTCACTTCATCAAGTCATTTATTTACATTTTTTTTTAATTATTGTTTTGTATTTTATTTATAAGTCTTTCTATTCAACGAAGTGATGATATTATTGGTAATGGGGATCCTTACATTTTGGACACTCCAAAAGTGACATACACACGTATGTATTTGTGTGCGCTTTGGACGTTTGTGATAGGTTGGTAGGAAGTGTTATGAAATTAGGTCAAATTATAGAAAACATTCATAAATTTTTTTTTTAAAAAAATTATCTTAAAGGAAAAAACTGTTAAAAATATTTATAATTAATAGCAAAATACACAGTCTATTGCGGTCTATCATATATAGACAGTGAAAATTTGTTATATTTGTAAATGTGTTGGTTTATTTTGCTATATTTGAAAAGAGCCATTTTTTTAAATACTTGTTTTTTTCTTAAAGAGTTGCAATATTTCTATTAACTTTTCATAAAGGTGTCAAAAGTACCATTTGAGTCTAAAAATTATTAGAATGTTAGACGAAAAGTAAACATGTCTAAATGTCGTTCTTCAAACTTAATCAAAATAAATGTCTAAATCATCACTGTATAGAATTACTTACAGTATAATATTCTATAGTTTTAAGTATTTCAATTTAGTTCATATATTTCCGTCCAACCATACGACCTATCTTCAAAAAAAAAAAAATAAAAAAGGTCTTTTTTATTCAAATATAATCAATATAATAAATTAGAAATGAGATTCGACTTTGTAAAACTATTTTGAAAGTAAACTTAGGCTATAGGACTAAATTAAGATATTAAAACTAAATTGTGATTACTTCTAAATCATTATAATAATAAATTATTAAGTTTGTAATTCAACTTCAAGGAAATCAATACAGGGAGAATAGCAAAAATAACCACCCATAAAATTTAAAGATATATCCCATAGGTTAATTATTGATTTTAAAAATTTAAACTTGTCTAATATGTCAAACACAAAATTGAAAGTCTAGACCTAAATTTAGGAACCAACTTCTAGTTTAACCTGCATCTTATTTAAATTTAAATCATATTTTTAAGGTTGTGCTTTTCAAATTGCTTTTGAGAGCAATAAAAATGAGTACGTAAATATCTCAACCATGTTTGATAAAACATGATAAATTTGATTGTGAGTATATATACGATAATTATTTGTTAAACACGCATTTATTCTCACGCTTTAAAACATGGTAGGAAAAGTAGATTCATGTTAGTCTGCAATAACTTTCTACATGTTTTAAAATTTTACTATTATAAAAAAACATTTAATTTTATCTTTCAATAAATTAAAAATATTGTATATTTAGTGTACTATTTGCACAACTAAATTCTATATTGTAAAGTTTCAATTTAATTAGTTCAATGCCACTATTTTTTTCTCTAAAGAAAATGAATACTATCATATCACACACCCAAAATTACAAGACCGTTCACAACCAATCAATTGAAAAGTGAAGATTAAGAATCATACAAGAATCACAACTAAATGATACATTAACATTCTGCAGTTCACTTTTCTTTTAATTTTCAACAATAATTATAACTTAACTAAATTATACCAAATTTCCTCAATTTTATATTTTGTATAAAAAAATACTCCTAAACTTTCAAAATATTTAAAAATATCTTTAAAACTTTTAAAAAGAGTCAAAAAAATACTATTACGGTTAGTTTTGGAAGAAACGGTTAGTGTTTTGTTCAAAAATATCCTCTAACTTTCAAAAGTTTAAAAAATAATGGTAGTTTTGAACTTTTCTTTAAGTTTATTAAAAACATTTTTTTTGTTTAAGAATATTTTTGAAACAAGATCTTAACAGTTTTCATTAAAAAAAAAAAAATAACCGTGAGAGTATTTTTTTAACTCATTTTGACACTTCAAGGGTAATTTTAAAATTTAAAAAAAGTTTAGAGTATTTTTTGATATAACATACAAAATTCAAGAGTATTTTGTTTAATTTAGCATTCTAGCTTTATATAATGTTTACGTGGGAGCAGGGCAAATATACTGATTTTTCCTTAACGATTTACTTGTTTTATTTTATCCAATATTAGTAAGTTTGATTTTATGTGAATTTAAAGAGTACACAAATTATATAGATGAGATATATTTAAAAAGAGCTTACTAAGCTGTTATTTTATTTTTTCATACAATTTTTTAAAAATATTTTTTTCATTCAATTCTTTTTATTCAGTGGAGAATAAAAAGAGGTATGAAAATTCAAACTTCCAACCTTTATAAAAATATAGACGTATCAATTTTTTAGATGAATAATATCGTAAATATTAAAAAATGTGTGTAATTTAGATGCTCATTCTTAGTGTCCAAATGTCATGTGTCTCATCATTAGGCAACCTTAGTGGCTATGTATAACATTTGGTGGATGTTGGTATTGTATACACCGGTGAGAAATCCAAATATATTGAAGAAGTTTTCATGAATTTCATAATTTTCTAATTTTTATTTTGTTATTTTATTTTATTTATATAACTATATTATAGTATAGTAAATTACATTTCTTTGGTATTCATGTTCCCTAGTATGCATCATTTTGCTCTTGAATTTTACAACAAAAACTAATAGACTATCGTTTTAATTTGGTTTTATAATTAAGATTAAGTTTGACTTTATACATAAATGTAAACCATAAATTATAACCAGAGAGTCATAGAAATTAGAGTAAGAAAAATAATTATTTTTTAAAAATTATCATAAATAAAAATAAACAAGAGAAAAAAAAAATAACGTAGGACTGTTTTCGAATATAACTCAATTAGACGGAATATGATTTGCTATTTAAAACAATTACTTTATAACGTAAGTTAAATAAAATAAATATATTAATAAATTTTAACATATTTTAAATATAAAAATTGATTTAATTATATAGATAAATAAGAAAAAAATACAAAATTAACAATAGACAGAAAACTAATGCACGTGAGGTTTATGTTTTCCTTTATGTCATATGAGATTTCCATTATTGTAGTTCTGTCCAGGGTCCTTTAAGCCAATCAAACCGTGTAAAATGTTACACACGAACTAGCTACTTATACTCAAAAGTTTCAATACTTAACTGTGTGGCTGGGAGACTACTCTCCAGGAGTGAATTCTGCTAGTTTGTTTTGTCCTAAATTTCTTTTTGTTTGCGTCCTTTACTTCCATACGTTGTATTAAAAAAAAAACTAATAAATGTGCTAATTTTCTGAAAGAAACATTTGTGTTAAATTTCTAAAAAGAATATTTTTGCTACTTTTCTAAAAAAATATTTGTGCTAATTTTACAAATATTATATTTTAAAAGCAATTTTCAAATTCTTTGATTTTTAAAATTTAAGACGAGGCCCTTTAGCCCCGACTCGAAAATAAGCTGCTGCGCCATTGTGATTTTGGCGACAAAACAACAATGGCTACTAGTTTTCGCGGCAATGGTAGTAGCAGTTGCAAGTACAAGTGCGACACTGCTGCCAATACTTTGCAATGGATAAAGGCCATCGTCGATTTTATCAAACCTTACTCGTTCTTGATCAATGCTCCCGTCGTCAATTTCTTCAAGGTTTCTTTCATTTAATTCTTCATTCGTACGAGTTCTGGAATCTGCTTGGAGTGTGGCTTTTAATTTAATTTTGATTTTTCCTTGGAGTGTGGCTTTTAATTTAATTTTGATTTTTCCTTTTCACTCATGGATGTTCTTTTATGCTACTCCTTGAATTCCATTCTCTTTTTCAGGACAGACTATGGGAAGCTGTTGATGAGGAATGGATGGAGTGCTTGCGCAAGGAACCTGTGGAAAATCTGCTCCTAATTCCTTCTGGAGTCGTCCAGGTTTGGGATATTTTTATATGATGTAATCCTCTGTATATATGTCATAATTGTATTATGATTATTGAATCGAAGTATGATGTCTATCAAAATATTGATTTCTACTCGTAGAGTATTTTAGAAATATTTGTGTCACTGATCATTAATTTTTTTTAATAAATTATTTATTTTCTGTGCTAGTATGTGGTTAGGATGGTTAATTCTAGTCGACACTCTACAATGACAGCTTTGTATGAATTCATTTTCACAATTTCTACGAAAATCGATGGGCAATGGATTGAATTTTATTAATGTTATTCATTAAGATTTCTGTCAACTCCATATTTGACTTGTTTCAACCCTCTTTTAAGATATAAATTTGTTAGTAGATTTCTTATTAAAGGTTGGGACATCCTTAAAAGGTACATGTCTTTGACTAATTAGATTATTTATGAAATGGCAAGAGTTTAGAATGAAATATGGGTGGCAAAATATGGCTAGTGTGTAAATATGTGTGTCACAAGTGTTTTTAAAATGTATCATAAGACTCTTGCTGAGAAATAGCATAGTTGACGAATGTTATCACCATGGCCACGTCTAGAAATATTCATGAAGAAATTTATAAAACTATGAGATAGAGCTTTTCATTGTGTTTCTTGTTCTGCTTGCACTTAGTTTAATACAGTGAAATCTAATCTTCTAATTTGAAAAAATCACACAGGAAAATTGGCCAAATTCGCTACAGAAATTTATTGGTACTTTAAGATCTCTTGCCTTTCAACGTGAACAAGCTGACTTGCAGATGGTAGGACTTTCATCTTTTTATGCAGCCTTTCTTTTGAAGGCTTTTGTATGGTCACTAAGGTGTTTTAATAATATTTTGGGCAAAATATACTTTTGGTCTTTAGGTTTGAATAGATGTATATCCACATTTTTAGTGTTTGAAGTTTAAAGTTTGCGTTGAACAGTTAAATGTCGGGTAGATTTGCTTACTTGTCAATTTTTACTCTAAAATTAAATTTATTAGAAATTCATTAGGTTAATAACTGGGAGTTTAAAAGATTTGAAAAAATAAAAAAAGAAAATCTTTCGAAAATCTTCCGAGTCTATTATGTTTCTTTTGAGATTTTGAGGAAATGTTTAAATCTTTACTTCGACAATGGCCTAGGTTTGACAACTTTGTGCCAACGTGTGGCTTAACTTCCAAGGTGTCTATGATCCCAACAGCAATGTTTTCTATACACCCATATTTGCGTTTCATTTAGGAAAAAGTCCTAAAAAATTTTTTGAAAAAAGAATGCTAAAACTTTATATTTTACTGAGATCCATATGTGTTTATCCATTCTTTAGCACCACATTTGTGTATACTATGCAGGTTCTACCTGGTTGGTGCATGGCTTCACTTAACACAGTTCTTTCTCAAGGCATGAATCAGAAGAAAAAACATGAAGTAAGTTATTGGATGATAAATGGAATACTTTATGCTTTAACAATTTACAAATAGAAAAAAATCCTCGAGCGTGTGGATTAGCAGATCATTTGAATTTAAAGTCAAAAACAAATATTCTCATTTTACTATAAAATTTTGTTTCTTTTCTAAGCTTGACTATGATTTCTATATTTAGATTCTAATTCTTATGGTCTTGCCTTTCTATGTAGAGTCAAATTTTCTAACATTAAGTATCAATTTAGTGTAATTAAGACTATATGAAAAATTGAAGATCATTAGCCAATTGTATGCTTATTTACTAAATTATGATAATTTAAATTGAATAGGATGACGACAAGGTTGACTATTCGACCTTTGTCTCATTTGATACAAAAGAATTTCAAGATATTTTGTGGTTGTTTCTTGGGTTTCTATAACTGCCACTCGTTCGAGTATAAAATTTAAACTTTGTAAAGAGGTAAGTAGTTCTCAAGAGAACTACATTGTTGGAGGGCTTGCAAAAGGAGAAAAAATTGAAGTTGTTGGAGGTGTTGCAAAAGGAGAAAAAATTGAAATTGCAATCTTATTTTATCCAGTTGAATTTTCTCCAAGATTGATTTAAAAAACATGGTTGCTCTTGTCACATAGTGATCTCAGCGGTCTTATGGGATTGAATGCTGAGATTAAGACCTATATTCCCAATTCTTTCTTTACAGTATTTCAATGGAAAGTTGTTAGTTTACATATTACGATTAATTAGTACAAGATTTCACACTTAAATTTGTTATTGAAAGCATTGCAAGATATTTGTTTGAATTGGGTGACATTTGTCTTTTTAGCTTAGCTTCTTTTAGAATGTGTGTTCTTTTTTGTTCTTGTATTTGTGTTTGTTTCATGATTTCTTTTGATATTTTGTTTTCTTCTATTTTGAGCATTAGTCTCTTTTCATTAAATCAATGAAAAATTATGTTTCTTTAAAAAAAAATAAAGAATAAAATAAAAGAGATTATTTTGTTTTAACTTTGCATCTAGATATAATTTGTGCTTGGTATATTTTGTATGAAATAATGGTTTCATGGTTTGTCAAGCACGATAATTTAATTTACCAAATTGAATTGTGATATTTATAAACAAAATATTTTCTATATGATTCATTAGGAAAATTTTAAATGCATCAACAGGTTAAAGTCCTTTCTGCCATTATTAGTTTGATTGCAAGTGACCTGAAAAGTCGTGCAATTGTCGATGTTGGTGCTGGTCAGGTAACTTCTACTTTTGCCATGTGCCCTTATATTAGCCTCTTCTATAAAAGATCACTACATAGGGATAAGTTTCATCTTTTATGATTTTGAATCTATTAGGTTCCAATATGTAAGCTAATGATGCGAGACAAATTAATTGTTTTCATTACAATTTAGTTGAAATTGCGATGCTAAAATTTAATTCACTAAGAAATATATATGCATGCAAACACATGTACATACATACATGTGTATATATACATACATATATACATATATATATATATATATATATATATATATATATACACACACACGTATGTACATATATGTGTATACATATATACATATTCATATATATATACAAATGTATGTACATATACGTTTATACATATGTATGTCTATATACATTTAAATATATCTATACTGTTAATTTATATTTTGTGTCCATACTCGAGTTTAAGACCATATTTTATTTCTTATTTTGCCATAAAACTTAATGTTTGGAAAACACCCATCTTAAGCTTTGGATTGTAAATATAGCTTTCAAGCGATGGAAATTTGTTTTCCTTCAGCTTAATTATCATTTACCGACGAGGACATATACCACAATATTTATTGGATGAGCTCTGTTTGGAAAGATCATTGAACTTGGTCGAACTTTTTAACCGATTTTCTATCTCTAAAAAAATTTGAATAATTCATCTTTTGAGTTCCAAATTAGGCATATTTATTAACTAAATGGATTATCCCCAAGTTTTCCAACCAAATAGCAAGTCAAGCACTAGTATCTTTACTTGCTTCTACCACCTTAATGCTCACAAAGTATTTTAATGTTCCCATTAATGTCAATGCATCATTTCCAACATATACAATAATAGAATAATCCCTTTCTATACTTAATCAACATGATTTACAATTAATAAATATAAATAAATTTTCAACGTTCCCACCAAACCTTTAAAAAATAAAAAATAAATTAATAGGGTTGTAGAAAATATATGTACTTAGAAGATTTTAGTTTGTATTATCTCTTTTTGCACGAGGGATGCCCATGATTGCCCGTTGACATTTTATTTCTATTTGATGGTTTAGGGTTTGTTGGTGACTTAGTTAAAAAATATGTGATTCTGGTTCTTATAAAAGAATTATACATTTATGTGTCGTATCACTATTCTTATTGTTATTATTGTTATTATCCTCATTTATGAGCATGAGAAATATATCCCAAAAGAGAACAGGAACAACCTAAGGGTTGGGGATGAGTGAAATTTTTTTTATTAATAGAGCAACATCTAGATTTTCTTTGTTTTCTTTCCTTTTCTCTTAAAATGTTTGGGAAACAATACTTAATCAATTAAATGTGTAATTTGCTTTCTCAAATTAACTTGATGATTTTATGTTGTGGTACATGAGGAATCTAAATTCACTTGCTTGCCCTTATGATGTTCATACTCTAACAATCTGTTTTCTTCTTTTCCATTAATGTTTTGGTATCTTACTAAAAGAGTTTATTGTCTATATAAATTCTTCCTACAACAAAAGATGTATTTAATTGTATGCTTTGTATAACGTTTTACTTTTGCTTTATGGAAAATATGAAGTCAATTTCATACTTATATCTTTTCTTGTTAGGGTTATTTAGCACAAGTGCTCTCCTTCCATTACAAGCATTCAGTTCTTGCAATAGATGCTTGTTCCCATCATGGAAATGTGACAAGTGCACGCTCAACACGAATTAAGAAGTATTACTTAGCTCAAATTCGTAAATCTGGGTAAGGGTCTTGAAAACACGTTTAGTTGGCTGTCTTAAGAACTTCTAGTTTCAATGGAGTGATAATGAGATCAGTGAGCACATCTACCATTCCACCCACATTGCAATTTTTGAGTCCAAGCTAAGCTCAGATGTATTGTATTTAGTCTTTAAATGTTGTTCGCACTAACTGACAAGAAAGAGAAAAGTGTTTCATCTCTTTTCTTCATCTACTCTCAAAACCCCACATTATTAAACTTCTAGTCCTCTCAAAACAATTGAAAAATTACTTTGCGATATTGATGAAACTCAAACCATCTTGTATTGAGAAATCATTCTTGCATATGACCATCTCAAAGAACAATAAGGCTTCTGAAAACTCAGGTGGATCTTAGAGGACTAGATGCAAACCTTGTTCTTTTTTATGTTTATTTTTTTGTTTTTTTTCCTTGCCTTGCTTAAATGATCTTAGTTTCTTACTAGAAGAAAATATTATTTTGGTTTCTACTTATCATTTTTTAAATTAATATCGAATTATTACTCTTTGTCTAATTTCCCTTGACAGGTTGGAAGCCAAAAGTTTGAGACTGCCCAAGGCTATGACATTTCATGTGTTGTCCGTTGATGCATTAAAATCCCTTGCTAACATGTCACTACAAGAGGATCATGTTGCGAAGACAAGTATGACCGGTGATGATCAAGAGAAAACCAATCGGCAGGAGTCAAAGTGTTTGACTTTGGGCAATTCAGACGAAGAGCCTTCACTGGTTCTTGCTGGTCTTCATGCTTGTGGTGATCTTTCGGTGATAATGCTTAGGTTAGAATAGCATGATATTGAATTACTCTTTTTATTAAGATGTGACAAATATACACTTCTTGAAAATGCAAAGTAGGTATGACTTATGAGTGAATATTTCTGTGATTTTTGGAGCCATTTGATTTGATTTAGGTTTTTATAGTTAAAAGAAGCTAAAATTTCATTCATGAGGATAAAAAGGGATCAGCTAAAGGAAAAACATGAATATTCTTTCATAAATTTGGATGAACTAAAAAGTTTATGCAGGAGTGTGAGAAGCTATAATATATGAAAGGAGTAATATGTTTTGAATTTGGTTGCACCACCTATACTTCAAATCTCATGACATAAGTTTTTACTGCATTTTAAGTCGAAAATATGATATGTATAATCAAGTATATGGGATTTAAACTATTACATTTTTCCTGGAAGTAATTTTATTTAGAAGGAAAAAGTGCAAATGTGATGGGCAATATTGGTGTTATTATCTTTCTCCTTCCATTACAGGATTTAACAAATGTACTATATCTCACCATATAAACCAGGACTTTTGTAGAGTGCAAGGAAGTAAAAGCAGTCATTAATATTGGTTGCTGTTACAACCTTCTCAAGGAGAATGAATCTGACAATGAAGATGTCCAAAATGGATTTCCAATGAGCTTGGGTGTGAAATCTTCTGGCTTGTCTCTGGGGAAAAGTGGCAGAGACCTTGCATGTCAGGTCAGCTTTTGGCCTTCTCCACTGTCATACTTAAAAAGATTTCATTTTGTTTGTTTTCTCAAGGTAAGTTGGGTTATTGATTGAATTTTCCTTCAGTGACCTACATGATAAAATTAATATCAGATGGAGTTACGGTGGACATTTACTTGGAAATAAAAGGACAGAAATAAAAGTAGTTTTTTGCTCAAAGTATTTTTAGAATTAAACTATATGCAAGGTGTGCATAGTTGTTTCATGATTGAAGCCCTTTGTCTCCAGTTGATTAAAAGACTCTTGTTGTATTGGTCAAGTTATGATTGAGGAGTTCCTTCTCAATCTGCCTAGGGAGAAAGGTCACTTTTTATGGCTTGTTGGGTGTGATCTTATGGGCTTTTTGAGGCGAGGAAAATGGTAGGATTTTTAGAGGGGTGGATAAGGACCCTAGTGAGGTTTGGTCTCTTGTTTGCTTTCATGTTTATGTGTGGGTTTCAGTTTCGAAGACCTTTTGTAACTATTCTATAGACGTAATTTTGCATTGCTAGAGTTCCTTCCTGTAAAGGGAGGTTCATTTTTTTTTTCGGCTTGGTTTTTCTTTTTTGTATTCTTTCATTATTTCTCAATGAAAGTTGTTTAAAAAATTGTTTACAATGAATTTGAAGTGAATTATAGGAAACTACATTTGGCTCTGATGCCAATTGTTGCACGAGGAGGGAGAGCAACCTTGTCATTGTTTAGCTTAGACTCTATTACAATAAATGCCTTAAACAGATAAAATGTAACCACATGTCAAGAAATAAGTGCATTTGGACATTTTAATAGATCTAAAATTTTCAATGCTGATTAAAATTTATAACTTGTTTCTCTCTTCAGAGCGCAGAAAGATGGAGGAATTTGGAAAATGAGGGTGGTCTTCATAATTTTGAGTTGCATGCTTTCCGTGCTGCTTTCCAAATGGTAAAAGCTGCAACCAAATGTAACTTATCATGTATAACTTAGTTCAATTATAATTTGCATTTAGCTTCGAGCATATTTTCAAAAAATTTATTGAATTGATTTGAAATTTGATCTTGTCTCCTAACATATTGCTTCTCTCCCTCTAAATTCAAATCAATCTAATAGCTAATTGTTGGAGGTCTTTGGGGGAAGTTAGTTCACTAGAAAACTGTTGTTCTTGTCGTAAAAACTCTAGTTATGGAATTGGAAATTGACCTATGTGTTCTGGTTAGAGTTTAGGGCCCTTTAACACAAAAGATCCAACTTAAGTTGCAATAGAGATTTCACTAACTGAAGTTGCAATAGAGATTTCACTATTAAATTGATTTCACTATTAAATTTGGCCAACCACAAGTTACACAATATGTGTCTGAAATAGAACGTAATCTGCGGATATGTTTGCAGAAATTTTATTTCTTTTTTACTTTCTAAGTGTTTCTTTCTTTCTTTTTTCTTCTGTCAAGGTACTCTATAGATATTATCCAGAAGTGGTTGCAACTTGCCCATCTGTTGGGCGTCAAGGAAAGGCATTGCGTCGTCGCAAGAAAAGGGAGGGTACAATATCCTTGCGGTGTCATGAAGATAAGCTTGAGGCATCACAATCAGGTATGAGATGGTAAATAGTAGAGTGTCCTAGCTTTCTGTTAATAGATGCATTTTATCATACCCTTCTATTGCTTCAATGCGTCTGTTTGGTATCTAGTTGATTGAATACTACCAATGCACTATTAGCTGTTTCTTTGACCAGTAAAATATTTAAAGTAACAATTTCCATCTACTTTTTTACTCTGAAAATATGCTGCAGATCTTATTGGGGGGTTGCCAGTCAACAACAATGCATTTTCTCATACCATTTTGGAGCATGGGAGTACACCATGTGAACAGTCCAGACCTGTTGACAAATATCCTCTTTTTGAAAAGTTTTGTCAATCTGGATTAAATCGCCTTGGACTTCAATCTTTGCAGGATATGGATTATTATGGAATCTGGATGGACACTGAGCCTTTTACTGTATGTATACTTTCTAAGTTCTTATACCTGTTATATAGATAGGATCGAGTCATATACAAATTACAAGTTACAATAAAGTATGAGCTTTAGTCTGAAACAATTTAGTTGCTCCAAAATTAATGATTGTTGTTGATCTGAATCTCTTACTTCTTAGATGTTAATTTATTCGTCGATTTGTTTCAGAAATATGAATGTTGTATCTAGAGTGTGTGTGACATCTAATTTGATCAACTGAATGGTGGATGTTCAAAGAATAGGATAGTTGTCTTAGAATTTAAGGGTTAAATCATTCAATTAGAAAGCTAGAATCCAAGGGACCATTTAATGACGTTACTGTTAAAGGGGATTTTGTTCATTGCATTGAACCACATGAGTTTAGTTGGAAAATGTTGTACTATGGTCTCAAATATTACTACTGGTTAGATGATGTGAAGGTGGTTGCTTTGATGAGGGTGATTATGGGTCTGCATTCCAATGGATCGTTGTATCATACAAGGGCTTTGTTTATCTTGTGCACTTCATACCTAAATGTACATTTTTTTATCCAACCGCATAATTAATAATAGAAGATAAAAGTGGAACATTGATTCCTTAATAGTGGTGTGAAGCGTTCAAAAGAAGATACTGATAGAATTGCTATTAGGAATATTATTAGAGTATTAATGGTATATACGTAGTTAAATAGAGGGTTTGTTATGGTATTTGGTTATAGATAGTGGAGTTGAAAACGAGGACGTTAGGCATTTCGTGGAATGATCTTAAGAGAGGGAGGGTCCAAGTTCCTCACATTACTTGGTTTGTCTTGCAAGTTATTTATCTTTTATATTACAATATATTTTAGTTCTATTGTGTGTCCTATCGGAAATATGCATAGCTACACAATATAATCATATATACGGTTAAGCTAAAAGTTCTTTCTGAGCCCTTCCATTTAGTGGTGGATGATTGGATGTATTGGGCATTCAAATATTGATATGGTACTTAGAAAGGCAGGAAAATTTTTGGTGGAAATAAGAATATGTGCAAATAGAAAGGTATCTTGCCTAATACAAGACATCCTTATATCAACTCTGAATCCTTATCTTGCCTAATACAAGACATCCTTATATCAACTCTGAATCCTTACTTTATATTCTAGTAAACCATATACCGAGGCCTGCAACTGAGAAAATGTGACCAAGCTATCGACCGTGTATCTAATTCTTTAGAAGAAAATGCTAGAGGCCCAGAAAAAACACGTCCAAAATTTCCCTGCCCTCCACCCCACCCCAAACCTCTGACAACTAATGGGAAGCATACGTATTTTTATGTGAAAATTTTGATGTACAAATTGTGTTAATGGCTCTTAAATATTTCCAAATGTAACTAATAAATCGTATGCAGGAACTTATTGGACCTTACTGGTCTCTTCGAGCTGCTCTGGGTCCGGTATTGGAAACATGTATTCTGCTTGACAGATTACTATTTCTCCAGGAGCAGGATGGATGCCTTGAAGCTATGATGCTACCTATCTTTGACCCGAATTTATCTCCGAGGAATGTGGCTATAATTGCTAGGAAAGTTGGTGCAACATAAGATTCATTGGGAGAAAGGTAATACTAGTAAATTTGGTGTTTTCCCAAATTTTGTTACTGAATAATTTTCAATGTGAGGAAATTTTGCTCTAATAGAGTTTTATATAAAATGTTTACGCTTAATTTACTGGCCTTAACGTTATTTGAATGCTACTATCATTTTAGGAATTAGAGAGTAGAAGTTTTTTTATTCTTTAATTTAAACTCTAAGAAGCACGGACATGAGACATAGATACGACATGTTAATATCTAGAAATGTACGACACGGACAAGTTGGGGATGCATAAGTGTATTTGCCAACAAAATATGGTATTTCAAAGTAGATAAGACACAAATTTGGTTGGGTTAAGTTTTAGAGAGTGATCATAATAAGATAACTAGGTAAGTAACGAGTTGGGGCATGTAGATGGTAGGGTTGAACATTTTTCTTATAAAAAAAAAATTCAATTAATTTTATTAGGTTGATGTGTCCCCTACGTGATTGGAAGTGACCGAAACTGAAAGAAATTAAAATAAAATTGGATACCTTTTTTCATGTGTAGGACACCTACACATGTCTAAAGTGTGTCTAAATGTATTTGTGTACGACATGTGTTTGACACGGACACTTTGTTAAAAGAAGTGTCCTTGCTTCTTAGGCTATACATGTTCACCCAAAATTAGAGAGAGAGATACCATTTTATCTCTTTCTTACTCTTTGTATTTTCAATAGGAAATAATTAGAAAGTTTTGGCCTTGTTCAAGATTTAGAAGGTTCAACAGAAATGGATATCAAAAAGGAGATATGGAGTTGAATTTAAAAGCTTCAAATTTTTTAAATGGGTTTGCTTGTTATATCCTGTATCTTCTTCGACATGAATGTTTTAGCAGCTTAGTATACATGGTCCTTTTTTCCCTTCTGCTTTTGGTATTTAAAATAGTTCTTAATTAATTTTTAAAATATTTCAAACTTGATTTACAATATAGTTCATTAGAATTCCTTAACTTGCTTGATTTTGTTAACCAAGTTGACATCTTTTATTCACATATCTAAACTGTGGGGTATATGCTCATTGGGTTTTGAATTGGTCATAGTGCTTGCATGTCTAGATCTTCACATCTCTGTAATTTTGTTTTCATTAGTCAAAGGCTATTACAAAGTTGTTAGTTGGATCTGGGTTGAAGAGTACCAATAAAATTAACCAGTCACATCTGTCCAAAGGTTGAGTCTTACAGATTTGGGAACTATAGTTTGGTCCAGTTAAGTGTAACTTATCCATTTCTTTTTCTTTGGAATATTAAATTGGCTGATAGGTCATATTTTGCACCATCTTTTTACAGTCAAATTGAAAAGGATTTGTTTGATTAATGATGATTATACAAATAGAAAGTTACCAATTATGCAATATATATGTATACATATATATATCGAAATTCAAGTATGGGAACTAATACTGAGCAATGTGATAATCTATTTTACTGGTGTAGCAGGATTAAATGGTTCTGGATCAATGCAAAATTCAAGTGCTGAGGATGAAATATTTGAATTCTGAAGAACTTATGGATTCCTTTGCCCACAGTTTGTCTTTCATTTTAATTATTCCTTTAACCTTTACAATTTTGTCGTTTCTGATATATGTCTTTTATAACTGTTAATTACAGCCTTACCGGCATAATTTATATTGCCCAATTGTATTATTAAATTCATTTTTAGAAAGGCATTTATGTGGCCCTTTTTTTTGGGAGGAGGGGAGGGGGGTAGGTGTCAAGGTTAGGATTTCATTAATATTCTTTTTTGTTTTGTTTTGTTGCATTAAGACTCTGAGAGATTGGATAAGATTAATCAGAAGGCCTTTTGTATCTTCTAAAAAAAAAAAAAGTCAATAGTTTCCCAGTGGCAGAATCGTAATTTAGCTGGAGACTTTTTGACACATTCTTAAAACAGAAAGGAATATCCCAAATTTAACAAATTGTGACTTTCGCAGGATTCGAATAACCTCTATTTCCAGTGATTAGCATTGTCCCAACCATCATGAAATGTGTTGGCTTGATGATAAACTAGAGTCACCTTTACCTGAAATTTTATATTTTACGACTTTTTTTTGGAAACCAAATGAAGTCGGGTCAGGCAATTGTTTGATAAAATTAGTTGAGCTCCGCTGACGGTGGTTCATTAACTCACGGATATGTTAAAAAGATAATTTATATTGACCTGGAGAATTTTTTTTTGTGGTCAGTGTGCCAAAAAACAGGAATCCAACGACTATAAGGAGAAGAGAAACTCAAACGTCTGCATGAAGTTGACACTCACCATGAAAATAAACAAATGGAACTGCAATTCAGGTACGGCTTCTTTAGTTAAACAGATGGCAGCTCCTCATTGTGGGGGGAATACATATCTCTATTTCTGAATACTAATTTGTCTTGTCATCGTACAAAACTAGATTCTTCTTGTTCTTTCCATTAAAGATATGGCTGGTGGACATTTCAGAAAGAAACTACTGCTCTTTGTCTTTTTATGGATCAAAGAAAAGGTTGCTATCAGGAAAAAGGTATGCATCAACCATTGTGAGTTAACTTAGGAGTAAATATGGAAGCACGACCTTGATAAAGAGCTAAGAGTTCATGAGTTTAATCTATGGTGACCACCTACCTAAGATTTACTATCTTACAAGTTTCCTTAATACTCAATTGTTGTAAGGTTAGGCGAGTTGTCCTGTGAAATTAGTAAAAGTGCGCGTAAATTGACTCAGAGACTCACAAATATCATTAAAAAGCAAGAAAAGAAAAGGCACGTCATATTTGAGTAGAACAAAAAGATGGTACACTTTGAAATGGATAGTGAACTGCATATGAACTTGTCAAAAGGTTGTGTTAGTTTATTATTTGGGAAGAATCTTTTAGCTTTTGGGAAAGTTGAGCATATCTATAAGGAATAATAATGTATTCAAACCTTTGAATACATTTGGATAATGGATGGATGATGTCTCCGTCATAATCAAAATTATTAAACATTGGATTGGGAAGGATACACTGTTGGTCGAGTTTTAGATAGGGTTGGATTATTATTATAATAATAATAATTATTATTATTATATTTTTCTATTTATAAAAGGTTTTAAATTTCATTTAAAGAATCCAACCTATAGATTTAAGCCATGGTAGTCACCAACTTAAATTCAATAATTCACTAGTTACTTTGACAAACAAAGCTAGTAGTATTTAATGATTGTCTTGTGTGCACACGCAGGTCCAAACAAACATATTTAGTGTTTTAACATATATATGTTTATATATATTGACTAGGGCAAGAGATTTGAAACATATTTGAGGGTTGGTTATTTTTTTTAAACCACTACAGCATTTGATAGTTAAAAGTATTTTTAACATATGAAAGAATTTAGTATGTAAATTATGATTGAATTCCATTTTGATATTTAAAATTGTAATACTTTTTTTTTTTTTTTATCGACTTGGAATTGTTATAGTTTTTGTCTTAAAATTGTTTTATTTTAGTTTAGTGAATCTTTGCTTCATGCCAAGTAATTTTTCAAAATATGAAATTGGATATGGTTTGATAGTGATTTGAAACTATTGTTTTTATTGTATGTAGTTGAGCGATTAAGTTAATTTAAATTCTCATCTTCTTATATGAAAAAACTTAATTTTAGGATTTTTAAAAGAAAATGATTTTAAATGATAAAATTGTTAAAATTATTTACAAATAATAGCAAAATATTGCAGTCTATCGTGATAGAGTACTATTATATATGTCTATTATGACACAAATAGACATGGTAATATTTTGTTATTATTTATAAATATTATGATTCATTTTTCTATATTTAAAAATAACTCATTTTTAAATTATAAATTTTAATGAAAATTATAAAATAGTTATATGCCTCTCTTTCTTAGATTTTTTTTTTTTTAATATATATGTACGCTATGATTTTTTTTTTTTTAATTATTATGAATATTATCGTCCGTATTTCTGTTTGGAAGTTGGAACTGGCGGCGGAAAAGCTCCTTTCCTTTTTCACTTCAGTCTCTCAAAACTTTAAATAATAAAAATTTCTCAAGGACCAATAGAAAATCCTTTAAAGTCTTGTTTTATTATTATTTTGTTAATTATTTTGAAACTGGCTTCTTTGGGCCCAGTTTCTCCCTCATTTCCTTATTTGTCCAATTAGATTTCTTTTTTCTTTTTTCAGTTCAATAATTTTAGAGGATACTTGAATTAGCTGAGTAATAGTCATCAATACTCTAGAATTAAGAACCTATGTTTAGTATATGGGTTTAGTAGTCCATGGTGATGAAACCCATATTTTAAAATTTACCCCATGTATGATTCTTAACAAATTATAAATTCAATAATCAGAAACATGTTACTCGATCTTAATATCTTTTTCACCGTGTCGAGGATCTTGGAAAAATTAAGCAACCTCACGATATTTATAAAATATATGAACTATTCCATCCATTGACAATTGGTTTGTAGATAAAGTCCAAATGGACATGAAACCAAATATTAACCATCTTAAGGGAGACATGTTGGGAATTCCACATTAGAAAAATCAATGGACTTCTAATGTTTTACTTGAGTTACATCCTATGTCATTTAATACTTTGTTTCTTTATCCAAATTTAACAAGTAAATGTCAATCTGAACATAACTCAATTGATTCTTCATCTAAAAGTAAAAGTAAGAAGGGGAAAAAATTCTCTTACCTTTCTATATATATTGAATGGAAGAAAGAAAATTAAGTGGGTAGATTTTATTTTTGCTTTGATCCATGTTCATCGTTGACAAGGAAGTAGACCTTATACAATAGTAGTTGCATAAATAAAAGTTTTTAGGACTTCTTTAGAATTTAAAATCTCTCATTTATCACTCCCTTAAAATATATTTGAAGTTTAAATATTGGGTAAATTAAAAATCACTCATGAAATATAGTGATAGTTGCAATTACATCCTTAAACTTTTAGTTTTAAAAATTCAAACTTTTATAAATGTTAGAATTGGGTTAAATTGGACCTTCAAACTTACATAATTGTATAAATTGTAACATTTGAAGAAATTTGAGAGTTCAATTCTTATCATTTGTGGGTTCAATTTCTACGATTATTGTAAGCTTGAGGGTCCAATTTTAACACTTATAGAAATTTAGGGACTTAATTTTCACAATTGAAGTTTGAGGGTGTAATTGCAACTACTCTCAGCACTTCAAAGGTGGTTGTTGCAATTTGCCCTTAAATATTCTTATCTTAATTTTTTTGGTTTACCTTGTGAGAGAGCGGTACACTAACATACTAATTTGTTTGTGAGTTTTTAAAAATTAAGTTTGGTATTCAGATGCCCTTGTTAGCCGCCACAACGTAACTTGTATTGTTTGAGTTTATTTGAAATCGAATATTGAGTTTGAACCTTGTATTGTTTTGTGGGGCTCTAGAGGTAGGTACAAAAAAAGTTTGACTCTTCTAATCCTCTAACTTTAAAAATTTTTAATTAGATTCTCAAACTTTTTATTTTGATTCTCTTCTATATTAACAATGTTAGTCTAAAGTTTTTTAGGTGTGAAATTCTCTTCTCGATACTTTCTTTCTTTTTTAAACTTCATTAATTTCAATCTCATTTTTTATTTGGTGGGTCACATCATTTTTTTTTAATTAACTATTCTACATTTCTATTCTTTCTCTTTACTCACTAAATGAGAACTTTTTCTTTTAATTATTAATTTATAATTTTTTCCCTTATTTACCCGCTTTATTATGTTATTTTAACAAAATAATTATTTTATTGTTTTTATTATATCACTGGCAGCCTTTCCTTTTAGACAAAAAATTTTCAAGAGGAGAGTCTATATCCATATTGAGCATTATGATATTTTTGCGTAAAGACTCTTTTAATTTTGGTAGGAGACAATTCACGTTTCATTATGTTATGGTGGACATGAGTCTATAGTTGTCAGCTAGTAACGACTCAATTCTTTCTTTTTACACATTCAGTACTTTTAAATCATCTTGCCATTTGTTGAACAAGGCTTGATAGGAAGGATCGTCAGAAACTGATTGAGAAATATTGTCAACATTATCGGTATACACGTCATATTTAGACATCTCGAATGACAAGGTGTCAGAGGAAATGTTGTTGACAAGGGCTTTAACATCTTCTTCTGACCCACTTCGGTCTTCAGATTCATCGTCAGAGTTAGAACGTAACTTCTATTTTGCTTCTTTAGAAAACTGGAATATTCACCCTTCACACTCTTTACAATTGAAAGTCCTTTCCTTTTGAAAGGTGGAATTCGTAGGTTTTTCACCATATTTTTTATTGCTTGGAGTTTTGAATTGCTTCGGGATAAATGTGCCACCAGACTTAGTTTCCAAATTTCTTTTTGAACACGGTTGAATTGTTGGGAGAGCAAAGCAATAGATTCATCTAGAGAATCTTCGGATTCTTTGTCACAAACATCAATTTGTTGCTCAGCTAGGGACTGCAAAGCAATACTCTTATTCTTCTTCTCGAGTTTCCCTTCTGATGACATTTCAAAAGTAAGTAGAGAGCCAAATTACTCATACACTTTCAAAGACGATATGTCTTGAGCTTCTTTGGTAATAGTAACTTTCATATCAAACTTTCGATAATAGTAACTTCCATATCAAATTTCTTAGGCAAAAACCTAAGAACCTTGCGAACAAGTCTTCCCTCTGAAATCTTCTCCCTAAGGGCAAATGATTCATTGGCGATATTAAGTAACTGAACATTAAATTAAACTATGGACTCTTCATCATGCAATTTCAAATTCTCAAACTTTGACGTCAGCTATTGAAGTTTTGACATTTTGACTTTAGAGGTTTCTTCGTGGGCAATAGATAAAATATCTCAAGCCTCCTTTGCAGAGACACATGTGTTAATCAATCGAAAAATATTGCGATCAACAACATTAAATATGGCATTCAAGTTACGTATCAAGGCTTCATCTTCAACCTTTGACCATTGTAATTCTGGCTTAAATATCTCCTTTTCATCTTTAGTTTTGGTGGTGGGATGGGACCATCCAATGACTACAACCTTTCACGTCTTACTGTTAATAGATTTGAGAAAGATAGTCATACGAGCTTTCCAGTATGAGTAGTTTGTTCCATCAAGAACAGGGGGTCTGGTAGTGGAGCCATCTTCTATGATCCCGTTCATGATTAGAGCACCTGAGGTAAAGGTGATCCCTCTAATACCAATTTAAAAAGCTATTAGATGACTTGTTACTTAAATCCAAATGTTAAACAGAAAGCACAAGACAAACGCTTGTAACAACCAACTAATTTAATAGTAAGAAAAAGAGAGATTACGCACAAGAGTTGGTAACCCAACTTGGTGATAACCATCTGGGCAGAGGAGAGTGTGCTCAGTAAGAGAATCCACTAATATCGAATGGCTAAACATTTACAACAATGTATTCATTTGTAAAATTTCGACTTCTATAGTGACATTCATAGAGCTTAACTCGCTAAGCACCAGTGAGACTCCTCTCAATAGTACTTAAGCTCCCTTGGTCATAATAGTTTGATTTTATCAACTTATTTTACTTTCATATTTTGAATTAATATTTTATAAATTTCGTGACAAATAATTGATACACAAAATAAATTATAATGAAGCTTCAGATTATGACCAGGCCAAATATAAATGGGTGGTTAATAACACTTAACTAATTATTATTTTGGTAACTGATGGTTTGATTTTCATATTACAATAATTGAACTCAAGGAAGATTATTTATATCATCCTTGTGTAGAGTATGCATGCAAAATCTATTAAATTATGCCAATTAATGGATGGATATTTATGATTTTTTTATTTTTTTCATTTTTATCCAAAAATAGAATATATTAATTTTTACCAAATAGGAACAGAATTATAATAGCAGCCATGATTTAGCAGCCGAATATTTGAACAAGTTGAATCAAAGATTGGTTAGATTCTGGTGCCAAACTCTTATATAATCCAAAAATTTAATAATGTTGACATAGCAATAAATGCCAAATAGGTAGATGCAAATTTCCAAACACACCCTTCCATAATTCATAAAACCAAACTAAATTCTCTTTCATACATTTTCAATTAAGAATTGTGTATAAAAAAAGGTATAAAATACATGGCTCATAGCTTCATTAGAATTATTCACAATATAAAATAACAAGATATTACACCATAATTTATACAAGGAAATGTGTGAAAAATAAAAAAAAAATATTTTCAAAAATAGAAAAATGGTTGAAAATAATTACAAATATAATAAAATTTAGATTCAGATAGACATCTATCACATTATCAAATAGATACTGCAGTCTATCCCATCGAAATTTTAAATAGTTTAATATATTTTTCGAAATAAATCATTTTTTTATAATATTCTTTAATTGTTTTCTTTTTATTTTATTTATTTACTTTTTCTCATAATAAACATAGTTCAATTGACATGATATTTTGTATTATCAATCTCACAAATTTGATTCCCCTTCGCTAATTGTTAACATGATCATAATAAAACAACTTTTTATTAATAGCTTATATTTAAATGCTTATTCCCCCTTCACTAATTATTAAAATGATAATAATAAAACAACTTTTTATTGGTAGCTTATATTTAAATGCTTAATTCTCAATAAAAACTCGCATTTAAGGAAAATTTTATTAAATTTTCTAATTTTAAGAGATTAAAAGAAAAAAATAAAGCTTCATGAAATTTTAAATTTAAAGTTTATTATATACATGTATTTTTAAAATAAAAATAAGATAAAGTCAAAGATAGAGAAGGACGGAGTTAGGGATGAGACTGAAGAGCCTATTAACCATCCCACTCCGACCGTTAAAGTTCACGGATTAAAGTATGTTCATGCTCTAGTCCAGAAAAGGTTAGGCCCACCGACTCCATCGAAATTAAATATTTGTATATATATACGTATTTGGGTAATAGAGCCATAGTTTTGTCTAAATGATTTTATAATTCCAAAAATTAAGCTGTTGATCATATAACTTTGTACTCATTATTCTTCCTAATTCAATTTCTTTTTCTTCTTTTCTCCTCTTCTCTTTCCTTTCATTGTTTTGCAGAGAGAAAAGAATGGAAAATAATATAAGCATGGTGGAGGCTAAACTTCCTCCTGGTTTTAGGTTTCATCCCAGAGATGAAGAATTGGTTTGTGATTATTTGATGAAGAAAACTGGGTCTGTTTTTGATTCTTCTTCTCTCTTGATTGAAGTTGACCTCAACAAGTGTGAGCCTTGGGATATTCCAAGTAAGTTATTTCCTATTTTACAACTTTTTTTTTTTAAATTAATTTTTGCTTTCTTCTTCTTCTTTTCTTGATTTTCTAAAACTCATAAAAGAGCCTACAAAATAAAAAAAATAAAAAAAGGTTTAATTTAATTCAAAGATAGCTTGATTGTTCTATTCATGAATTTCAGTATATTTGAATTTGTATGGGTCTAAAATTGATATATGGGCTATATTTGATATTAAACCGGTATAAAGCATTTACTGAAACAAAAAAGTTCACTTGTTTTAATTGTTACTTTTTAACTTTTGTATGCTCTCTCTAGTTTAATTCCATTTAGACATGTATTTTAACTTCTTCTTTCATTTTATTAAATCGAGCTTACCTTAGTATAAAATATATATTTTCGATTGGAAATCGAAGTATTAAATCTTTCTACTGTTGATTTTTTTTTTCTTTTTAGTAAAAAAGAGACATTTTTTTATTAATGATTTTGTTGCTGTTTTTTTTTTTTTTTTGTACATATTTCATTTTTACCAAATTTTACCTTTCTTGAGACTGTTTGTTGCTTTTTTACTGCTTATAAATGGGTCAAAATAGTCATTTTGCCAGCTTTATTATAAATAATATTATTACCAATTTAGTTATTTCCATTTTAAAAAATATTAAATATATTTATTATATGTTGGAAAATTATTTACCCGAGGAAATGTCATCATATCAACAACCTCTTACTCATAAATCTTTTCTATCCTAAGATCACTCTTCTTTCTCTTTCGAAATTCTAAAGTAATAAAATCCACGTATTTCCAATAAGATAAAAAAAAAAAAAAGTTTGTGTTATTAATATTAGTTAATTTCATTAAATAAAATGGATTGGTTGTATCCTAAAATAAAAATTTATATTTATAAATCATTTTTTCATTTTAAAAATGTAAACAATGATGATATATATTATAAAATCTCATAAATTTCAAACCTTTTTTTTTTTATTATTTTTATAAATAGTCTACAAATATTCTGGTTTTTTCTAATGATTAAATTATTAAGCACTAATCCACTCTTTAATATGTGTACATCCATATGTAAATGTAAACATAAATATGTACATGTATACTACATATAGTAATTTTTTTGGGCAAAAATTATTACAAATATACATATATCTCTTTATCTATATATTTAAATATAATGTCATAAATACGCTGAATAATTCATAACTTTTCAAATTCATAAATTTATGTAGCTGAAATAGACCTTTTTGGCAGATTCTCAACCCAAAAATATATAAGAATAAAATAATAAAATAAAAGAAAATGAAAAAAAAATAAATAAATAAAAAGATGGAGAGTGACTGCTAGCTACAAACCAACAAATCCCAACCCTAAATATCATCAAGTTGTTCTTTGTTCCCACCCAATAGCAGCCCTTAAAATGTGTAGAATTTAAAGCATATTTCATGAATTATATTTCTAATTTAGAAAAACCCATAATTTTCATTACTTTTTCTCTCTTATTTCTGCCACTAATTTAATTTGTATCCTTACCAAATCCATTAAGGGTTGTCATTTTCATGCATGTTATTTTGTGCTTTTTTACCTTTGAAGATTATTTGAATAGGAATCTTTTAACTTGGTTTTCACATAAAATTTGTAATTTTCAATATTTCTTTAAATGGTGATTGATATTGACATTTGAACTACACACAATTAAGATATGGTTGAACTATGATGACTCATCAACCTTAGAATTCTTTGCTAACTATCTAGGTCTTCTTATCTTTTACCTTCTAATTATATCTATACACATTTGGGTGCATCTCGAGTTGTACTTATTTTTTATGTTCAATTAAATTTGTAACAACTTTTCTAAGTTTTTGAACTATTTTGAATTATTTATTTTTATGTGATTATATTTGACTTATGGAAGGGATATATATATTCAAGTGGTTTTTTTTTTTTTTTTTTA
>QLSR01000593.1:2682285-2696738 GCA_031780015.1 Citrullus colocynthis | reverse complement strand
CAAATAGTTTGAGAGTAAGCATTACACAATCTCCAAGATCATTTTTTTTTTTTTAAAAAGAGAATAGATTCTCTATTTTAACCTGTTTTGACACCAAGAAATGCAGTGAAATGATTTCTAGAAATAGTAAAAAATTTTAAGAGTTGAGTCGTTGATTACTAAAAATTGGATTTCATACTCACAATTATATATTGTGGGGGACTCTAACAGGGTCGTTCAAAGGAAAAAAGTAAGAATAAGAAAATGAGAGTGATCCAGATTTATCGGGAGTGGACAGCTTTTTCTCACTCCTCAAAGTCACGGCCTTCCATTCCTCCTTCGGGTTTCTCTCGGGGCAACTAAGGACTTACCCTTTTGCATTGTTTGGATGGAAGTTGCCATTTGACTCAGTTGAACCTCCAAGTTTTGAATTGTCTTACCTTGGCTTTGAACAGTGCTTGAAATAGCTTGGACCGAATTCTCCAATGTGGTTGTCCTTGATCTTGACTCTTTGACAAAGTCAAGCATTATGTCCTCTAGTGATGACGTCTTTGCAATCCCCGCTCCATTAAATCCTTGAGGTGCTTGCTACACATTCTTGTTGTTGGCATATGAGAAGCTCTCGTGATTCCTCAAGTTGGGATGATAGTGAGTCAGGAGTTGTTGTTGACCTCGGTATTGTCCTCTATCTACATAATTGGTCACTTTTAACTCACTAGGCTCTTGTTGATTTGCCATGGCCGCAAGGGAAGCTATTGATGGTGGACTTGCTTGAGCTTGGCTTCCTTGAGACAATTTAGATAAAGCATTAGTGAGAGAAGCCAATTAAGCTTTTAGAGAACTTACCTCGTCCATCTCATATCATCCGGTGGCTTTTGGGATGATTGGAGAAGACCGTTCACATGGCCAATTGTATGATGTAGTGGCCAAGTCTTCTAATATGGTATACGCCTCTTGAGCATTCTTTGAAAAAATTGAGCCATCGGCAGTTGCATCTAGAATGGATTTGGTTGAGCTTGATAATCCATTGTAGAAGAGTTGAATTTGCAACCAATCTGGGTAACCGTGTTGAAGGCACCTTCTCAAGAGATCCTTGTACCTCTCCCAAGCCTCATAAAGTTGTTCATCCTCAAGTTGGCAGAATGTTCCAATCTCCATCCTTAGTCTTTGAGATTTAGCTGGTGGAAAATATTTGTTCAAGAAAGCTTGAGCTAAGAACTCCCATGTGGTGATGCTATCCGGAGGTATGGTTTTCAATCAATCCTTTACACGGTCCTATAAAAAGAAAGGAAAAAGTCTTAGTTTAATTGCATCGTTAGAAACACCATTCATCTTTACCGTCCCGCATATCTCCAAGAAAGACCGTAGGTGCTTGTGAGGATCTTCATTAGTTCTTCCTCTAAAGGCTAGCTCTCTAGCCATTTGGATCAACCCCGGTTTTAATTCAAAGTTGTTGACATTGATGGGTACATTCATTATTCCGGGTTGATTTACTAGTAATGTGGGTTGGAAGTAGTCCTAAATTGCCTTTGGTATCTCCTCCGCCATCTCCTCAATGTGATTGTGTTGAACCCTTAGATTCCTTCTACACGTTCTTTCAATCTCGAGATCAAGAGGGAGAATATTGGTATTGTTTCAAGGCATAAACCGACAAAATATATATATATAATAAAATAAAATAAAATGAAATAAATAATCAACGCAATAATATACACCTCAAATTAGGATCTATCAATTCTAATGAATATTAAGTAACAAAAACCGTTCTTTGGATCTCCGGCAACGGCGCCAAAAACTTGATTGTGCCACTTTAAATGTTAACCACAAGTGTACGGGTCAAGTTATAATATAAGACGGTAAAGTTCGAATATCGTTCCACTGAGGATCCAATTATGAAGCTAAAGTTACTTAGCTATTCTAGAGTTGAATCAATTTTATTTGAGAATTGGAATTGAATTTGTGATTTTTGGGGTAATGAATCCTTGTTTATTTCATTATGCAATATTATAGAATTCATGGATTTTATTGTAATTCATATTCCTAAGTCTAGAAACTTAATTCCAAGTTATTTTCTCTAAAAAACAACTCTTTCTCATGCAACTCGATTGATTACTAATCTCTTGAAACCAATACAAATTACATGGCATTAAGACTAGTCTTTAACAACTTTTATTGTGAGCCTAACTACTCTCGTGATAGATTAACAACAATTCATTGTTATAGATCAAATTAAACATACAATCTCTCAATCATACATCTAACCTAACATGTGAAGGTGGCTAATCCTTAAGAATTAAACATAATAACAATGAAAAGCATAATCATTCTAACAAAATCATGAAAGTCTACAATATCAACATGAGTTCATAAACCATTCATCAAAATCCTAAAACTAAAGAGTTTAGCCACTCATAGCTAACAATATAAACAAAGAAAGAGTGTAAAGAAAGGGAAAATCTACTGAAAAGGAGCTCTTGATTGAAGTAACACCATCACAATCTCCTTGGCTCTCACGTCGGAACTCAAACGACACCACGACTCTCTTGAACTCTGATGCGCACTTTTAGTGTTAACTACAAGTGTACGGGTCAAGTTGTAATATAAGACGGTTAAGTCCGAATATCGTTCCACTGAAGATTTAAATGTTGAAGGTTTAAGTTACTTAGCTATTCTAGAGTTGATATTGAGAATTGAAATTGAAAATTATGAGTTATGGAAAATATAAATCAAATAAGGAAAGTATTAAAGTGAGAAACACAAGAGTTAAAGAGAGTTCTAGGGTAATGAATCCTTGTTTATTTCATCATGCAATATTACAGAATTCATGGATTTTATTGTAATTCATATGCCTAAGTCTATAAACTTAATTCCAAGTTATTTTCTCTAAAAAACAACTCTTTCTCGTGCAACTCGATTGATTACTAATCTCTTGAAACCAATACAAATTACATGGCATTAAAACTAGTCTTTAACAACTTTTATTGTCAACCTAACTATTCTCGTCATAGATTAACAATAATTCATTGTTATAGATCAAGTTAAACATACAATCTCTCAATCATACATCTAACCTAACATGTGAAGGTGGCCAATCCTCAAGAATTAAACACAATAACAATGAAAAGCATAATCATTCTAACAAAATCATGAAAGTCTACAATATCAACATGAATTCATAAATAATTCATCAAAACCCTAAAACTAAAGAGTTTAGTCACTCATAGCTTGAAGCAACATGTTCAAACAATATAAACAAAGAAAGAGTGTAAAGAAAGGGAAACTCTACTGAAAAGGGGGCTCTTGATTGAGGTAACACCGTCACAATCTCTTTGGCTCTCACGTCGGAACTCGAACAGTACCACGACTCTCTTGAACTCTTTCCCTCTTCCTTGTAACTAACTCACTCTTTGAACTCTCACTCAATTCTATCCTTTTTGTGCCTTTTTAGGTCTGTAACTTCCTTGATTTTACTTAATGATTAGGGCTGCTGGAAACCCCCAAATTTATAGAGTTTGGCCGCCCAAAAACTTACCAAAAATAACAATTTTCATTTAAGGAAAACTGGCGCCGCGGCGCTGGTCTATAGCGCCGCAACGCTATTGAAGATTTTGGAACGGCGTCGCGACGCTGTTGGAGAGCGCCGCGGCGCTAGGGCTGCATTCAGAAAAGCTTGCTCTCGGGTTTTAGCGCCGCGGCGCTGCCCCAATTTGTGCCATTTTGAGTTTTTCAGCTCTTTTTCGTGGTATTCTTGCTCGGCTTTGATCTTTTAGTCTTTTCTTCTAATTTTCCTCATTTTAACCTGAAAACCACTGGTAAACAAGTGAAATCTAATATAAACTCCCTTAATTTGAGAGAACTGAAAGCACTTTTCAAGTGCTTATCAAACTCTTTTCCTCGTCCTTGCAACTAACTCACTCTTTGAACTCTTTTATGAACTCTCACTCAAATCTCTCATTCTTGTGACTCTTTTGGTTTGTAATTTCATGCTTTGATTGATTATTAGGGCTGCTAGAAACCCCAAAATTTATAGAGTTGGCCACCCAAAAACTTACCAAAAAGACATTATTTTTCATTTATGTAAACTGGCGCTGCGGCGCTGCTAATTATGGAAAGAGAGCTCCGCAGTGCTACGGCTGTGATGCGTAGACTTTCTCTCAGGTTTTAGCGTCGTTGTAGCGCCATCTAGGCGCCGCAACGCTGCCCCAATTTTGGCAACTTTGTTATTTTCTTCTCTTTTTCACTGTATTCTTGCTCGGTTTTGATCTTTTGATCTTCTCTTCTAATTTTCCTCATTTTAACCTAAAAATTACTAGCAAACAAGTAAAATGTAATATAAACTCCCTTAATTTGATAGGATAGAAAGCACTTTTCAAGTGCTTATCACCTGGGCAGCAGTTGTCGTGTCAGTACGCAAAAGGATTACACGTTATCAGAACATGGTAGAACCAATGGGTTGACGATGTGAAAAGTGTAAGCCCCGTACCTGACATTGGGAGAAGGTAAATAAGAAGAAACTATGAGACAGGCATTGAGTAAAGAAATTGGCCAAGTTGTGTGGGAGCAAAAGTGGCTAAGTGTTGGCCATGCGATAGGGTGATTATGCATTGAGAGTGTGTCTGAGGCTTGACGAGAGTAGCCGCTGGTAGCCATGCATTGAAGAGGGTAGCTCGGCATGGACGCAGATGTGAAGGAAAGAGGGTGTGATTGGCGTTAGAAGGTTAGCATTGCTATGGGTTAAGATGGCCTATGCATTGAAGGTTGGTATGCGGTCGGCTATTCGGCGATGGGGCGTTGGGCAATTAGTAGCACGGTAAGTTGAGGCTATGTGTTACCGAAGCCATGTGCGGAAGGTTTCCGTTGGCTAATCGAAGAAGGAAGACGATGGTAGTGCTGGTGAGTCGGTGATTTATATTGATATATAAGTGAGTGCATCGAATAATTAAACCTTTTGGACATATTTTCGAACTCAGATTGATTCCATTTCGTAGACGAACAACGAGGAGGGGTGGAAGAAGGTGTTTATATCGAATTTAAGTAGAAACCAGATCATTTTCATGGTGACATCGAAGCTGGAACCAGAAGCTTGATTGTTGTTGATAAATCTAGACATCATTCGGTATTTGAAGAAGAGTGAGCTGAGGAAGTTGAAGCTAGGACTGCAATTTTGAGGTTAGTAAGTTAATTTAATTCTTAGCAACTTCCATGAAGGATGTTTAAGCTAAATCCGAGCAAAAATATGTTAATTGTTAGGAGGGAGTAATCGGAGTTGAACTGCTAGACGATTCAAAGCAGTCAAAGTCATTTGGGAATAGTTCTCAAACGAAGACGAGTTATGTCTGAAATTTTGAGGTAAGTTAGAAAGCTCACTTCTTTACATTGTAGAAGAGAGGAAGTTTTGAATTTGGCTGTAATATGATTTTTAGCAGGATAAAGAAAGAGTTAGAAGGGAAGGAAGAAAGCAGTGGTCATCAGGTGTCGTTAAGACAATGGTATCGCTAAAGAGCTGGAGAGTGAGCAGCGGGACGAGTGTCACTGATAACGCAAAGGGCTTTGCGTCTCACAACTCTCGCTGAAGTCTCGCTGGACGTCGCTCCTTAAGGCTAAGGAGAGCTCGGAAAGGCATATAATCCGCTCGGGGCCTAAGAAAAATAGTGAGTGACCTTCTATTCATACAACGATTATTTTTAGCAATATGTGAGTGAAAACTTTTATGTCATATGGAATCCTGTATGCATATTATCTAAATGCAACCCACGGCTGAGGGACCATGTGTGAAGGCCTATGGAAATACGATATATAATACACAGTGCTGAGGGACCATGTGTGAAGGCACTTGAGAAATTGATTAAAATGGATTCCAATGCCGAGGGACCTTGTGAGAAGGCATATGGAAAACCAGTACATGATAGCTCGGTGCTGAGGGACCACGTGGGAAGGCACTTGAGCAGTGGATTGATATGGAACTCAGTGGTGAGGGACAACATGAGAAAGCACTTGAGGATTGAAACGCCGAGGGACGAAGTGTGAAGGCATTTGAATATATGAATAATGAGAATTTGTTTATGAGGTTGAATGCGTTGAGTTTTGCTCCGCTACATCTTGGGAAAGATAATTGTATTACTTTTGTTTTATGGCATGGGTGACCTAGGAATCCTTATTTATACTAATATATGGTAGTTATTATGATCAATATTACCTCAGGAAATTTAACAGTAATTGGATAAACTTAGTCACTCACTGGGCTTTAGGCTCACGTTTCCTTGTTTATTGTTTGTTCGTTTCAGGAAGCGAGCGTGTCCGAGACGCCTAGCCTACAAAAGATCCTCGTCTGGGCTTACTTTGCATCAGTTCTCTGGGATAGTTGTAAATACTCAGTTTATGTACATGTTTTTGTCAAACATGATCCTTGGAGTATAGTGAAAGTTGGGTTTTGTACAGTGTGTAGAACAAATACCTGTTATGATAGTTTATGAATTAAGTAATCTGATTTAAGAGGTTATGTTTAACTTATGATGTTTCACTAGCATATAGCTTTGTATAACTAATCTGGTATTGATTTATGATTTAAGATATATGGAAATGGGTGAGTATAGGTTGCACTCATTTTTAGGTTAGGAAGGGAATCTGGGAAGGGGTGTGACAAAAAGTCTACATAGTAGGACATGCAAATTAATGCGAAGGTGTCAAATCATCATGAGTTCATTTTTTCGACACCTATAAATAGCCCAAAACTTCTTAAGTCAAAAATAGAGAGAAACGAGTTCAAGAGGCGAAATGTCTGCACAAATTCTCTCTCACCATAACCAACCTCCATTTCAAGCTCTTTTGTGAGAAGGATTCTGAGAATTTTCAGAGCCATCTCCTAGTGAGTGAGAACCTTCATCCTATGCCATTTATGTATTAGATAGCAATCATCTCAAGCCTCCATGAAGCAAGACATTGTTAGTGGCGGTCTGACATCTTCCATTTATATTCTTTCTTCATTTCCCTTCGTCTTACTTATGCTTTGTTAATGATATTCGAGAGAATGGTTTATTTACTTAATATAAGTTTGATTGACGATTATCTTCCACTCATTTCCATATTTAATACTTTACACCATGTTGCTTGTATGTTGAATGAGTTAGATGTTAAAAGTTAGTTTTTCTTAAGCAATATTAAGTATGTTTACATCTTGATTAATGCATATCATTAGCTTGCATAGATTTGTCGGGCAAACAAGTTTAAACAAGCACGACTGTCTAGCTTGAGAGAGTAGATGTTTAATCTTTAGCATTTATCAAGACTAGATGAGTTTCAGAGATGTATTTCATCTTTTGCCAAAACAAACTTACCATGTGTCTTAGAGATAAGATTAATGTGGCGTCGAAACATCAAAAGATAGATTCTCAAACCCAAAGTTTGTAGGTATGTAAATACACTTAGCTATGCTTAAATAACGATTAGCTGCTGCGTTCACTCTATTGTATCGCATGGTTCCATCATCATTCTCAACGCATGCTACCTAACTGTAAATGTCATTTGACTAACATTCTCCGCGACCATTTCACCATGTTAATTGTAGAAAATTGTATTTATTTTTTATGTATAGAATTAGACCAATAAAACTCCTTGAACATAATACTTGTATAGTCACTGCATAGATTATATATTTAGTCTCAACGCCTAATTTGTCACAAATCCCTGTGTTCGATCTTGGACTCACCAGGAAACCTATAGAAGCTTACACTTGGGTTTTTATAGGAAAATTTGCTGACTAATGAACATATCTGAGTAATTCTCAACGCATACTTTGTACTACAATGATCACACCTAAAAAAGACAATAGGTAATTTGACCCAGATATAGTTACGGGCAATTTAAAAGAGTGTTTTTGCGTTATAGTGGGAAGTTTTATATAATAACTTCCCAATCTCTACACACCAAGAAAAAGGAGGTTTCTGCAAAATTGGATGACTAAACTGTTTTTTGTAACTCAAAAAGAATTTCTCTGCTCACTCCTCCCAATAATTCTCTCTCAACTTTCTTCTTCCCTTACCAAAAGTAAGAGCCCACAACTCATTTGGTTTTTATCTTGAGAATAACAAGGAAGGTCTTCTTGATGGTGTCCCAAGGAGTTTACTATACGTTGAGGTCGAGGAAGGTTTCAGGGTTCGTGAGTTTCAGTGACAAAAAGCAAAACTACCTGGAAGACAGTCTTCAAAGGTAGAGTTTTCTCTCTCAATCTCCTCTCAAATCATGTTGATGTAATTAGAATGTTTGTCTTTGTTTTGTTTCTCTGCATTTTAAGCTTTTCTAAAAAGAAAATTATTGGCATAAGGCGATTAATTGCTTTCGCAAGGAATTCAATTCCTTCAAGTAGAGCGTGTGGATGTTCTTGAAATTGGAGTCTTGGAAGAATGTCTGTGTTTCAAAGAGGTTCAATCTTCAAATGTATTCAGGAGTTAGAGAGTCTTCTGATTGTAGGGAGAATTCTCTCTAGTTCTCTGAGTATAAATTTTATGAACCCCTTCAAATGAAGAGAACTTAAAATAGAGTTCTTAGGTGAGCTTTGTGGGCTTGGTTAGTCTATGGACTTGCCTTTTCGGCCCAACTAATTGGATTTGGGTCTTAATTTGGCCTTGCTTATTTTTTGCCTCAATTAGACTTTAGACCAAATATTAATACTAACGGTCATGACGAAAACACATGGCATCAGGATTTTCCAACTTATGTTTTCAATTTCAATTTAGGACACATGTCAACTTCCAATTTGTCCCAAATGTGATCATTTGTAATTTTGTCATTAATTTGAGAAATGACGTGACAATTTGTGATTAGTCCAAAATTTCTCCTTCAACAATAAGCATTTGAACTTATTTAAGAAGGATAAAATGATTATCTATTACCTCAATATTTTTTTTTTTAGTTTCTTTTCATTTTTATATTTTTTTCAAAAATAGGAATATCCATCAACTTCGACATTTTTTTAATATTTCTATTAGCATTTTCACAAAATTGAGACTTCAACATTAACACTTTCATACCAAAAAGAAATGCTGCTCATAGCACTTACAACAGACCAACAATGAGCCTAAGTTTTAAACCTTAAAGCATTCTGACTATTAGTACAAAAGCATAAATAGACTTTTTTTCTTCCTAAAGAATAACCACTTTCATTGAAAAGAAAAATGAAAAAATACCTTAGCATACAAAAAAAAATGAAAAAATACCTTAGCATACAAAAAAATCAAGCCCACAAAAAAGGAGGAGTTCTGAAGAAACTCCAACTATGCAAAATAGTGCTAATTAGAAAAAAAAAAAAGAAAAAAAAATCTTTGAAATCAAAGTCCACTGGTAACCATGAAAGCAAACAAGGGACCATAACTCCCTAGGATCCCTCACCTTTAAATACCCTGCTAGGCCAATTCACTCCACAAGACCCATAAAACCACTCACACATTGGCAAGCCAAAGAAACCAACCTTTCTCTCCAAACGGCGGATTGAGGATGCCCTAGTATCTCTATGACGAGCATACATTAAACTAGACGTCTGGAAAAAAGAATTCTAGGCACCACTCACAAAGCCACGGCGCTGGAGAAACAAACTTATACTTAGTTAAATGTAATAAAGAAAAAGAAAAACTGGTATATATTCTCATATCATTTCATCTCCAAATAGATAATGTTAACCAAACGAATGCTTGCCATAGCAAACAATATATAAAAAGAAAACAAGGAAAAGAGAACAGTTATCATCCATAAATTATATTTTGGAAAAATAAGAGACAAATGACCTACAGAATGTCACCTAAGCATTCAAACCAAAAAAGCGTTGTTTTTTTTTAGCAAAAGAGAGCGTTAATCTTCTTTTTACAAGGCACAACCTTGCAGACATCCTGCATATGTAGGAATTCAACAAAATGAGTAAAAAAAGTGATGATGAAAAAATATCTCCAACAATAGGGACATAAATACAATAAAATCAATTTGTCCAAGAGACGATAATGGAATTCCTCCTCCATCCGTCTTTTCAAGAAAATGCCGCTTTTTATAGTTTGTCGAGGCAAGTACTTTATTGTGGGATATTTGGAGGGAGAGGAACAACAAAGTATCACCTTCCTTTCAGGAGAGTACGAACGTGCAACTTCACCATAGTATGCGCGATATTGCATCATTGGACAACCTCTATGCATCCTGTCCATTGCACGATGAGACAGTCTTATATGCCTAGACCTACCAATTTAAAAAACAACCATTATTAGTTTATTACATGATAATATTAAAGCATTTATAATAGCAAATAGTACAAGTACCTAATATAAACTTGGAATATAATGCAAATGGAAACGCGTATAAAGTATACAATTTGGTAACTTGCTATTTGTAGGCTTCTCCTGGTAGGTTTGTACTTTCCCTTTCAGTGCACCCTGCAAGCTACTCAACATCTTTTGGAAAACCATTCTTCCCCAAAGTACACAACATTAATGATACCCAACATTGTGTTGTTTCTTCTCCCTCCCCATCATAGCGACCTCAATGAAGTAAAATTTGGTCATCTTCACCGCATCCTCAACTCAACTCGATGAAGTAAATAATTCAACTCCAACAACTTCAATAATGTTCACTATTGAAGTTTACACATTAATCGAGGAACTCTATCTTTTTTTTGTCTCTCTTTTGCACATTTATTGGGGAACTCCATTTTCATAACTTTGCATCCTAAACACAAATTTCCTAACTCCGACATATTAACTCCATAATTCATAACTCAACTTAGCACCTCAAACATCCTCTTAAAGATCAAATAGCCACAAACTAGAAAGATGGTGAACCCAATAAACATGTTTTAAAGTTGGGCTTTCTATACATATAGCCTAAATAAATAGGTCTTATTATACAATTGTCTAAACCTTTCTATTTTTTACATGAATAGCCTAATGCGCTACTATTTTACAAAATGTAGCTCAATTTACCTCTTCAATTCTCCTTACCACTTTGTTATATATAAACATATATACATCTATACTATATATAAAAGGGGCTATAAGGGGAGAATCTTTTCTTTTCTTTTTTGCTCCTACAATATAAATAAATGTCTATGTTGCCCTTTGTTGATAGGATGCTACTGTTTTAATGTACGTGTCATCTAAGCCATTTTGCACTTCATTGAGATAAGACACAACTATTCGAATGTAAGTGTCTTTTTAAGCCCAATAGGTGCAATTGATGTTGATGAGATGTGCTTGTTGAGTGGCGGTGGTTACACATTAGATGCATCCATTCTTATAAGGGTACAATCTAGTTATAAACTTGTAAAAGTTGTATGAAAAATTTTAAAGATAATAAAATTTGAAAAAACTATTAAAAGTGTCTACGTAAAAAATACAAACTAAATCACTCAGAGTGATTGATACATTGTTGCATTTTCACATGCATATTACTTTCATGAATCTTCCCTTTTGATGTTTGGCTTCATTTTCACCTAATTGTTTGTAGCTTAAAAATTATAACACATGTGCTTTACTATGAAGTATTGAAGTTTTGTGGTGATATAATGACTCATTATTGTTGCATTTTTTTCAATGGTTTTTAGATTCTCTTGAAGTTTATTAGAATGTAAGAAAATTCAAAAAGTTCTCCAAAAGTACATTTTAACTTCGCTTCAAAATTTTACATTCTTCGTCAATTTCTTTAACTTAATATCGTTATATAACCCATGGCAGAAATTTATTTACTACATGTCATTTTTATTTATTGAATCTCATCTTGGTCTTCTTAAGTATATTTTGAGACTAATATTGGATTGGAAGCTTTATTAAAACGAAGTAAATGAGTTGTAATTTTGATGATATCTTGAAAAAAAAAAAAAAAACGTAAATAAGAACATATTATACTGAAAACAAAAGTTTTATCGAAACAAATATTAAATAAGAAAAGAAAAAACTCTTATAGAGAGTAGGGGCGCAAGTAGGAACCGTCAGACCCGACAAAACCGCCGGCGGTTCGGGGCCGAGTCGGCCTCCCGATTTGGTGGCGGGCTATGCATGCTGGAAACCGCCAAAGATTCGGCTGGCTTCGGTCACGAGATTTGACACTGTTTGCAAGCCGATCCGACCGATTAGTACACAAGCGAGGCGAGGCGGTAGCCGCCAGCTGGCAGCGACAGTAAAGACGAAGGTCGAAGAGGCTAAGAGTGAAGAATAAACTGTGAAGAGGAAGAGGAAGAGTCGTGCCTCGTGCCTTGTGGTATGGTTTGAGACTTCAGTAGGGGACACTGGACACGGACGACTGAGGGACTGAGGAGTGAGGGTGACTAAGAGGAGACTGACGTCTGATGATGATCTGATGTGTAACAGAGGTAGACTAGCAGTAGCAGACTAAATTGGAAATATTTAATTCCTTTTCTTCTAAAGAAAAACTAACTAAAATTAAATATTAAATACTTAATTCTCTTTCTCCCAAAAAAAACAGATCTATTATTTTCTTAACTCCTTTTCTTTTCCGATTTCATAATCTTATTCTTAGATTCTTAATTTAAAAGTTTAATTATATTTTCTTAATTTTACAAATTTCAGATCATACATCTAAGATCCTAAATTAGTATAATTTTATCTCAATTTCAATAATTAAAAGATTTACTATTTCTTATTTCCAATTCTTAATTAAAACATTTTGGTAGAATTATAAATTAATTCCTATTCCTAAATAAATTTGATTAAGATTTTGTTAATACAACTTGCACCCCTAAGCAGTAGCCAGTAGCACAACACACCAGCGACCACAACACAAGCAGCAGCCGCCACCCAGCAACTGTCTTCACTCTTTCCTCTCGGTCTTGAATACTGAATAGTTAGTAACTTTAACTTATTGCATTACAACTAATTGATAATTGAATGTGAATCATTCATATTTAAAATTATTTTCTTACGTGTTTACTGTTTAATACTTTAATACTTTAATAGTTTAATTTAGTGCACTGCAACTGCATTATGTTTAATTGTTTAATTATTCATCTTTGGATATATGTTTTATTGTTTATCTGATGAGTATGTCAGATATATTATTAAATTAAGAATTCAATTTTTGTTTTCCTTGTATTAAATTATTAATATATTTAGTAAATTATTAACTCACAACAGTATTATCAAATCATGTCAAATTAAGTAAGGAATGAAAGTGCATTGATTTAGATTATGCGCTCACGATAATATGGATGAACTTGTTGAGATGCCGCCACCACCACTAGCTAAGGATGAAAGAAAAAGAAAATGAACTTCCATGGTATGGGATCACTTTCTTGAATTACCTAATTGTACTGACGATAAACCTCAAGCGAAATGTAATTATTGTGTGGCACTATATGGGCATGTCATCTAAAAATAAACGGGACAAGAACAATGCGAATGCATATTGATAGTTATTGTAAGAAAAGTCTTTCAAATACAAACAAAAAAGATGCATCTCAATAAAATTTGGTATTTGAAAATAGTGATTATGTAGGAAATAATATTGATACATCGAATCCCTCACTTAAGCTTTTAGCTTAGAGAATGCTAGGAGACTTCTTGCTAAAATGATTATAATTGATGAGATGCCATTTAGATTTGTGGAGAGCAAAGGATTTTAAAGATTCATTGAGGAAACCATAATCTTCTTAGAGTCTAAATTTATTTTCCTTTCCTGAACTACAATTACAATTGCTAAGGATATTCTAGCCATATATGCCACAAAAAAACAAGCATTGAAAGTACCTTTTGTAGGCTAAGGATATAGAATTTCACTCACAACTGATACCTGGACATCTTGCCAAAATTTAACTATATGATCGATTGCCCATTTTATTGATAACAGTTGGAAAATGCATAAGAGGATCATCAATTTCTTTCAAATTGATAATCACAAAGGGGGAGCCATAGGTAGAGAAGTAGAATGATGTTTGAAACATTGGGAGATTGAAAAGGTGTTAACACTAACGATTGATAATGACTCATCCAATGATACTATTGTTGCTTATCTAGTCAAACATTTTAAACGAGGGTTATTGTTGGATGAAGATTTTTTGCTGGTTAGATGTTGTGCACAGATAATTCTGATTTTTTAGAATTATTTAGCTTCTAAATGTAAGATATTTTATGGATATTTCATACATTTAGTTATTTTTATATACTACAAGAGTTTATGTCTCTGCCGACACTTTTTTTTTTTGCCAACGCAATAGAAAGCATCGACAGAGCTAGTTTCTGTCGACGAATTTTTAATGTATGGGCATAACATCATATTTGCCGACGAAAATATATGCGTGGGCAAAAAGTAGTGTGGTATTAGTGAAAATCACTAAAGTTGGCTTTTGCTTAGTTTCTCCCCACGCAAGGAGTGTGGCATAAACTTTTAATTTCTGGCCACACAAGGAATATGGCCAAAAAGATTTTAAATCTCACTTATCTTTTCCCCAACACATTTTTACCCACAAAAACATTCCCCCCCCCCCCCCC
>QLSR01000593.1:2557037-2682135 GCA_031780015.1 Citrullus colocynthis | reverse complement strand
CCCCCCCCCCCCCCCTTTTTTTTACTTTCCCTCCTCTCATTCTCCCTTTTTTTTCTTTTTCATTTTATTTTTCTTTTTACATAAAACAAAAAAAAAAAAAAACATCTTCACCCACATTCTTTCATCTACCCCACCCCACAAAAACCTCTTCCCACCCATCTTCTTTCACCCACTGGCGACGAACGACGACCACTGCTGCTGCTACCCGACGCTGCTGTTGTTGCCGCCCGATCGACGTCGCCTGCTGCTGCTGCTGCCCATCGACGCCACCTATTGCTGCCAACGCCCCGGTCGTTGTGCCCGACGCCCCCATCTTGCTTTTGCCGACGCCGTTTCTGCTTGTGCCCAACGTTCTGCTCGTGAAAGACAACGTCGTTCGTGCTCGTGGTTGCCGCCATCTCAGTAAATGTGGGTGAGTTGTTTATTGACTATTCGTTTGGATTTAGAGTTGTCTTCCATAGTGATATAGACTTGTTAATTGAGTATTTTTTTTGGATCTAGAACTGTCCTCTACAAATGAATGTTTGAATGAAATTAGTTGTAGTTTTGGAACACATAGTTTAAATTAGTAGTCTTTGCATTGTGAGACTTACCAAATATTATAACTACCATGTGAAAATTTGAATGAAATTGTAATGAGAATGATGAAATTGCAATGAGAATGATTAATGTTGATCTTTTAGGTTGATTTTGAGTTTGGAAATCACACTTAAATACGTTCAAGTTATTTTGAAAGTCATTAGTGCATTTAGACACTTTTTAGATACATTTTTGTTGCTTTTAAACTCAAAAGAACACTTAGACACTCTTGATGGGTTGAATTTAGGTTGGTTCATTTAGACACTTGAAGCTATTATGTGTTTGATGAAATGTACGTTATAAGTATATCTTTTGTTTCTTTTGTTGTGTGTACTTATTAGTGGGATTGCTTCTCATTAATTGTTTTCTTGATTTGCTTTGCTTTTATCAAACTTTTTTTTGGTCTTTTTACTTTTTTTACTTTCGTTTATTATTCTAGTAAAAACTTTAAACTCGAATACAAAATATATGAATTTTCATGATTAGGTTGTTTAGAGAATTATCAATAACATAACATTCTTGTAGGTGGACAAATAAGACTTTCAACTGTAATTTTTTTTTTTTTTTTTATCAACATGGCACAAAATTATTGGGTTGTAGTTGGACAAATAAAACTTCCAAGTGTAACTTTTTTATTAATCAACATGTGACAAAATTCTCTTTGACACTTTTTAGGAACTTAAGACATTTTGAATTTAGGTTATTTTGGGAGTTAATAATTCTTTTGGACACTTTTTATGTACTTTTTAAGGTGTTTTGAGGGTCAAAGTGACACTTGGACACCTTTTAGGTGGATTTTGAGTTTGAAAGTCATTTGGACACTTTTTAGTTACTTTTTGATTGATATTGAGTTTGTAAGTCATACTTAGGCATTTTGAAGTTGTTTTGAGGAGTTAAAGTGTTATTTACACACTTCTTAGGTACTTTTTGGTTGGTCTTGGATATTATGAAGACTCTTAAGAATTATCTAGGTTGTTTTAGGAGTTAAAGTGTCATTTATACACTTTTTAGGTACTTGTTGTTTGGTTTTGAGTTAAGAGGTCATAGTTATGCATTTTGGATTTATTTTGGATTTGTTTTGGATGAACTCACTGAAAAGTACGCTAAGATGGCGGAGCAAAATGAGAAGTTAATGAGTCAACTTGCCAAATGGGAAGATAGATGGACAAACGTTCTAAAATTGTTGGGGCAAGGACATGGAGGGGATGGACCTTCAACTTCTTAGGTATTCATTTTTTTAAATTAAAGTTCAAAATTATGGTTGTGGCTATCCTGCAGTTACGGTAGCCAATTCATGCATTTAGTACCTTTATTATATGTTTAAGTTATAATGTGTTGTGGCTATCCTGCAGTCACGGTAGCCAATTCATGCATGTTTGTACCTTCGTTATATGTTTAAGTTATAATGTGTTGTGGCTATCCTGCAGCCAATTCATGTATTTTTGGACTTGTTTTTGGAGTTTAGACACTTTTTGGTTGGTTTTGAGTTAAGAGGTCATAGTGTGCATTTTGGACTTGTTTTTGTAGTTAAAGTGTCATTTAGACACTTTTTAGCCACTCTTTGGTTGTTTTTGAGCTAAGAGGTCATAGTTGTGCATTTTGGACTTGTTTCTGGAGTTAAAGTGCCATTTAGACACTTTTTAGCAATTTTTTAAGTTGTTTTGAGGGTGAAAGTGTCACTTAGACACTTTTTAGCCACTTTTGGTTGGGTTTGAGTTAAGAGGTCATATTGTGCATTTTGGACATGTTTTTGTAGTCAAAGTGCTATTTAGACACTTTTTAGCCACTCTTTGGTTGGTTTTGAGTTTAGAGGTCATAGTTGTGCATTTTGGACTTGTTTTTGGAGTTTAAGACACTTTTTAGCCACTTTTTGGTTGGGTTTGAGTTAAGAGGTCATATTGTGCATTTTGGACTTGTTTTTATAGTCAAATTGCCATTTAGACACTTTTTAGCCACTCTTTGGTTGATTTTGAGTTTAGAGGTCATAGTTGTGCATTTTGAACTTGTTTTTGGAGTTTAAAACACCTTTTAGCCACTTTTTGATTGGTTTTGAGTTAAGAGGTCATATTGTGCATTTTGGACTTGTTTTTGTAGTCAAAGTGTCATTTAGACACTTTTTAGCCACTCTTTGGTTGGTTTTGAGTTAAAAGGTCATAATTTTGCATTTTGGACTTGATTTTGGAGTTAAAGTGCCATTTAGACACTTTTTAGTCACTTTTTAAGTTGTTTTGAGGGTGAAAGTGTCACTTAGACACTTTTTAGGTTGGTTTTGAGTTTGAGGTACTTTTTAGTTGGTCTTGAATATCATTTTGAAAGTCATGCAAATTAATTTCCTTTATTAGTTTTGATCATGTTATGCTTATTGGAGTTCAATATTATGCTTTTCAGGTCTATATATTTTGAAGAAGGCCAGAAATGTTAATTTTTTTGTGAAGACCCAACTGATGAAGGGAAATATTTTTTTGTGAAGACCAACCAACTAATGGAACCAATTTCTGCCCACGAATGTTGATGTGTGGCTAGAAACCAACTTCTGTCGACGTTTGTAACGTGTGCAAAAAGACTATTTCTACCCACGCGTTTCATTGCATGGGCATTTCTGCCGACGAAATGTCAAAAAACGTGGGCAGAAGATCTCCCCATGGCCTTCTGCCAACATTGTCTACCCACGCAAAAAAATGTTGGTAGAAGCTTTACCCACTCATTTTTGAAGATCTGTTGACGTTCTTGTGTGGGCAAAGACCAAAATTTTACTAGTAGAGAAATCAAGATAAAAAATAGCAAATAATTCATAGATGGCATGTTTAGGCTTAAATGTGAAAAAAGAATGAATTTGGTAAGATTCTTTTTAATTTTGGTGTATTTTTGTAGAAAATTCTTTGATTCCAAATTGTTGCAGCATGAAAATGGATTGCTACAGCAATCTGCCAGAGTAGTTTTGGGCTTAATTTAGGGATTCTCTCCTCTAATCTTGCAATCTAGGGCAACCCATGACCTCCCCACCTTTAGCAGCTACCTCCACCTCTTGGGATCTATAAAAGGCTCCTCATGCTCTCCATTCATCATCAATTTCTTCATCCACGAATCATTCCTCCCTCCAACACACAGAAAAATTATGCACTTTTATTTACTGTTTTTCCTCTCTTTTTCTTGAAGTCTAGAGCTGCTCCATTGATATTGATCCAATTCATTCAAAAGTTTGGAACTGTTACATCTTGATTCATCTTGAGTAAGCTTGAATCAAGGTAGATCAAGGCTAGTGAGCATCTATTTTTTCAAGATTTAGTTTCTTGTCTTGTTATTTCACTATTGTAATTCCAATTTTAATTTGAGATGTACTTTTTGTTTACGCAAATTTAATTTTTCAGCAACTTATTATATTTATGTTCATTCTAATTTACATCAATTTATCTGATAAAGTGTTCTTAGTTTAAGTCTATTTCATTCTTCATTGTTCTTCTCTTCCTATTGTTTTAGTTTTAGTTTAATTTTAATGTCATAATTTAATTTTTCTCTTGCTAATCTATCCAATCCTAGTCGAAAGTTGGGATTGTAATAACTTAAATTCCCTTGAAAAAGGAGGAGCAAGTAGATCGAAGGAAGGCAAGATGTTGCTTGTGCTTGTGTATTTAATTTTTTAATGTTCGATTAGGTATTTTCTTTTAAATCTATATATTTTTTTTTTAATTTAGTTTACTATGAATTGTCTTCCATCTAATTTTTTTTGTTATTCTTTGGGATTCAAATATGTGAATGCCCTAAAGAAAGTAGCAAAAATGTAAAATAGAGTAACTTGGTTCAATTCATTGATTGGTTCCCTTTTATTGATCTTAATTTCATTATTATTAGTCTGGCTTGATCACCTAGATTAGTATACTAAAATTGAATCCAATACAGAAACAGTTAGGTGAAATTTGGTTTTCATAAAAGTGATTTAGAAAAAGAGCCTAGAAATAGGACTTTGTTTTTTACCAAAACCTTTAGAACCAAAGGATTGTATTTTAATTATCTAAATTTACATTAACCATAGAAATACAGGATTAATAGCTTAGACTCCTAAAGACACTTCTTAGAAGATCGAATAGGTGTTGAATCCGGTTCACCAAAACAATGAAATTGAGTTAAGTTAAAAGTTTTTATATTAGGCTGAATTTACTTTTGAAAGGAGTATGAACATGTTTGAATCCCTACTTTTTCACAATTGTTTGTCAATTTAATTTTTCTACCAAAAATCCCAAATCAAATTCTTCTTGGTTACTATTGCAATTTTGAGGAAAATCTTTCTTCAATTTAGAATTTCGTTGGAAAACCGTTCCCTTGAGACGAATTGGAATACTTCCAATCTTTTTACTACTTGTCGGCAGTGTGCACTTGCACTAGACTAGAGACCTTTTCTTCAAAAAGGTTTTCGAGTTAGTTAAAGTGTTTTCAGTGGATCATGCACATACCCTTAGTTTGATTGTGAATGATGGATTGAAAGATGTGCATGATTTCATGGCTTGAATTCAAAATGTTGTTAAATTTGTTAGATCCTCTCCTGCTCGATTTGCTAAATTTAAGAAGTTTATTGAAGAGGAGAACATATCTAGCAATGGCCTTCTATGGCTTGACTTTCCAACTAGGTGAAACTGTACATATTTAATGCTTCGGGTAGGGGAAAAATTTGAGAAAGTATTTGAAAGATTGGATTATTATGACATAGCATATTTGAAAATGAAAGAAGAGAATCAGAACAGACAGTACAAATCAGGAGGTAGCTCCCGTATTTATTAAGTTCTTAAATGTATTGTATGAGGTCACTCTTAAGATTTCTGGTTCTCTTTATATTACTTCAAATATGGTATTCGATGAAATTATAACTATCAAGAATTGTATATGAAAATATTCTATAGGTAGTGATAGTTCATTTATTACTGATGTAGCAATGAAAATGCAATTGAAATATGATAAGTATTGGGGACATAGTGAAAAGGCGAATTACTTATTATAGGTTGCTTTTGTTCTTGATCCTTGACACAAGATGAAGTTCCTTATGTATTGTTTCAATCAATTATTTTAGGAAAATATGGCAAAGGAAATTGGCAAAAAAGTAGAAGATTTGTTAAGACAATTGTTCAACGAATATAATGTGAATGCGGTAGAGTCTATAAAGAATGTCTCCGGTTCAAGTTCAAGCTCGTTATCTTCTATGTCCAATATAGTAGAATGAGTCAAACTACTTCTGTTGATTGTAGTTCTAGTTCTACTGCTAAAACAAAAATCCTTGTTGCTTTCTACATACTAATATGGAAGATGATGAAGATGATTTTGATGTTGACACGGAGGTGGATGTTTACTTATAGGAACTTTATGTAAAGGATGATGAGAATTTTGATATCTTAGAGTGGTGGAAGGTGAAGTATTCCAGGTTTAAGGTTCCTAGTAGGGTTGCACGAGATGTTTTGGCAATACCAGTGATTACAATTGCCTCTGAGTCTGCATTTTAGTACTAGTGGGAGGGTGATTGATCCTTTTCGATCCACATTGGCTCCATTAATAGTTGAGGCACTTATATGTACACAAAATTGTTTATGTTCTAATCCTATCAATGTTGATCTTCAATCATATTTGGAGAAAGTTTCTCTCAAGGAATAAGGTTTAAAATTAAAATTATAATATAGATTTCAAATCATGCTCCGAGTGTAAAAGAAGACAAGAAGCTCCTATTGGATGAAGATTGAAGACTAAAGAGTGAACTTGAGTCTTGAAGAATGAAGAAATGAAAATTTGCATTTTCCACTATTTGTTATTTAATTTATTTTGTTTTTTAATCATACATTTAATTTTTTTTTACTTTTATCTTTAGAATTCAATTACTTAATATTCATTCATTTTTTAACATTTATCTTTTGAATTCAATTACTTAATTAAATTGACAATTAATTTTTTTCTATTGATAATTGATATGATGAAATGATGAAATGGAAGTTGGATTTTAGAGTTTCTTAATTCAAGGAAAGAAATTTATTTATTATTTAGGAAAGTTGGAAAGATTGATGGTATTATATTTATTGGAAATGCATATAAACAAAATAATATATTTTGTTTTATTTTATTTTATTTTTTAAATGTAAAAACTAAAAAGAAGAACTAAATAAAATATAAATTAAGAATTCAAGAATTCAAGAATTGAAGGAAAAATAATAATTAAACTGAGACACAGAGCATAGACAGTGAGATTAACGACGCAGACGATGATGTGACATTAAATATTGATAGTCATTGTTGGTTGGTCAGGTCAGACGAAGGAAAAAAAAAATCGTGCGCGCGGGTCGAGTGGGCCGATATACCGACCCCCTCGCGATCGATGGTGACCCGTGCGGGACTAACGAGTAACTGCCCGATTTGGCGGTTCAACTGTGTAAAATTGATATGACAATGGTAGTGGGTGAATAGAATTTCTTAAAATTAATTAAATTTTTTTATTAAATGTGAGTTTAATTAAACAAATTAATAAAATTTTGCTAAACAAAAATTTCATATAAATAAATTCAAGCGAAAGTAATAAGAAATTAAAACTAACACTTTTAAACCCACTATTCAAGTCTAATATCGAGATTGGTATAAGCTATGTAAATGTCGATTCAACCAACTAATATAAACAATTAATTTAAAGAACAAATATTGCAATTAGTTTCATGCAATAAACTATAATACAAAATAATTGCAAAATTAAATATGAGAGGGATAGAGAAAATGACACTGGAAATTTATAGTGGTTCGACACAACGGTCTACATGTACCTCCCAAGCTGCTCTTAGATACAAACATAAAATAATATTAAATTTATTCTTTTAAAAGCAAACGGTTAGACACAAACATATATAATAATATTAAATTTATTTCATTTTTTTAAAATTCATTTTCTTTAAAAACAAATCTAAAAACTCAAAAATCCGACTGTCACTCCTTCATTGCTCCAAGTGGCTCATTTCAATTGGTTCATTTTGATGAAGAAAACCTGCCACATCATTAGCTCGAGATTTTTCTGTTAAGCTTGTTTCGACTATATCTTCTTCGTTTGAGCTCTGATTTGAGTGATTCAAAACGTATTGGATTCGTTATTTTCAGCTCTATGCAATGAACACTTGCAAAATACTCAAATTGTTAGTAAATTAATTTACGTTTGTTATCATCAAAATATTGATTAATTAATTAATTAAAATTAATTAATTTGAGATAAAGAGCCAAAAAGTAAACAGGCCATGTGGTTTTCCATTAAAAACCGTTCAACTCGGTTTTCTGCATTCCCTCAATAATTTAAGCAATTTGATTCCGATTTTGCCCCTGAACCGAGCCAAACCCTCTTGTGAACACCCCCAATAGAGATAAACACAATTATACAAAGAGAACAATTTTAGAGAAAAGATAAGTTTGGACTGATACAAATGTTTTAGGAAAGTAACATAAAGAATTTGAAATAATAAAAAATTTATAACAAATTTTATAAAGAAAAGCTAGAGATAGAAGACGCAAAATTTTATGTTAGATGAAAAGTAGATAGAGACATATAGAATCAATTTTCATTTTAAAGCTTTTATAACCAAATATGTTGGTGTCTACCTTCTATATAGTTAGAATAATTTTGTTAACTATCATTAAAGATTTATGATCATAAAAACTAATCGCGTATGTATATATATATATATATATATATATATAATTAAAATTTATTTTTAAACTTTAATTTAAAACTTCAAATTAAAAATTTAACATTTTATATATGTAACACATATTCCTTCCTAGTATATATATATATTATTAATATTATTAATACCACAAGAAGCATGTAAGGAAAGTTTCTTTTAGTTATGAACTTCCAAAAACAGTTTCAAAACCTACACAAGTATGTAAATTTTCTTTAAAAATTCGAAGATTATGCCCTCATAAATGAAAGCAAGATTTAGCAAAAAAAACTTCAAAAGATAAATCAAGCATATTTGATATATATAATATTATATATTTGAATTTCTTAGAAATAAACCAAAGTACAATTAATAGATAAAAACTTGAGTACAACCCTTGGTGCACCTATGGTTGGAAAATTTCCATCGAAATCTCGAAAGCCTCAAAATCTTAATCAGGGGAAATTTCATTTTTTTCCCTAATTTAACGAAATCTTGAAAGCCTCAAAATCTTGATTGGGAGAAATTTCATTTTTTCCCTCATTTTGAGAATATTCCAATTCCCCATCACAACAAAATTTCAAGATTTCAAGAAAAGTTTGAGAAATTTCGACATTTCGAGAAAATTAATTTTTTTTTCAATTAATTACATTAGCTCGATTTAAGTTTCTCAATTTTATGGTCTTGATTAAACACAATTCTTTAATTTCACATGCCAATATCATTTTCGACAAAGGATTAAACTTTTTTTATGTGCTATTTTTTTTAATTTCCAACTTTTCGCAATTTTTAGCGTTGTTTTAAACCCAAAACTATAAATTTTAAAGAAATTGAATTTGAAAAAACCACAAAAAAATAACCTTACTTTCAACCTCATTCAAACTTTTTTCATTATATTTTCTCATCATTTCACTTCAAAATATTCCTAAATTTTATATTATTTTGTAATTATTTCTTCATTTCTTTAAATTTTCTCTTGTAGCAACATTCACACAGACATTTACAATAAACATCTAAATAGTCTTCATAGAAATTGTGATTAAAAATGGTAAGTTATAATCTAATTGAGTCACAATCAAAGTTTCATTACCTAATTATAACAATGTCCAATTTCCATAATTTTTTTCCAAAATTTCCATTGATATCGGTATCTCCATAAAATTGGGACCACGATGGAAATTCCATTGATATCGGTATCTCCATAAAATTGGGACCTCGATATTTCCATCGTGATCGATATTTCAAACTTTGGCTACTGCAAGTGAACTAATTTCCCCTACATTAAACTGCCAAAGAGATTGGAAAATGCATTAACAACACTTTACAAGATCGATTCCTTCGAACTAAACATCCTCCTCTCTAATGCACAATCAATTTCAAAAGAGTTGCAGCACAGAACAGAAAGCTTCATCAGATACTAACTGAACACTGGTTAGACATATGGTATTAATCAGTTGATTGACGATAAACAGAGAAACAAGGATGCCAATAACCTTTACTTGTGCAAGATACTTTTCTTTGGAAGCTTTGATTTCTTTTGTGTGTGGTTCTGCCATTAAATTAGTCGATTCAAAATCTGAGTCAAAAAGATAAAACATTGAAATAAGGGTGCAACAGACCACCCCCAGAGTACGTTCTTTTACCTTGTGTCTTCCCAGGGCTTCATAGTCTGTTCTCTCCTTCCAATTGCTCTTTCTCAGTTTTATCGGCCTATTTCCGACGTACTTACCTGCAATCAAGAAGGGTCTAAGCACATAAACTATGACAAGAAGTAAAAGGAAAGAAGAGAAGGTTTCAAGGGTTAAAGAAGGGAAGGTAAAGAATAGTTTCAGAGAATTTGTAGAAAACACAAGGCATTGAAGCCTGCCAAATTCCAAATCTTTTTTCAAAAATCTAACTGCCACAGCCTAGAAAGACACAAAGCTTGGATTGAAGATTAGACCATGAGATTCATCCATGCTAGTTCTTATAGATAGGTCTAGTTCATAGGGAAAATTCCTCCAAGGGAGAGGTGATAAAGAAAATTTTGGAGTCTATTTAAAAATTAGCTTTTATTTTGATTAGTTCTATTAGAAAGTAATTCCGTAGTGTACTTTTTAGAAAATACCTTAAAAATCTTAACCAAATTGTGAGTACAATTTTTTTTTTAAAACCTACAGTTTAAATTCTAAAATTGCCTTCAAAATGTTTCCGAGAGAAAGAAAAGTGCAACACGAAGAGGTAAGAAAAGAAAAAAAAAAATTGAAACTTGATCCTCAACCAACTTCAATACAATATTTTTTTCATTCAAATTCTTCTGAACAAGAATGTTCAAATATTCATTTCCTTCTTTTGAGCACTAGTCACTTTTCATTGCTTCAATATTGCTTCAATAATAAACAGATTTGTTTGTTAAGAAAAAGAAACAAACAACAGTTAAATAACGACCTAATTGAACTTATTATCCTGCAGTGCTCCACCGATGAGGCAGGGTTTATCGTATTACACAGTACATGTCATGAGAACTGAACAAGAAGCACAAGTCCAACAGAGAGATGAAAGAACTGCAGCACCCATATAAAACTAAAATCAGCATATTACCATTCATTTCTTTAAGTGCTCCAGCAAGGTCAGTAGGATTGGAGAAGCTAACAAATCCATATCCCTTGGTTTTACCAGTTCGCTTATCTCTAACAACCTGAACAAAATTATATGCATGTTAATCCATTGGTAAATAGAAAATATTCCACAGAGAACAACGTAATCAGTAAAACCATAAACCATAAATAAAATATCAAAATAATTTAGGTCAATCAACAAAGTCATAAAATAGTATATTTTCCAAGATACAGAGTGAAGTTTTTTAGTTGTTTCTTATAAAAGATGCATCAACACTTCCAAAAACGTATGACATGAGAATCCTTCTAAACAATTAAGCAATGTCTTTGAAATTGACCATGGTTCAAACCTACAAATGTTTGCGAGTATTAAGCTGGGTTCAACCATAAAATGTAAATGAGGAAACAATAACACAAATCAAATAAACCTTCTATGATAGGACCCAATGAATATGTATTTAACAGCACGAAATGGGAGTGAAGATAGTCATATATATTTAACAGCATGAATATACAATGACTACAAAGCACGACTATATGCATATGCACCTACATGGGGAAATCGCAGAACCAATCACTATCAGACCTCCTGTCTTCCAGATTCATGAGTGAATACCAAAAGAAAATATTTCCAATCATTACTAGAAGCAGAGAGCTCAGAGTCTTCATGTCCCTCTTGAAAATTCCATGGATAGTTTTGTGCCCTCAGCCACCGGTATGAGAATGATGCATAATTTTTTTCGTATCGGGGAAATCGCGGCTGATCTACCTCATGGATGGATAGATAAATGTTTGGATTTCTGCGATGATTTTTTGACATCGGTTGCTGAATATCAAAAACTTATTATACAAAATCCTATTTTTTTAGAACGAGTTGAAGGAGTAGGCATTATTTTTGGAGAAGAGGTCATAAATTGGGGGTTATCAAGACCAATGCTGCGAGCTTCCGGAATACCATGGGATCTTCGTAAAGTTGATCATTATGAGTGTTATGCCAAAAGCGAGAGAAACCCCATCCCTCTCTTTCCTTTTTTCGCCCCCATGTCGCCACACGGGAGGGACACGGGGACGTAAAAAAGGGGATCCTATCAACTTGTTCCGACCTAGGATAATAAGCTCATAAGCTTATTCTTACTTCACCGTCGAGAAACGAAAGAAGACTTCCATCTCCAAGTTTAACTCAGACGTAGCTCGCTTCTTTTTGGGTGTGAAGCAGTGTCAAACCAAAATACCCAACAAGCATTAGCCCTTTGACATCTCTTCATCTGCAAAGAATTCTCGATGTGAAAACACAGAGACAAAGGGCTGATCTTTGAATAGGAAAAAGAGTGGATCTGCAGGATCCCAAATGAATTGGCTTATTCGAAAAAAGCCTTGTTCTTTGGAAGATCTATCTCGTGTCTGGTCCTGCACGGTTCCACTCTGCAAGAACTCCAAATCATTCTCTTGAAGCTCATCCTCTTCATCAGACCTTTCCAATGTTGCGAGGATCTAGGTGGCTGCCCCTGCTCGGGAATGGGTCCATATGTCAAAATTTTAAGGGACTTTCCTCTTACCCCCACAAGCAGTACGATAGTCAAAATGACCAAGGAAAAGAAGACCCACTTTTAAAAGCTTGACAGTTAACCTGTCTCTGACAAGCTTAAATGACCCAACCATGTTACCACTCAAGCTAGTCCATGAACTCGGTAAATTCTAAGGGTTACATACAAGCTCCATTAAGAGGTTCCAGCTGCACAAGTCCCAATCAGATGATCTCATCTTTCTTAAATAAAATTCTTAACGTCACAAATAATATTTAAGAAACATGACTCGTGAGAAACAGGTCTTAATCCTATTTTACTCTGGAGCCATAATGCTTTTTTTAATTTTGGTCTTCCAGATGATTCTATTTTCGTACTTCAGCTATGCATAAAAAAATATTTTGTCACTGCTATTACAAGAACATTTGAACAACATAAACTCAAGTGACACAAATTAACCATGCAATTATCTTCAAGGAATTACCTCTCTCCATGCTTTTAGCACTTCAAGACAGTGCAGAGCTTTCTTTTCAAGTGCAAAGGAACATGATCACACTAACTAACAGACCAACAAATTGAAGTTCCAATACATAGCATCATACAGCAACAAGAAATGAGAAAAAAGGACCATTGTCACTGCCATTAATTTTCCTATAATTTCTACGAATCATTCAACAGAAACTTGATATGACACATTTTTTGTTCCTTTATCTGTTGAGTGTCAACGCAGACACGTATTTGCATTACACAAATCTGGTTGGCAAATTCCAAACGACCAGCAAAAGTAATTAATAGAATGACTTAGTTTATTATGCATAGTTCCGGAGATGAAATTGAAAGCATAAGGACCAAAACAGAATATTTATATGTTCAGAACCCAAACAAAATAATATAAACGTTTGTTTCAACCACAATAGAACTTCAACCTAAAAAATATAAAAAAGAAATTGAAATTCAAGGAACAGATACCAGTGGACCAATCAGAGGCTTCAAATGCAATCATAACCAAACGTAAATGTACAAACAAGATGCACCTAGAGGTTAGATGCATTATCACCTTTTAAACAAACCAAAAGACTTTCAAGGAAACTAACCATCATTTAGAATGCCAAAAACAAAAAATGAAAATAAAAGGTGAATTATGTAGAATATTGGACTAAATAAACTTACTCTAGCCATGTTAAATGAAGGAAATCGTGAGAATGCTTTAGAGAGCACGTCATCATTCACTTCATTGCCAAGATCACCACAAAATAGACGGTAATCATCTGCAAGTAACAATGGAAATTTTTCCTAAGAGATACTTCCTGCTAAAGATGATAGGAATAGATACAAATCTCAAAAGTTAGGGAGAGTACAGCATAAAGACATTCAAGGCGCTAATTCAATTCATACTCTATAGTCATCATTCTTTCTACAAAGCCAACAGGAAAAGGAAATCCATCAAAATCAGTTGAAAAATATAAGTAACATGACATACCAATACAATATGACACTAACACAGCAATATGAATTGCTAAAAAAGTTGGGCATTAAACATTGGGGATATGATAGGGTGTTCTTTTTCCTTCAAAAAATGTTATCTACGTGTACAAGCGAGCATGTGAGCACAAATATTTCAATATTCTTAATAATGTAAAAGTAAATACAATATCTAAATTTCAACATCAAAACAAAATTAAATTTCAATAATATTCATTGTCCAATGAGGGCATATTCTTTCGTTCTTTTTTCTATTTTCTAACTAGAAACAAATAATATATTGGTTGAGAGAAAGTAGGAAGAAAGGGTAGATGAATTATCCTTGTCAGGCCAAAGGGTCACAAAAAAGACTCCCAATTAGTCAAAATATGCACAAGATCATAATTACAAAAAGACCTGGAAAAGAACACTATATGGATGCAAAGAGTTTGATAGAGTCCAAAGCTTGTAAAGGCTAGTTGTCTTCTCATTGTAGACCCTCTAGTATCTCTCAAGCCACAGTTTTCACAAGGTCGCCAGGATGGCATTAGACCATAAAATATGACCTTCATTCTTTGAAGGGAGTTCCAAAAATAAGCAGAAAAAGAGCCCCATCATTTCTTTTAGGGAACAACAGCCCAGCCCAAAAAACTCAATAATCTCATCCATAAGGAGTTTGCCCAAGAGCAAAGGAAGAAAAGATGATGCTGATTTTCTTCAATCGATCCTGCACATCACACACCAAGTTGGGGACGTGTAACAATTCAATTATCTTCTTTGTAGAACATACCTTGTGGATAACTTGCCTTGAATGAAGACCTATTGGGAAGCTATCACTTTCTTAGGGACTTTGGCCATAGATTAATAGCAAGAGGGCTTGATGAGTGCTTAGCTCAGGAATTAAGGAACTAACCAAAAATCGACCATCTCTTTTGAGGCTCCAAGATTTAGGATCATCAATATTTGAAGGACAGTTTGTCTAAACAAGGCTATAGAGCTTGATCCACTCTCGAGTTTTATCGACCGTCAAAATCCTTAAAGGCTAACCCAACTATTAGAGGATGTGGCCCAACATTGATTAATAAAGTTGTCCATTAAAGAAGCACTATTGTAAATTCTTGATTAGGAAGATTTAAGGGCCGATGACCAATCCACATAGCCTCCTGAAACCAAATTTTACTGTCCTTTCCAAGATATTTTAAACAAATTTTCAGCTACAGAGCAAGCCTTGCAGATGGATTTCCAAGGACCTTTGCTTGGCCCATGGCTATTTGGCTAAGGAATCCATTCCTCCTTAAAAGAGTTTGTTGGCAATTACGTCCTTCCACAAGGCATTATTTTCTTTCATGAATCTCCACCCGTATTTCCCAAGTGGGCTGATGTTATTTTGCATTAAATTTTAAGTTGAGGCCTACTTTACAAGTGGGGAGAGATGTTGTCTTCCAATTTATTATTTACTACACTAGAATGCTGTCATTTTCTTTAGCTACTCCTCCCAAAAGAAATCGTGAATAGATCTTTCAAAGCTCTTTAGAACAACTTCTATAGGGAGTACAAGTGCAATTGCTCTATTATCTTTGACATACTAAGTTTAGGTTTCTTTTTTAAGTGGGCACCTTCATTTTATAGTGGGTAGTGCACTTTCAAATCCAGTAAATGTTGAACTTCGTTTTTTCAATTTCTGTCAAGAAATTAAAGAATATTGAAAAAGTAGACTTCTTTCACATGTCGGGTGTGTGTTGGAGCATGTATATGTTTGATAGGTGTCCAAGACTTGAAAAAATGGAGCGCTTCCCGGGCATAAACATAAGCCTTGCTACCTTTGCAATTCGAAGTCCCTCCCCATCACCAATTACCTTGGAGGAGAATTCTTCAAGCCATTTTTTTATAAGAAACAAAAGATAAATTAAAAAAGAAAAAGAAAAGGAAAAGGAAAAAATAAAGGGTCAACCACCCTAAGGGTTGGGGATGCGAGAGCCCCCACCGCCCAAAAAAGAAACTACATACAAACACTCTTCCAATCCAAAAGAATCATAGGTAAATTACCAAAGAATTTGCTATAACTATGGCACCACCAAGATGTAGTGAGTTGTATGGAATCTCCAACAACCTCAAAAGAACTAGACTTATCTAAAAAATCCTTTTATTTCGTTCTAGCCGCAGGTTTCAAAGGAGAGCTCTCAAAGCAAACTAGCACAAGAATCTAGCTTTATTCTTCAAATTGCATCCTCTCAAAGACTCCAACTACAAGAGCCAAAAAAAAAACTACCTTTCTAGAGAGACAGAGCTGCATCTAGAAAAAGCTTATCAACCTGGCCCAACAACTTCTAGCAAAGGAACAGCGCAACAGAATGTGATCCAAAGATTCATCACAGTGCAGACAAAGCATATTGTTGAAAATAAAAAGGGAAATTATTTTGGGAGATATTGTGAAATTAAGTCTTTCCTTTTCCAAATATTTTTTCCTTGTGTAAGTTGTTCTTTACCTCTATTTATTCTTATCCTTGTAGTGTTTGTAAAGTATCAAATTGAAATAAAAAGAAAAAAGTTTTATCGTGGTTTTTTCTCCCTGCTCTAGGATTTTCCACGTACATCTTTGTGTTATTTCCTACTCTCTTTTTCATTATGGTATCAGAGTAGGAAACCCTAGAAACCCTAGCCGTCGTCAACGAAAATAATCTTAGAACAGATCCGCCATCTCACCTGCCGCTGCTGTCGTCGTCGATGGAGTCCGCCGCCGCCACCACCGAGTCAGCCGTCCAAGCCGCCGTCCAACAATACCTCCGGTCGCTCAACCCCGAAGCCGCCATCACAAAACCCTAGCGGCACAACCCCTCAGACTCGACCGCCGCCACCGGGGAACGCTAGAAATGTGACTCGAACCGACCAGAATGCCGCCGGCCATCCCGCGTTGAACCCAGATCTGGGGTTTCCGCCACTCATCGCCGCCAGTTCTTCTTCGATCGCCGAGGGAAACACTTCGTCGGTGTTTTTCGAGCAGCAAAGGTCTTCGATCGTCGGGTTTTGGTGAGCAGCAGAGGAGTCCCGAAGCCGCTGTGATTCCGACCACTGTGGTGCCTCTGCCGTTGACCCTTCCTCCGACCACCGTGGCTACCACCGGATCTGGTGGTTTTTACTCAGATTCGACCAGATCTGATGGTTTTTACTCAAATCCAGTTCGATCGAGGGAGTTTGCCTCAACAAAATCACTTCAACAACTCGTGGACCTTCAAGCAAATTTTCAGCAACAAATCGTCGCTCTTGGGGCTGCCTTGAGTTCTTCTAATCTTGGTCAAAGTACAGTCAATTCAGGGGTTTCCTCAGATTTACCGATGTATCCAGAGAATCCGGTAGCTGTAATCCCTACTGTAACGACTGCACCGTATTTGTCTGGACAAATGGGTAACCCTTCTAGCTTAATTGTTGGCGAAAAATTGAATGGCCAAAATTATTTCTCTTGGTCCTAATCCGTTAAAATGGTACTTGAAGGGCGCCATAAGTTCGGATATTTGACTGGCGAAATACCTAAACCCAGACCCGGAGATCCTCAAGAGCGCTTCTGGAAGGGCAAAGACTCATTACTCCAGTCATTGCTAATTCACAGCATGGAACCTCAAATTGGAAAGCCTTTGTTGTATGCTGCTACAGCTCGGGATATTTGGGATGCGGTTCAAAAATTATACTCCAAAAGACAGAACACCTCTCGGTTTTATACATTGAGGAAACAAATCCACGAATGTCAACAAGGTAATATGGATGTCACGTCATACTTTAACAAATTGTCTCTGATCTGGCAGGAAATGGATTGTGTCGAGAACTTGTCAGGGATTGTCCTTGTGGGGGAGTTCAGTACTACAAACTTGAGGAAGTCGAACGAGTATATGATTTCTTAGCCGGTTTAAATTCCAAATTCGATGCTGTGCGAAGTCGAATATTGGGACAAAAACCAACATTGAACTTGATGGAAGTCTATTCAGAGGTTCGGCTGGAGGAAGATATAAAGAGCGCTATGAATACTATGGGTAGTTCCATTACTAACTCAGCTGCGTTCAGTGCAAAATCAGCTAGTACAACTGGAGACAAGCAGAATGGTAAACCTCCTCCAGTTTGTGAACACTGTAAAAAACCGTGGCACACGAAAGATCAGTGTTGGAAGTTACATAGTCGGCCCCCGAATGGTAAACGCCGACCTCCTAACAACAAACCTAACCATGCCCTGGTAAGTGAAACAACAAGTGACTCGCAACCACAACAGAACTACCCAGCTGACCAAAGTACCGCCTCTCTTGGGGCGATTGCACACTCAGGTATCTCTCAATCCTTGAGTTTACTCAGTATTACTGGCCAGAAACCCTGGATCCTTGATTCAGGAGCAACAGACCATTTGACTGGAACTTCTGACAATTTCCTTTCCTATTATCCATGAGCTGGTAATGAAAAAATTCGAATTGCTGACGGGACACTTGCCCCTGTTGCTGGCAAGGGTCACATTTCTCCTTTCGATGGTTTAATATTAGAGAATGTTCTGCATGTCTCCAAAATCTCGTATAATCTCCTGTCTGTGAGTAAGATAACCCAAGATTTAAATTGTCGTGTAGCTTTCTCACCTGATGATGTTTTGTTTCAGGACTTGAACTCGAGGAAGACGATTGGCACTGCCCGGCACAATAGGGGACTCTATTTCCTTAATACTGATACTTCCTCTAGGCAAAGTTATAGGACTAGTCTGCTTTCTTCCTATTTTTCAACTTCTGAAACTGACTGTATGTTATGGCACTTTCGTCTTGGCCATCCCAATTTCCAATATATGAAATATCTATTTCCCCATTTATTTAATAAAGTTGATATTTCCTCTTTATCTTGCGATGTGTGTATTCATGCCAAACAACATAGAGTCTCCTTTCCGTCCCAACCTTATAAACCCTCTCAACCTTTCACTCTGATTCACAATGATGTTTGGGGCCCCTCAAGGATTACCACTTCTTCGGGTAAGCGTTGGTTTGTGACCTTCATTGATGACCACACTCGTCTTACTTGGGTCTTCCTCTTAACAGATAAGTCTGAGGTCTCATCCATTTTCCAACAGTTTTACACCACTATTAAAACTCAGTTTAATGCCAAGATTGCCATTCTTCGAAGTGACAATGGTCGTGAATTCCTCACTAATACCCTTCGAGAGTTCTTATCCACCAAAGGTATCGTTCACCAGAGCTCATATGCCTATCCCACCAACAAAATGGAGTAGCTGAAAGGAAAAACCGTCATCTCCTCGAAGTTGCTCGGTCTCTCATGCTTTCAGCCTCTCTTCCATCTTACCTATAGGGAGATGTAATATTAACTGCAGCTCATCTTATAAATCGGATGCCCTCTCGTGTTCTCCATTTCCTACCACTCGCCTTATACCTGATGTCCCTCTCCGAGTGTTTGAGTGTACAGCATTTGTCCATAGCTTTGGTCCCAACCAGACTAAGTTCTCCCCTTGAGCCCAGAAATGTGTCTTCGTTGGATATCCTCTCCACCAGGGTGGTTATAAATGTTTCTATCCTACCTCTCGGAAATACTTCATCTCTATGGATATATCCTTCCTGGAAGATCAACCTTTCTTTCCCATTAGTCCTCTTCAGGGGGAGAGTAATAATGAAGAGACTAACTACCCAAATCCTCTTCCTCAACCTATCCTGGCAACAACCTATGACATTGTCCTACCCACCAGACAGGTCCTATGGATAACGTACTACAGGAAGAATCTTAGAAAGGAAATAGCAGACCCTACTGATCATATGCCGGCTCCGGTCCAATCATCTGAACCGACACAAGCCCAAGGTACCACTTATCCTGGTAAAAATACTATTTGTGCGGAAAATAGTTGTGTTGAAAATGATAATGAAGACTTGACAAAACTTCCAATAGAAGATGGTAGAGATAAAATGACAGAAAATAACCAGGTTACTGAAAACAATGGAGTGGCAACAACAGTTGAGGAGAATGAAAAAGGAATCATATCTCAAAATCCTACAACTGGAGAAGAGCTCGACAAGCCAGGAGAGTGTGATGTCAGTCTATCTACAACTGGAGAAGAGCTCGACAATCCAGGAGAGTGTGATGTCAGTCTAGACCTGGCCATTGCCTTGAGAAAGGACACAAGATCTTGCACCAGGTATCCTATGTATAGCTTCCTCTGCCATAATAATTTGTCTTCTAAGTTCAGAGCCTTTACTGTTAGTCTTGATACTATAACCATACCAAAAAACATATATGTGGCTATGGAAATCCCTGAGTGGAAGGCTGCCGCTATGGAAGAAATGAGAGCTCTTGAGAAAAATCATACTTGGGAACTTGTTGCTCTTCCGAAAGGGCATAAACCAGTTGGATGTAAATGGGTATTCACAACGAAGTATAAATCTGATGGAACCCTTGACAAATATAAAGCCAGGCTTGTAGCAAAAGGGTTCACTCAAATGTTTGGAGTAGACTATTTTGAGACTTTTTCTCCCGTCACAAAGTTGAGCACAATTAGAGTCCTTCTGTCAGTTGCAGCAAACAGAGATTGGCCTCTTTATCAGCTAGATGTGAAAAACGCCCTTTTAAACGGTAATCTAGAAGAAGAAGTGCATATGAGCCCCCCTCCTGGCTTCGAAGACCAATTTAATCGATGTGTGTGCAAGCTTAGAAAAGCTTTGTATGGATTAAAACAGTCACCGAGAGCATGGTTTGAGAGATTCACCACCTTTGTTAAGTCCCAAGGCTTCACTCAGGGACACTCTGACCATACCTTATTTACAAAAAGGTCTGCCTCGGGTAAGGTGGCCGTTCTAATCGTATACGTTGATGACATCGTCTTATCTGGAGATGATACCGCTGATTGACAAGTTAAAACAGAAAATGGCAGACGAATTTGAAATCAAAGACCTAGGAAATCTGAAGTATTTTTTTGGGATGGAAGTGACAAGATCAAGAGAAGGTATCTCAGTTTCTCAAAGGAAATACACTCTTGATCTACTAAAAGAAACAGGTATGACCGGATGCAGGCCCGCCGACACCCCTATCGAGTCTAATGCCAAATTGGGAGAATCTATCACCAAAGTGCCTGTTAATAAAGAGAGATATCAACGTTTAGTTGGAAGACTAATATACCTAGCACACACTCAACCAGACATATCCTATGCTCTTAGTGTTGTGAGTCAGTTTATGCAGGCTCCCTACGAAGAACATATGGAAGCAGTAAACAGGATTCTGAGATATTTGAAAAGCACACCTGGAAAAGGGTTGATGTTTAGAAAATCCAACAAAAAATACATCGAAGCCTATACAGACTCTGACTGGGCAGGATCAGTAATTGACAGAAAATCTACATCTGGGTATTGCACCTTTGTGTGGGGTAATCTTGTAACGTGGAGAAGTAAGAAACAAAGTGTGGTTGCTAGAAGCAGTGCTGAAGCAGAATATAGAGCTATGAGCCATGGAATCTGTGAAGAAATTTGGTTGAAGAAAGTTCTATCGGACCTTCACCAAAGCAGTGAACTACCTATGAAACTCTATTGTGACAATAAGGCTGCTATTAGTATTGCAAACAATCCTGTTCAGCATGATAGAACAAAACATGTGGAAATCGATAGGCAATCGATAGGCATTTCATAAAGGAGAAACTGGAAAACGGTAGCATTTGCATTCCTTATATTCCTTCCAGCCAACAAGTTGCAGATGTTCTTACTAAGGGGTTGCTTAAGCAGAGCTTTGATGCATGTGTAAGCAAGATGGGTCTTATTGACATTTACGTCCCATCTTGAGGGGGAGTGTTGAAAATAAAAAGGGAAATTATTTTGAGAGATATTGTGGAATTAAGTCTTTCCTTTTCCAAATATTTTTTCCTTGTATAAGTTGTTCTTTACCTCTATTTATTCTTATCCTTGTAGTGTTTGTAAAGTATCAAATTGAAATAAAAAGAAAAAAGTTTTATCGTGGTTTTTTCTCCCTGCTCTAGGGTTTTCCACGTATATCTTTGTGTTATTTCCTACTCTCTTTTTCATTACATACAAATAGAGGGGCTATGAGAAATGGAGCTTCACAGCTTGATGCTTTGCCCCTAAACGTGAGGTTCTCTGATTTATTTAGAATTGCAATGTTAGCCAAGGGCTCAATCGCAGATCATCGGGATGATGTTTGTTACTTTATCTTGGGCTTTATCTTTCTATGATGCACTAAAAGATGAGTTTATTATCTGAACAAAGAGTGAATGCTTAACCTGATTGACACACTTGGTCAGTGGAGTCTTTAGGGACTTTCAGTTAAATCCCTTTCCAAGCATTTGGCAGTTTTTCTCCTGGAAAAGCGTGGTTTTCAAAGCTTTAGGGAAGTCAAGGAGCCCTCTTATGGTTAATAAACTCATATGGATAATGACATTTGGAACATTGAATTGTTCCTCTACCCTTCAAAGGAAATTACATTTGCATTGTCAGTTGCCTTCTACTTGCCCTCTTTGCATGATGAATGGTGAAAATCTTCAGCATTTATTCTTTGATGGTCGATTTTACAGATGTTGGGATCAATTGCTATCCACTTTTAAGATTCAGTACATTTTTTGTGAGGCGCTCAAAGAATGTTCTTCAGATTCTGGTTGGGCCATCTTTAAAACCAAAGTCTAAGCTGTTATGGTCAAATGAGGTCAAAGCTATTCTTGCATAAATTTGGTTCAAAAGAAATCAGAGTCTTTCAAGATAAATCACTTGCATGGATAGATTGTTCTGAAATTGCAAGGATTAACGTTTTTTCCTGGTGCTCTCTTTCCAAGTTTTATGCTGAATTTTACATTCAAGATATATGTTTGAACTGGAATGTCTTTTTCTTTTCAGCTTAGTCTTTGTATGTTGTTGTTTGCATTAGTACTGTTTCTGTATTTTTTTTTTTTTTCTTTATTACTTTTGTCTCCTTGTAATTTGAGCACTGGTTTCTTTTCATTTCTTCAATGAAAAGTTTCATTTTCCTTTCAAAAATATTAATTTTAAAAAAAAAAAAAAAACAAAAAAAAAGGTGATGTAGCTTCAGTTTGGATCCTCTTCCTCTTAGGTAGTTAGGTTCTTGTGAGCCACCGGACTATAAGATCTTCGCCTTCTTAGGAACCTCAAACTCCCAAATTAGCTTCACAAGATAACACTTAAGAAAAGGGTCTTGAGGCAACCAAATTAAGGAAAAGAGACTCCCAGAACAAAGATCCCATGGGATCCAAGGAGGCAAGGACCAACTCACTTTATTAGCATCATGACCCAATCTGAAACCCTGCAACCTAAACGCTCTATCAAAAATCCCTCTTTTAACGTTAAGGTGCCAGGAACGGTTCCAGGTTCCTGGCTTATCATCCTAACAGTCAGCCACAGTAGCATTTTTCTCCAAAGAAATACCATAGATCTATGGATGGGTGTCTTTAAGAGCGATTAAGCCAACCCAAAACATCTTCCCAAGATCTAACATGCAGCCCATTACCATCCTTAAATCTACAAAATTTCGCAAATAAAGGCACAATATTTGTGATATCAAACCAAGATCGATTCTTTGAACTACCTAAGGGCAAAGAAAAACTCCAACCTAGCGGGTCTTCCCCAAGATGTTAGCCGCCACCTTCCCCCAAAGCACCTTCTCCAAAATGAATCTACAGCACTATTTAGTAAGGAGAGGGAAATTTCTTTGTTCAAGAGAATCAATCCCAAGGCCTCCCTGAATTAGGGGGAGATAGGTGGTCCTCTAATGCTTCCCCAGATTGCAGCCACTTTTGTCCCAAAACAAATCTCTGATCAACTTCAACTTCTCCTTGCTACTAATGACCCCTTTAGGAGCTTTAAGGAAGGAGAGAGAGAGAGAGAGATCAACTTCAACTTCTCCTTGCTACTAATGACCCCTTTAGGAGTTTTAAGGAAGGAGAGAGAGAGAGAGAGAGAGAGAGAGAGAGAGCTATAGAGGCAACCAATTTAACACCGACAAGATAACAGAAAGATGACCCCCTTTGGAAAGCAAAGAGCTTTTCAATTGGCTCCTTAGGCTTCCTTGGAAAACCATACATCCCCCTTCCTTCCATCATGCTAGCAACATCCTTATTCCTCCATGGCCCACTACCACCTTGTTTTTGTTTTAGCCAAAAAGGATCTTTCATTTTTGTTTTTGTTTTATTTTGTATTGTTTTACTTTTCTCCAGAGAGGAAACAAGTAAACTAATTCATTGATTAATCATATTACAAAAAGATAAAACCCAACCACTTCTGGTGTATAACAAAAATAGTATCCAAGAAGTGACTAATGAAGTAAAGCTACAATCTTTAAACAGATCCATATATTTACATCAGTAAACATGATTAAAATAGAAGAGATCCAAAAATTGACCAAAGGAGGAAGAAAAACTATTGGAAATTCTCCATAAGAAAGCCTTGGGCGCTTGATGAATGATGATGGCCTCCCATAGGAGTTCGGTAAACGGTTTGAAAGGTGACCCACCTATATAGTAGCAAGAAAATCTTAGATGTTGTCTGACATGACCCATGACCAATCAAATGCCTTCAATATTAAATTCCAAGATCTTTTGGCAAGTTTGTATTGAACGAATAAGTGAATTTGAGATTCAGAGACTCCTCGACACATATACACCAATGTGGTATAATGAATGAAAAGGCATCCTTGTTGTAATATCTTTCCTGTATTCAAACCACCATAACTGAGCTCCCAAATAAAGGTTTTGGTTTTCTTCGGACAATGCCTCTTCCATAAAGACCCAAATGGAGGGTTGGAGGGTTCTTTCCTTTTCCTTTTAAAATAAAATCATCTACTGGGGACTTGACTAAAAATTTTCGATAGGGATCTCAAGTCAAAAAGCCAAGTATCTGGTCCTTACTTGAAATTACCCGAAGTCAAAAGATGTGATCGATGTAGTAACTAAAAGGAACATCTATCGGTTCAAGCTGATATCGAAGACCCATAACAATTATAACTATTCCTAGCGAAACATTTAAAAAAAAAAAAAAAAAAAAATGGACACCACAACAAGCCCGCAAATACGTGAAATCAAAGAAAGTAGAAAATGCATACTTTCAGGCCACTCAGCAAGTGTTGGATCCTCCCAAGATTGCCCGGCAGCTTTGCGAGGAATAGCTTTCTTTTTTGTTTCTGCTTTATGCTCGATCTCACTACTTGCAAGGGCAGCTTTAACACTCTCAAGAGCTTCCGGTGTTATCGTTTGAGCATCCCTTTGAAACAGTTGTTGGGCCTGTTTATAATATGGAAGATGGGAAAACGAAAAAGAAAATTACAAGCATGCTAAAGCCAAAAATTGAAAAAATCCCAATATCCATCCGAATCGTCTCGCTCCATAACAATTCCCCACAAACCCTATCCAAAATAGACGAAAACCACAATTTCGCAGTAAAAATACAAATGGTATGCATATTTTGGTACCTGCTGGTATTGAGGGAGAGTATAGACAGCCGGAGCCGGAGCAGGAGCCGGATAAACAGATGCGACAGGGAGGGGAACTGCTGGAGGACCTGGAGGAGCGACATAGGGAGAGGGATACTGGGGGGCTGCCGCTGCTGGAGCAGACTGCTGGAGATGGAAAGGTAAAGGAAAGTAGGAACCGTTTGAATACGTAAATTGCGAACCTGATGAGGAAGAAGCTGCTGAAGGAGCCGAGGAAGGACCTGCCATGACCAACAGCAATTGGAAAATGCTCCGATGTTCAGGCCCTGGGAATCGCGAGCTTTGCCCACTAGAAATTGAAGTTTTAGAACTTTTGGATTCAGGCTACCGAACTTTTCAATTCAAAAGGAAAACGGGACTACATGAAGGAAATTTGCACCGCTTACCCGATATTTGGCCCAAAATGTCAAATGAACTATGTTTAAAAGAAAATGTCAATTGACCTTCTCATGTCATGGATATGTTGAGTTAGAAAGTGCCCTTACCTTAGAAATCCTTCGTTCCTCTTCGTCATTCCATGGAGTTTGTATTCATTTGCATGTTTTTTGTGAAGTCAATCGATTTCGCAATTGGGGTTTAGTAATCGGTAGTCTCTTTAGGGTTTTATTTGTGTCTTGGCGTTTCGAAATCATTTGACTAGCATTGAGGTTAAAGACAGGTATAATCAGAGATTCAGAGAAGACGAGTGTTGTTGCGTTTAAAGTGTGTATGATGCGTTATACTCATATTAGTCTACTGTCGTGTTAAGAATTATAAAAGATGTATTCATTTAGATGCAAGTTTTTCTATAAAAACCTAAGTACAAGTTTAAATAAGTTTTCCTAGAGAGTCCAGGGTTAAACACAGGGATTTGTAATAATTATAAGTTGAGATTATTTTTTTAGTTTGGTGTGTTGAGCTATACAATAATTATAAGTGTTTGTTGTTTTCTCTGATAACTACAAAGAATGACTTTATACAAAAATATAATGGTGAATAAACATGTGAAATGATGATGCGGAACGGATAATGGACAAAGTTAGTCAAGTATAAATATATTCAGATAGCATGCGTGAAAGAAATGGATCAATGAGAAAGAGAAAGTTAAGATAACTTAGCTAACATTTTCCCAAGTGTTGTTTAAGTAATTTTTCATGCTTACAAACTCAAGATTGAGAACGCATCTCTCAATGCGTCCACACCACATTAATCTTATCTCTAAGATGCATGGTAAGTTATTCAAGCAAAAGTTGAACTTTATTTCTAAAGCAAATTCTTTTCTTGTTAAATGCTAGAAATTACTAACCGACTCTCTCAAGCTGATGAATATACTCACTTAGATCTATTTGTTCGATAAATTTAAGCAAGTTTGAAGTACCCATTTAATCAAGATGAAAACATACTTAATCACACTTGGAAATACTAACTATTTACACTTAACTTATTAATCATTCAACATTCATGGTGTAAAGTGTTATAAATGAGAATACATGGAAGATGTGTGTCAATCAAACTTGTATTAAGTAAATAATCAAATCTCTCGAAAGTCATTAACAAAATACAAGCAAGAAGTGTGTTCATAATGAAAGAATGCGAAGGGAAATTGTCAAGCCACCAATGACAATGTTTTGCTTCTTAGAGGCTTGAGATGGTGGGTATTTGATACATGATTTATACAGGGGATGGATTCTCACTCTCTGAGAGGTGACTCTGAAAACTCTCAGATTCTTCTCATAGAAGAGCTTGAAATGAAGGCTATGAAGGTTGAGTGAGAATTTGTTCAGAGCTTTCACCATTGTGTATTTCTCTCCACCTTGAACGTGTAATGGGCTATTTATAGGTGTTGAAAAAGGTAGTCTCATGATGATCTTACACCTTTGCATTTAATTCCATGCCTTGTTGCGCAGAATTTTTCTCGTCTTTGGTTCATTGGATCTGTCATGATCTGGTAAAATCAGTTGTCCACTTGCGTATTAACATGACAATTGCTGACTAAGCATCTAAACCACTTTTTCTTTTCAATGCATGGTCTTCGACGCATTGACCTTTAAGCATTGTGACCTTTAATGATTCTGGCAACATGCTTTTCTTTGTACTTAAGCTCCTTTTTTTGCTCTATCTTGCATTCAAAAAGGTAGAATTTCATAATTTCTAGGATAGATTCTTTTGTAAACATAGTAATCGCGGAGTTATTCATATTATACAATTCAAATGTTAAAATCATGCATTTATCATAAATATTACTCTAATTACTTTAAATGCTAAAATCATGCATTTCTTGCTAGACGAGCGAGATTTCAAGTTTACGGAAAATGTTTAGATTTATTGGAATTTTGGAAATGTTTAGACTAGCAAGAGCAAGACTAGCGAGAGGTGATTTCTTGCTAGACGAGTGAAAATGTGTCCATCTCGCTCTCTCGCTTGTCATTTTTTGGTTTCTCTCGTTGCTCGTCTCGATCCATCTGATGTGATTGATTGTCAGTGTACATATGACCCATTTGACATTTTTGAAGAAATCATCTGACTGAACCATCAAATCAACAATATAGTAAACATAAATTTAAGCATAACTTTTCTTTAAAACCTTGGCTTAATGTGAATGGTGATTTCTTTCTTCGACGGTGTTTGGTTGAACAGTGATTTCTTGGATGATGATTTCTTTCTTCAACAGTGTTTGATTGAATGGTGATTTCTTGGACGGTGATTTCTTCAAAGGAGTTTTCTTGGACGTTGATTTCTTGAACGGAGTTTTCTCAAATGGTGTTTATTGCAGCTGGTTTCAAACGTTCTATAGCGAGAGCGAGAGTGAGCAAGAGAGATGGCAAAGCGGTTTAGCAGTGAAAATTAATTGAATGTGAGAGCGAGACAAAGAGAGAGCAAAAGCGAGGGCGAGACAAAGAGAGAGAGCGAGACAGAGTATGAGAGAGGATAGAGAGAGAATGCGCGAGAGCGAGACGAATGTAGAAATTGTGGATTATATTGATATTATTGATTGTAAAACTTAATGATTATATTGATTTGTAAGATGATAGATAAATGCCTACTCATTCGATACGAAGGTGACTAGGATGAGAACCAAAGCTTGTATGTTAGAGGCGAGTTGATTGGAATTATTGTACCTATTACATTGAAGTATAAAGAACTGAAAGTTCATATATACAAGATTACAAATGTTAGTTCTTTAGAGTATGATGTTATAATGAGAGTTAGGACTATGAGGCCCCTCCACAATACATAAAGAATGATGGTGATGTGTGTTTTCTTCTTTTTCGAGATGATCTAGAGAGAGCTTAGCTATTTGTAACGCTAAAGTTGAAGAATGAAGAAGCATTTGAGATTGATCGACAAGATGATGATATTCCACTGTATGATAATACCTTACCATCAACAATACCAGTAGACAATGACAACACCAATCAACGGGACCCGCATAGAGGGAGTCGATTCACCTTAAATACAGATGATTAGTGGGGTCGGAATGATTCATTGGAGCCATAATCATCATATGACCAGCCAATAAATGTAAATGTAGATGTAAATAATGAGGCCGGGACTAGTCAGGATGTTAACCGGACAGTGGGTTATGGTCCTTCGAAGGGTTGTGGTCTTTCAGTGCCTCCATTGTCGGGGTCTATCAATCACAGTGGGGAATTGGTTATGTGTGATTCTTAATCATCAAGAACAGATGTTGAAGTTGGACAAATATTTATGGGTAAGAAGGACTTGAAAATGAAATTATCTATTCTTTCTATGAACAATAATTTTGAGTATAAAGTCAAGAAATCAAGCAAGTCGCTGTTAACTGTAAAGTGTATTTGGGAGAATTGTAAGTGGAGCCTTCGTACTTCAAAATTACCGGGGTGTGATCTATTCAAGATCACAAAGTACCTACGCTCGCACACATGTTGTATTGGCATTTTGAATCACGACCATAGGCAAGCTACAACTATGGTTGTTGGTCAAATAATGAAAGACAAGTTCACCACCATAGGACGTGTTTATAAGCCTCATGACATTGTGGAGGATATGAGGAAGGAGTATAGTATGAACATAAGTTACGATAAAGCGTGGTGTGCAAGGGAAACTATTTATGCTTTCACTAGAGGTACTTCAGAAGACTCATATGCAAATTTACATGCTTATGGGGAAGCATTGAAGATAGAGAATCCAGGTATAGTGTTTGAGATTGAGCTCGAGGATTCTATCCATTTCAAGTACATGTTTATGGCTTTAAGGCCTTGCATTAGAGGTTTCGCAAGTTGTTGCCCTGTGATTATCGTGAATGGGTCACATTTGAAAGGTAAGTACAAAGGGACCTTGTTGGTTGATGTTTCCATGGACGGTAAGAACCAAATATACCCACTAGCATATGCAATAATGGACAATGAAACCAACCATGCATGGAAATGGTTTATGTTGAATTTGAAGTCCGCTATTGGAGAACCCCTAAATTTAGTATTTGTGTTCGACCGAATGGTAACCATAGGCAATGCTATTAGTGTAGTGTTCTCGACAACATTTCATGGATTGTGCACATACCACATAGAAAAGAATATTGTATCGAACTTTAAGGACAGCATAATAGTTGGTATGTTTTGGGATGCAACTAAGGCTTTCCGTATGTCAGAGTTCCAGTCACACTGGGACTGACTACGTAGTTTTCGAGATGGTGTTGTGACGAGATATTTATAAAATATTGGTATTGAAAGGTGGCCCCGCTTTCATCAAACAGAGCAGAGGTACGATAACATGACGTTGAACAGTGCAGAATGCTTCAATTCCTTAACTAAGGAATCAAGATTGCTACCCATGACGTCGAATATTGTATCGACTACGTAGTTTTTGTTCTTGCTCGTTTTCGTTTCCGCTTCATGTAATTGAGTCAAGACAGTCACAACACACTTACATGATCTCGCTATCTCGCTCTCTCTAGGCTCACTCAATCTTGGTCTCGCTCTCACTTTGACAAGTCTTACCTATTATAAATCAATTACAAAATACTCTCTAATCTCGCTTTATCACTTGTCTCATTATCTCTCGCTCTCATTTGTTAGGTTTATTAGTATATTAGTACACTCACATAGTATATCAATAAAAGCTAATTAATTTATATACATATACTACTACATAATGTACATACATATACATAAGAAAAAAGGCATGTTTGCCCACAACTAACATGCTAACTGCATCTTATAGTCAGTTATCTTTTCCTGAGTTATTACACTACTATCAGCACCAGTAATTAAATGCTCTAAGAACTTGTTTACAAACTGACAAAAAACTATTCTCTTAGACATCACAAGCTGTCTCGGGATAAGCTTCTCCTTCACTATCTTGTTTGCATTTGCAATGCGGGCCAGGCTTGTTACTTGACCGGGAAAGTGGTCGGCTTCACGTATTTTAAAAGTTGTTGACATCTTAGGCCTGCATCCAATAACCAATCATTCATTAGATATCATACTTCTCTAAAAAAAAAAAAAAGAAAAAAGTGAACATGCAATTTGTACAAATCTCACTAGTCTTGCTCTCGTCTGCCTCGCTCTCGCTGGTATCGCTCTATTTGCTCTGGTCTCGCTTGTTGAGATTATTGTGTCCTAAATCTCTTGGGTCTTGTAGTTTTGTAAATTGTATATACAATTTATTTATTGAATAAAATAAGAAGTTGTTTTATATCTTTTATGCATTAACTCAATCCAATAAACTAAGATTCTATGGTTATTTTATGTAAACTTAAACATGTATATGGTTGACATACAAGGTTGGATCATGTTTAAGTAATAACAAAAAAGGCATGTAGTATAGGAATAAGGTTGGGTGCCTATTTTGGTAACACTACGGATACAATCCACTTTGTAATTGTTACAAGGAGTTGTAAAGTGTTATAAACGATTTGATCCTAATCGTTCATGTGGAGAAATGCTTTACAATTAATAGGGCGCTACGCTATGTATGACCATTTCATAAGTACTTTGGAACTTAGAGACTCAGCATTACATGATTTATTTAAATTCTGCCAAAAATATTAAATAACTTAAATTCGAATATTTTATTAAACCAAATATAGAGGAATTAAATACTTTAGCAGGGTCCCTCTTAAACAGTTTGGTCAAAATCTCAAGAAAGAAAAAATAAACCAATAGTCAAATAAATGAACGAATGCTACTACACTACACATTCTCTGGTCAATACTTTATGTCCTAGGCTAAGATGCGGAAGCGACAACGATTGTCCCATGGCATGGTCACGGTTTCCTCTTATCATACGCCTGGTCATCCCATCCCTTACCTAAAGAAAGAAAATCATAGAAAAGGGTGAGTAAATATACTTAGTAAGAGACCCACTACTAGGCCTAAGGGTGAAATTGTTATCCTTTTGCCGCATGCGCCCGTGTACCCGACATAGGCATAAGCATAGGCATAAGCATAGGTAGCGACCCAAAGGTACGCAGTGATCACATTTGTAAACATAAACATAGGTGGTGATCCTGAGGGACACCCTGTCATAGTCACATTAGGGGTACAAGGCACGATAAATAGGATAACAATCACGTAACATATCATGATATAATTAGTTCATTACAGTGAGTCACACTATCACATAACACCATAGGCATAACCATAACACATGCAAGTAACATAACATAACCTAGCATAACCAGTCAAATTCATACAGTAATCATTCGGGACAATAAGGGCAATAATACGTTCCATATATTAGCCAAAACTCATACATATCATAATTAGCCATACAGTAACATAATTGGGCATTAGGCGTGGCTAGACCCGATAGTAAGTCCCTTACTTGTGAATGCCTAAAAACGTCAAAAATTCCCAATTCAGGATTCAATCTTGACCTTCTCCAACGTCCCTTTGAACACAATTAAAAACTACACAAAAATATCAAGCGCTAAACCCACGAGGTACCCAACCAAGGAGAAGAAATAAATTGCAAAACCGATTCTTACCAACGTGATGCGGACTTTTAGTGTTAACCGCAAGTGTATGGGTCAAATTATAATATAAGACGGTTAAGTCCGAATATCGTTCCACTGGAGATCCAAATGTTGAAGGTTTAAGTTACTTAGCTATTCTAGAGTTGAATCAATTTTATTTGAGGATTGAAATTGAAAATTATGAGTTATGGAAAATATAAATCAAATTAGGAAAGTATTAAAGTGAGAAACACAAGAGTCAAAGAGAGTTCTAGGGTAATGAATCCTTGTTTATTTCATCATGCAACATTATAGATTTCATGGATTTTATTGTCATTCATATTCCTAAGTCTAGAAACTTAATTCCAAGTTATTTTCTCTAAAAAACAACCATTTCTCATGCAACTCGATTGATTATTAATCTCTTAAAACCAATACAAAATTACATGGCATTAAAAATAGTCTTTAGCAACTTTTATTGTCAACCTAACTACTCTTGTGATAGATTAACAATAATTCATTGTTATAGATCAAGTTAAACATACAATCTCTCAATCATACATCTAACCTAACATGTGAAGATGGCTAATCCACAAGAATTAAACACAATAACAATGAAAAGTATAATCATTCCAACAAAACCATGAAAGTCTACAAGATCAACATAATTTCATAAACAAATCATTAAAACCCTAAAACTAAAGAGTTTAGCCACTCATAGCTTGAAGCAACATGTTTAAGCAAAATAAACAAAGAAAGAGTGTAAAGAAAGGGAAACTCTACTGAAAAGAGGCTCTTGATTGAGGTAGCACCGTCACGATCTCCTTGGCTCTCACGTCGGAATTCGAAGGGCACCACGACTATCTCGAACTCTTTTCCTCTTCCTTGCAACTAACTCACTCTTTGAACTCTCACTCAATTCTCTCCTTTTTGTGCCTCTTTAGGTCTGTAACTTTCTTGATTTGATTTTGATGATTAGGGCTGCTAGAAACCCTCAAATTTATAGAGTTTGGCCGCCCAAAAATTTACCAAAAATAACAATTTTTATTTAAGGAAAACTAGAGCTGCAGCGCAATTGAAGATTTTGGAACGGCACCGCGACGATGTTGAAGAGCGCTGCGGCGTTAGGGCTGCGTTCAGAAAAGCTTGCTCTCGGGTTTTAACGCTGCGACAGCACCGTCCAGGCGCCGCGGCGCTGCCCCAATTTGTGCGATTTTGAGTTTTCCAGCTCTTTTTCATGGTATTCTTGCTCGGTTTTGATCTTTTAGTCTTTTCTTCTAATTTTCCTCATTTTAACCTGTAAACCACTAGCAAACAAGTGAAATCTAATATAAACTCCCTTCATTTGAGAGAACATAAAGCACTTTTCAAGTGCTTATCACAACGATCTACCAAGATCCACAGATCCGACGAGGGGCTGCCGACAGCGGGTAGCGGAAGATGGTTGTGGCGGTTGGCGGTCTCACAAAGGTAGTAGCAGGCGCGTGGACTTGCGGAACAGCGGCGGACCTTACGACGCTGGCGGCAAGCATGCAAGGGTGGCAGCAGCTTAGCCTGTAATTAGCGACGTCTGGCTGGCAGAGAGAGAAGCGCGGAAGACTAAAAGAAGAAGAAGAAGAAGAAAGGGGGGAGGGGCGGCCTTGGTACGAAGGGGGAGAGAGAGAAAAAAGAAATTTTCTTTTCTTTTTCTTTTCTTTACTTTACTTTAACCTAGCACACAAACCGAGACTCCATAAATAACCCAAAAATAAAATCTTTTCCCTTTCCCAATCCAATTTAAATCTTCCAATTTAAATCTTCTCTCTTCCCCACTTTACAATGAAATCTCCTCCCAATTAAATTAATTCTCCTCCTTTCCATTTTTTACTCTTCCTTAAACAAATAACACGTAATAAAAACCAATCTTCCTACAATATTTCTATTGATTAATTAGTATTTGATTAATTACTTATGTTTTTTTTTTCCTAAATTCTCCTATTTTCTTATTAAAAGACGGGTTCTTAATAAGGGAAAAAATACCTGAAATTTTGGGGCATCACAGGGGTATCCTATGTAAAGAGTTTGTATAAGACCGGACCGTGAAATGTTTAATTTCTCTTTGTAACGCCGTTAATTGTAGAAATTAACATTTCATAGGATGACTATAGGTAACGAGACCTGAATCCTAAGTGAGTTATGAACTCTTGTCTATAAGGGCAATCCTTTGATCTGTATGGGTGAGAGTGGCCAAATTGCCGACTCAATATGCCCACTATTTTGGGGATTTATCTAATTAGGGAGTTGGGAACATATTTTCACAAGATGGAATTCACTCCTTCGCGTGTTTAGGTAAGTAGATAAATTACTCCCTTAAGGGCTGATTCCGGGTCTTAAGCGATGAGACTTCACCCTCTTACTAGTCCAAAAGGGGTTAGTTTATAGTTGGACTATAAACAGTTTGTTCATTAGAGGGATCAGTGGTACTTAAGGAGTTAGATATGATTATAGGGGTAAAACAGTAATTTGACCTAGCTGTAGTTATGAGTAATTTGTGAAGGGTCGACTTACTATTGATTAGTAAATTCTGTGTATACAGAAATATATCTATAGTGCGAAGAGTGCAACTGTAAGTCTTTAGTGGAGTGACCTATAGTTAATGAATATTGATTAATCTCATATCATTGGAGCTTCTAACTATAGGTCCATAAGCTTCCCTTGCTAGCTCATAAAGGCTTAGTATAAGAATCAAATATTTTGGTTTAATTTGAAAATTTTCAATTAATAAGGGAATTAATTGTATGTGGTACAATTAGCATAATGTATATAGCTACGTTATAATATAAAGTTTATTTTGAATGAGATTCAAAATTTATATTTTATATTATAAGAGAGATGCATATTTAAATGAGATTTAAATATTAATTATATGAATGAAATATAAAAACTATAGGTCAAAATTAATATGAATGAGATTCATATTAAAACTATAGGTTATGTGAGAGAAGATTATTTGAATGCAATTCAAATTTAGATTAAATATGAGATATTTAATTAATTAGATTTAATTATATATATTAAATATGATTTAATATATAAAAATACAGAATACTTCTTTAAAAGCATGCTAATATAGTGCTTATTGCATTTTGGAACCTTGGAACCTGTATATGTTCAGTTTCAGCACGAAGGGCTAGGAAGAAAATCTAAAGATGTGAAAAATATATCTTCCCTAAAGATAATGATTTGACTTCTAAAACTCATCAGGAAGAACAAGAACGACATTTCGTTCAAAAGAAATATTGTTCATTAAAGCCAAAACATGAAAGAAGGAAGTATGCAGTTTTTTCTCAACCTTGCCAACCGATAACATCAAAGGAGCTTTTCTCTAGAAGATTTCTTCTCATGAAGAAGGAGAATGAAAACTCCACAAGTTCATATTATATTAACGCTGAAGAAGTTGACGATTCAAAAGAAATCAAGCAAAGAATTTCCGTCTTCGATCGTATTAAGCCTTCAACTGCTCGATCTTCAGTCTTAAAAAAGATTGGGTATGGCCATGATAGAAGAAGAAAACCAACATTTAACGTCTAATTCCACTTGAACTTCAGCCTTCAAAAGGCTAAGTATCTCCACAATAAAGAAAGATCGACCTTAAACATCTGCTTTTGATCGCTCCAAACTGACAAGCGATCAACATGAAAAAAAGATGGAAGTCTTGAAGGCGAAATCATTATGTGAAGCAAACAATGACGAGAAAATTCACAGTCCTGTCCCTTCACACATGAAGAGGAAGCTGTCTGTTGTCATAAATACATGTGATTTCTTGACAGTGAAGCCACAATTCATCATACGAACAAGTCCTACAAATAAAGAAAAGGATCAAAGTCATGATGAAATAAAAGCTTTTGAAATATAAATGTAACAGCTCCTTATCGCAAGAGCCTAACTTACATGATGTTCCTAGCCCACATGAGCTTAAAAGGTGAATGGCAAAAAAAAAAAAAAGAAAAAAAAAACTATAAACTACGTGATGACTTGATCCCTATTCATTATAAAAGGAAGTTCAGTCTAGTAAAAAAACAAACTTAGTGCCTTTCTTCAAGGGTATGTAGGCAATTTTTTTTTTAAAAAAAGTTGAAGTTCAACTTATAAAAAAGTTTCAAAAAAATGTGTCCCAACCACCTAATGTTACACCACAAAATTGATGTTATTCATCGTCATTAAACAATGACACTTCAAATTGAATATGGTCATCTCTATTGGGAGCAACACATAAATTTGAAGATGTTCATCTCTAGGGGCAACACAACCAATTGGACATGGTCACCTCCTCTCCAAAATGATGGAGAGGTGACTACTCTCCAAAATGTTGGTGCGACCCCACGTTCTCTCCATAATGAAGGTGCGACTCCGCCTCCTCTCCATAATGTTGGTGAGACTTGCCTCATCTCCATAATGTTGGCTCAGCTCCACCTTCTCTCCAAAATATTGGCTCACCTTCGGCTTCGCTCCAAATTACCGGTATGCTTGACTCTTCCTCATATGTAAGATCAAGACCAATCTACCTAAGTCCGCCTCATATGTGAGACCACCTCCTATTCGTTTGGCTCAGCCTCATATGTGAAATCAAGTCCTGTCATTTGAAATCCATCTTCAAGTTCAAGATTGATGTGAGATCTAGTCATGTCCTTTGAAATCCATCTTCAGGTTTGATAACTTGTAGAAATACAAGTTATTATAGTCACTATTTGAAATAATTAGAGTAACTTTAGGGCTAAATGCATGATTTTGGCAGTTGATTGTGTAAAATGTATTACCATGCGTTGGCACCATTTACAAAAGAATATACCTAAAAAAATGAGCTTTTCTGTTCTTAACGTAGAATTAAGTAGAAAAGAAGCACAAATAAACCACGTACCAGAGAGTGCTGCGAGAACAAAAGAAGTGGAAACTCATGCATTGAAAAGAAAAAGCAGATACAGACGCTTGGGTAATAGTTGTCATGTCAATGTGCAAAAGGATTACACATTATCAGATCATGGCAGAACCAATGGCCTAACGATGTGAAAATTTTGCACGGCAGGGCATGGAATTTAATGCAAAGGTGTTAGGTCATCATGAGTTCACCTTTTCTACACCTATAAATAGTCCAAAGCTTCTCCATTTAAAAGAGGAGAGAAACGAGTTCAAGAGACGAAAGCTCTGCACAAATTCTCCTTCACCATAACCAGTCTCCATTTCAAGCTCTTCTGTGAGAAGGATTCTGAGAATTCTTAGAGTCATCTCCCAGTGAGTGAGAACCTTCACCTTATGCTATTTATGTATCAGATAGCAACCATCTCAAGCCTCCATGAAGCAAGACATTGCCAGTGGCGGCTTGACGTTTTTCATTTCTGTTCTATCTTCATTTTCCTCCTTCTTACTTATGTTTTGTTAATGACATTCGAGAGAATGGTTTATTTTCTTAATATAAGTTCGATTGACGATTATCTTCCATTCATTTCCATATTAAATACTTTACACCATGTTGCTTGAATGTTGAATGAGTTAGATGTTAGAAGCTAGTTTTTCTTAAGCAATACTAAGTATGTTACATCTTGATTAATGCATATCATTAGCTTGCATAGCTTTGTCTGACAAACAAATTTAACAAGCACGACTGTCTAGCTTGAGAGAGTACATGGTTAATATTTAGCATTTATCAAAACTAGATAAGATTCAGAGATGTAGTTCATCTTTTGCCAACGCAAACTTACCATGCGTCTTAGAGATAAGATTAATGTGGCGTTGAAACATCGAGAGATGGATTCTCAAACCCAAAGTTTGTAGGTATGTAAATATACTTAGATATATTAAGTAACAATTAGCTCCTGCGTTAACTCTATTTTTATCGCATGGTTCCACCGTCATTCTCAACGCATGCTATCTAACTCTAAATGACATTTGATTAACATTCTCCGCTTCCACCTCACATTGTTAATTGTAAGAAATTTTATTTATTTTTTATGTAAAGGTAGGTAAATAAAATTCTTAGACATAATACATGTATAGTCACCGCATAGTCTTTGTCACACCCCCTCCCAGATTACATTCCTAACCTAGGAGTAGGTGCAACCTACTCACATACACGTCATCTTATATCTTGAAAGACAATTCAATACCAGATCAAATGTACAAAACTTTATCCTAGTGAAACATTATAAGGTAAACATAAGTTTTACATAAGGTTTCTCAGCTCATAATTTATCATAAATGTGTATTTTTTCAGCATACAGTACAAAACCCACACTCGTTATGCCACAAGGATCATATATGACAAAACATGTATTTAGACTGAGTATTTACAACTATCCCAGAGAACTAAAATCAAGTAAGCGCAGACGAGGATCTTCTGTAGGCTAGGCGTCCCGAACACGCTTGCTACTTCAAACGAACAACAATAAACAAGAAAACGTGAGCTTAAAGCCCAGTGAGTGACTAAATTATCAATTACAATTTAATCCTTGAGTTAATGCTGATCATAAAACTACTATATATCTTATTAGTACAGATTACTAGGTCACTCATACCATTTTACAAGATTGCATAATTATCTTTCTAAGAAGCAGCGGAGTAGGGTTTAACGCTATTAACCTCATAATTCAATTCCTATTATTCATATATTCATATGCTTTCACATTTCATCCCTCGGCGTTTCAACCCTCAAGTGCTTTCTCATATTGTCCCTCAGCACTGAGTTTCATTAATAATTCACTGCTCAAGTGCCTTCACTCATGGTCCCTCAGCACTGAGCCGTCATGTACTGGTTTCCATATGCCTTCTCACAAGGTCCTTCGGCATTGGAAACTATCTCAATCAATTTCTTAAGTGCCTTCACTCATGGTCCCTCAGCACTGTGTATCATATATCATATCCCCATAGGCCTTCACACATGGTCCTTCGGCCGTGGTTTGCATTTAGATAACACACATACAGGAGTTCATATATTATCCTCATTTTCACTTGCGCAATACTAAAGATAATCCTTGGATAAATTAGAAAGTCACTCACAATTTGTCTCAGGCTCTGAGTGGATTATATGCTTTTCCAAGCTCTTCTTGGCCTGTAAAAACACATTTCTCACATTAGGTTTCCTTTGAACTCCTTTTTCATAATCATTAAGTATGCATATTGATAACTAGCAATACTCTATGTCACTAGCGAGACTACCAGCGAAATTCACACTACTGGGTACTGCACTAGCGAAACCGGAGTGAACTAGACTAGCGATATTACCTTAAGGAGTGATACCTAGTGAGACTTCAGCGAGAGTTATGGATGCAGAGCTCTTTGCCTTTATCAGCGACACTCGTTCTGTGACAACCCAACTTTTAGCAACCAGTGCGTTGAAAAGTCCGAAGGAGAGGAATAAAAGACCATGTTGGATGCATGGTCAAGACTGAAGTAACGCATAGTAAAGGTGGACGTATAGGAAGTACTCAGGCACTTAAAGGGAAAGAAGTGAGACGCATAGACTTCTATTATAAGATATTTCTAAGTGTTGGAAAGTAGAAGGTGGTGAAGTAGGCATATGAACTAGAACATGTGTTGGACGCATGCTAATTTATCTAAAATGAAATAGTAATATAAGGAAAAGTTTAAAAGAATAACCTTGGAAATAATAAAGGAATGACTAAGGATAGGAAGATGGTTGTGGACGCAGGATGGAAGTGAACGCAACAGGGCCAACTCATAGAGGAAGAGCTTGAGAAGGATTTGTTGTCGTTGATGCTTAGCAGTATTGTGTAAACACTGGATTGTAATATGGCGACTATACGTTGAAGGTGATCACGAATGGTTGTTGTGGGCTGAAGTAGTCGCCGCGTCGACGGGAGAAGAAACGTATTTGGCTTACCATGCGTTGGTGAGGTTGTTATGCATTGAGGTCCCTATGCGTTGAGACGGTTATCTCTATGCGTCAAAGACGATAGTGTAGTTAGTTAAGAGTTATACAAGTGAGTAGGGAAGATCAAACCTTAGAGAAAACTCAAGGAACGCATGAGGGCGCTGTATGGATTAAATGGCTGTCTATTTGAAAATATTGGACGAATAAGATAAGTTATAAAGGCCAGGTGGCTTCATATAAACTTAACACCTTAAAATAAGGATGTGTTCAAAAGGGCATGTTAAGTGTTTCATGCAAGGTAACACTTGGACTAATGCATGGTTAGTCAAACATGCAGAGCGACATATGACAATCAAGTGGTAAAAGAGGAGTAGGATGGCAAGATCTCTATAAATAGGACCCTGGGGGAAGAGTAACAACTGATGATTCTGAAGTAAAAATCCTTTACAGAAGAAGGAGAACGAAGACAAAAAGAAGGAACCCCTTGCGTTGTAAAAGGAGGTCTACGACCAAGAAAGAAGACATTCTTGACAACTTCATCATCTGGTGTTAAAGAAGTTATCTTGCGTTGAAGAGGGGTCGACCTTGCATTTGAAACGAATCCAACATTTAAGGTGAACGCGGTGTTCGAAAATAGACGATGCGTTCAAGTTGACCATGTGTTCAAGAGAAATCGACGCATCCGGAAGAAATAAGAGGAGTTAGGCTGCACTTTGCAGTAGCCATCAACCTTGCGTTGAGGGGCAGGGTTGTGTTCAGCCAACTGATAGAGGAATGTCAGTCTTGTGTTCCAGAGTTAGAACACTATGACCAACTAAGCTAGTGAGAGAGAGAGTAGCTACCTAGTGGACTAAAAGCTGAGGCCTTGCGTTAAGGAGCTCGGGAAACAGGAATTTGGAAGGAAAAGAGGAAATTCCTTAAGAGATTTGTGAGTGACTCTTTCCTTTCTTCGAAAATGAACTTTATTAAAAATGTTGTTATGTGATATGGTTTTGAGATGACGGTTTCTGTGAAAAGCATAATGCTTGAATACATTGTTCAAAAGGCATGTTTTACTTGATTGATTTATGATAACAAAAGGCATGTTGCATAATATGGTTTGTCAAGGAACATCCTGCTTTCTGTAAAAGATTTGGATGAACTATTTATGTAAACTGATGAATAAAATGTTTTAGAGGAGGCTTAATGCTAATAAGGCATGTGAACTTCCTCGGGACCCAGTATTTGGGCAACCCGCCTATAAAATATTTTGGAGGAGGCTCACTGCTAATAAGGCATGTGAACTTCCCCGGGACCCAGTATTTGGGCAACCTGCCTATAAATGTTTTAGAGGAAGCTCAGTGCTAATAAGGCATGTGAACTTCCCCGGGACCCAGTACATGGGCAACTCGCCATATCCTTATGTGCACATAGAGGTTGAGTTGGCTGGTGCGTCGAGTTTTGCTTCGCATAAAGCCAGGGATAATATCGACGTTGAGAGCGTTGAGTTTTTCTCTGCCTCAACTAAGGGAAAAGATTGAAATGCCAAACGGTTTTCTGAATTATTTATTTTGATAACGATTCTATATGTTTCAGAATGGATTCACGAGATTGACAAGGTTTTGTGGAAGAACTATTTTGCTTAATCCTTGTTTTATGGATATTGTTTTGACATGCCTCTGTTCGAACTAAAGATAGTTTTCTTTTTACAAAGCCAGTCACTCACGGAGCTTGTAGCTCACATTTTCCTATTTTATTTTATTTTCCAGGTAGCAAGCGAGTTCGGGTTGCTTTGCCTACGTGGAAACCTCGTCTGGGCTGTTCTTGACGGAAATGGTTGGACAGTGAACCTTACAGAAGAGTCAAGGTTGATGTCTTCACATCTCTTCTCGGGTTAAGAAAGGATAATCCGGGAGGGGGTGTGACACGTTCCGCTGCTCACTATCCAACTCCTTAGCGAATCCACTGTCTAGCGACAATTGATATCCCGGTTTCCTTCCTTCCCTTCTAACTCTTTCTTTATCCTGTTAAAAACCATATTACAGCCAAAATCAGAACTTCTCTTCTTCTATAATCTTGCAAAGTAGTGAGTTTCCTAGCTCACTTCAAAATTTCAGACCATGACTCGTCTTCGTTTGAGAATTATTCCCAAATAACTTCAGCTGCCTTGATTTGCTTAGTAGTTCAACTCCGCTTACTTCCTCATAGAGATTAACGCATTTTTGCTCGGATTTAGCTAAAAAATCCTTCATAGAAGTTGCTAAGAATTGACTCAACTTACTAACCTCAAAATTTAAGTTCTAGCTTCAATGTCCTCAGTTCACTCTCCTTCAAATATCGATTGGTGTCCAGATTTATCAGCAACAATCAAGCTTTTGGTTCCAGCTTCAAAATCATCATGAAAATGACCTGATTTCTACCTGAATTCGATATAAGCACCTTCTTCTACCTCTCCTCGTTGTTTGTCTGCAAAATGAAGTTAATCTAAGTTCGAAAATATGTCTAAAAAGGCTTAATTATTCGATGCACTCCTTACATGTCAATATAATTCACCGACTTACCAGCTCTAACATCATCTTCCTTCTTGAATTAGCCAACACAACCTTCCGCGCATGGCTTCAGCAACGCATAGTCTCAACTTACTATGCCACTGATTGCCCAACACCGAATAGCCGATTACCGCATGGCCCTCTCGGCCACTTTTCTATGCCCGACGCATACCATCCTTCAACACATAGGCCTTTTCAACGCATATAATGCCAACTTCTAGCACTTAGTAGCCTTCAGCGCGTACTTCTATTAACGCATATTGCACCCTTCTTCCTTCACATCAAATTCCACGACGAGCTGCCTTTTTCAACGTATGCCTACCAGCGACCACTCTTGTTAAGCTTTAGACATACCCTCAACGCATGGCCACCCATAACATGACCAACACTTAAACCATTTTTACTCTCCCACAACTTGGCCAATTTTTTTTACTCGCCTGCCCCATAATTACTTCTTACTTATCTTCTCTCAATAACAAGTACGGGGCTTACAATTACCACCTCCTTATAAAGATTTCGTCCTCGAAATCAGAAATGGTCGATTCCTAAGCAAATAAATGGGATATTGTTTCATCATTTGCTCCTTCGGTTCCCATGTTGCTTCTTCTATCTCATGATTTCTCCATAAAACTTTAACCAATGGAATTACTTTAGTTCTCAGCACCTGTTTCTTTTCATCTAATATCTGCACAGGTTTCTCTTCATAACTCAAATCTTCATGAAGCTCCACTGGTTGTATTTCTAACACATGATTAGGATCTGGAACATACTTCCTTAAGACTGAAATATGGAATACGTTGTGTATCCTAGATATTTCCATTGGTAGTGCTAGTCGATAGGCCACAAGTCCCACCCTTTCCAAGATCTCAAATGGTCCTATATACCTAGGGCTCAGCTTTCCTCTTTTCCCAAATCTTAGGATCCCTTTCTATGGTGATAGTTTTAAGAATACCTTATCACCGATCTCAAATTCAATGTCCTTCCTCCTTTTGTCTGCATAACTTTTCTGTCAGTCCCTGGCCGCTTTAAGATTAGCTTTAATCAACTCCACTTTTTCTATTGTAGATTGCACAATTTCTAGTCCAATCAACTTCTTTTCACCCACTTCTCCCCAGCACACCGGGGTTCTGCATGGTCTACCATAGAGTGCCCGTATGGTGCCATTCTAATACTCGCTTGGTAGCTATTATTATAAACAAATTCCATCAAAGACAAATATTCGTCCCAGCTACCCTTAAACTGTAGTACACAGGCTCGTAACATATCTTCTAAAGTCTGTATCGTCCTTTCTGACTGTCCATTAGTTTGAGGATGAAAAGCAGTACTAAATTGCAACTTGGTCTCTAGCGCCTTCTGCAAACTTCCCCAGAACTTAGAAGTAAATCTAGGATCTCTATCGGATACTACAGTTACTGGTACACCATACTGACTCACAATTCTATCCACATAAAGCCGTGCTAATCTATCCAGGGTAAATGTTGTCTTAACTGGTAGAAACCGGGCTGTCTTAGTCAGTCGGTCTACTATTACCCATACACCGTCCATACCTGCTGATGTTCTCGGTAATCCAAATAAAAAGTCCATAATAATATGTTCTCATTTCCACTCAGGAACAGGAAGCGGATGTAGCAATCCTGCTGGCCTTTGACGTTCGGGTTTGACTTGTTGGCAGATTAAACACTTGGCCACATACTCAGCTATCTCCTTTTTCATACCCGGCCACCAATAGAATCTCCGCAATGTTCTATACATCTTGGTACTACTAGGATGCATAGTGTATGCCGAACTATGTGCTTCTTCCAAGATTAACTGTTTAATTTCTTCATTCTTTGGCACACAAGTTCTACCTTGCTTCAAAAGCACACCATCAGACCTAAGCTCATAATCTGATCTCCGCTGTGCTCTTACTTCTTCCATCAACTTCTTCATTTCGAGATCTTCTGACTGTTTTCTTGTCACCTCATCCACAAGTTTGGGTCTCAACTGGAAATGTGCTAGTAAAGCTTATGTTCTAGTTACACTCAAGCTAGCTGCATTATCTTTAAATTCTTGTAATACCACCGCTCGGATTGCATTTACTCTTCTAGCTACACTTCTGCTTTTCCTACTTAAAGCGTCAGCTACAACATTTGCTCTTCTTGGGTGATAATTTATGGTACAGTTATAATCTTTGATCAATTCTAACCACCTCCTTTGTCTCATGTTGAGTTCTTTCCGATCATAGATGTATTTCAAACTTTTGTGATCCGTATAGATATGGCACTTCTCTCTGAACAAATAGTGCTGCCATATCTTTAGCGCCAACACCACCACTGCCAGTTCCAGGTCGTGGGTAGGGTAGTTAACCTTATGTGGCCTCAACTACCTAGAGGCATAGGCTATAACTCTACCTTCTTGCATCAGTACACGACCTAGCCCCTGATGAGAGGCATCACAATACACTTCAAACTCCTTTTCCATCTGTAGAACTGGCATAGTCTCAACTTACTATGCCACTGATTGCCCAACGCCGAATAGTCGATTACCGCATGGCCCTCTCAGCCACTTTTCTATGCTCGACACATACCATCCTTCAACGCATAGCAATGCCAACTTCTAGCACTTAGTAGCCTTCAACACGTACTTCTATTAACGCATATTGCACCCTTCTTCCTTCACATCAACTTCCACGCCGAGCTGCCTTCTTCAACGCATGCCTACCAGCGGCCACTCTTGTCAAGGTTTAGACATACCCTCAACGCATGGTCACCCATCACATGACCAACACTTAACCATTTTTACTCTCCCACAACTTGGCCAATTTTCTTTACTCGCCTGCCCATAATTTCTTTTTACTTACCTTCTCTTAGTAATAAGTAAGAGGCTTACAGTCTTTGTATCTAGTCTCAACGCCTAATTTATTACAAATCTCTGCGTTCGACCCTGGACTCACCAAGAAACCTATAGAAGCTTACACTTGGGCTTTTACAGGAAAACATGCTTATTAATGATCATACTTGAGTAATTCTCGACGCAAACTTTGTATTGAAATTATAACATTTAATCCACTTTATGCGCAACAAGTTATGAGCTAACAAGTTTTTGGCGCCGTTGCCGGGGATTTGAATTAATAACTTAGGTTTTGATACTATTTCTTGATCTATGCAGAAAATCTCTACTTTGGGCCGTACAAAGCGTCTAGCCGAAGATATATCTGACAGTTTATGAATAAGGAAGAATAGCCTTCATTCATTTCTGACCTTGAGATCCAGAGAACTTTTCGGAAAAGAAATAAAACGCATCAAAGGCGGCAACAACTTTACAAAGAGAAGAAAATGGAAAATCAAGCAAACAACACCTATAAGCCTTTGAGAGCCAACAATGGGGCTAACATCAGACAAGACGAAGCGATAAACAATGCGTTAGCCCAAGCGCAACTTTAAGCTCAATTGCAAATTGATCAGCAAACTCATCCCATTCTATTGGCACATGATCGGAACCGTTCGATCAGGGATTATGCGTCGCCGATCTTGTATAATTTTTCTCCAGGAATTATGCGACCTGCGTCTCAAGATCCGAGGTTCAAGATGAAGCCAGTCATGCTTCAGATGCTACAAGCAGCAGGGCAGTTTGGGGGATCACCAGGTGAAGACCCTCACACTCACCTGAAAAGCTTCATCAAAATCTCCAGTACTTTCGTCATCCCAAACATAACTGCTGATGACATCCGATTGACGCTGTTCACATTCTCCCTCAAAGATGAGGCGAGACAGTGGGCATATTCTTTGAAACTAGGTGAGATCACCACTTGGAACCAAATGATAGAGAAGTTCATGAAGAAATTCTTCCCACCGACGAAGAATGCTCGAAGAACAAGAGATATCGCCAACTGCCAACAAAAGGATAGAGAAACCCTGAGCGATGCTTGGGCTAGATATAAGAGGTTGGTAAGAAATTGTCTGCACAATGGTTTCCCTGACTGTGTGCAAATAGAGATATTCTATGATGACTTGACCAAGGCATCTCAGACAGCTGCAAATGCTGCCGCAGCTGGAGGACTACTTGATAAAACTTACACTGAGGCCAAGGACATGCTCGATAAAATATCAAGAAATCATGAGGATTGGGAAGACCATGGCTATAGTCGATCTGGCTGCCAGCAAAACAATGCGTTAGGAGCATCGCATAATAGTGTTGCTGCATTGCAAGCTCAAGTTGTCGCCATAACTAACCTGTTGCTGACTATGACTATGAATCAATCAAATACAGAAGGTGGCTGGCAAGTTAATGCAGTCAATCAACTGAACGCTGCAGGATGCGTTGGATGCAGGGAGCTGCATGCGTATGAGGTATGCCCAGAGAATCCTCAATCTATATGCTTCATACGAAACAACCCGTACTCCAACACTTACAATCCTGGCTGGAGGAATCATCCAAATTTCTCATAGGTTGGTAACTGCCAACCTGAGCATCAAGGTGCACCCACGCACGATAGGGGTGGATCATCTGGATTTCCCCATGGACATTAGAGGCAAAATCCACAACAACATCAATCAACGCCTGGTCCATCATTATCTATGGAAGCTCTCCTAAAGGAATACATGCAGAAAAACAACGCCTTGATGCAAACCCAAGCGTCGTCCATCAGGAATTTAGAGCTTCAGTTGGGCTAGATCGTTGGAGAACTTAAGACTCAGCAGAAAGGCTCTCTTCCGAGCAATACCGAAGCCCCACGCAGTACGGGCAGTTCAGGAAAAGAAAAGTGTCAAGCTGTGACACTGCGAAGTGGAAGAGCCATGAATGAACTTCCCCGCCCAGGGAAGAAAACTCTAGCTAACAAGACTGAGAATCCTTCAAACCAACTAGACAACTCTCAACCAACAATTCGATATCTTTCCAACCCTACCATTGAATTTGACCACTCAACACAAGAAAAACAAGCAGATACGCAAAAAAGTCTATTAGGAAAAGATGCATCAACAAGCGTATCAGCCGAGCTTCAAACGCCTCCTTACCCACAGTGGTTAAGGAAGAAGAAAAATAATGAGAGGCAGTTCAAACGCTTCCTTGATGTATTAAAACAGTTGCACATCAACATCTCGCTGGTGGAAGCGTTGGAACAAATGCCCACCTATGCTAAATTTCTCAAGGACATACTATCTAAAAAGAGAGGAATGGGCGAATACGAGACCATAGCTCTAACGCAGTAATGCAGTGCCATGGTCTGTGAATGCGTCCCCACAAAGATGAAAGATCCAGGGAGCTTCACCATTCCTTGTTCCATTGGAGAGGTTTACATAGGTAAAGCGTTGTGTGACCTTGGGGCTAGTATTAATCTCATGCCTCTATCAGTATTCAAGAAATTGGGGATCGCATCGTAGCCAACAACAGTTACATTACAATTGGCGGATCGATCCATTATGCATCCTGAAGGAAAGATAGAGGATGTGTTGGTGAAAGTAGACAGATTCATCCTCCCCACAGACTTCATTATCCTAGATTATGAAGCAGATAAGGACGTCCCAATCATATTTGGACGCCCATTTTTGTCAACGAGTCGTACCCTCATCGACGTCCATAGGGGAAGATCATTATGAGTTAACGATCAAGAAGTGATTTTCAACGTCTTTAAGGCGTTAGAGTATTCAGGAGAACAGGAGACCTACCAAAGCCTCGACGTAGAGGATGAGTTTAATAGAATGATGCTTGAAGAAGAGAACGATGAAACTATTGCAAATCTGGACGCGCAGCAGCCTGAACAATGTTGTGCTTTGGTCTATTCTGCTTTTGAATCTTTGACACCTAATCAGACCTATCAATGAACAAAACCATCTCTGGAGGAAGCGCCATAGCTTAAGTTAAAGTGTTGCCAACCCACATGAAGTATGCTTACTTAGGAGAAGGTAACTCTCTTCCAGTCATTATTTTAGCTGCATTATCCCCTAATCAAGAATCTGCCTTGTTAATCATTCTTAAAAAGCACATCCGAGCTGTTGGATGGACGTTGGCTATATTAAAGGGATAAGCTTCAGATACTGCATGCATAAATTCGTCTAGAAGAAGAAAAAGACGGATCCATTGAGGCCCAAAGGCAGCTAAATCCAGCAATGAAAAAAGTTGTCAAGAAAGAAGTACTTAAATGGTTGGACGAATGCGTTATCTTTCCCATCTCTAATAGTAAATGGGTGAGTCCTGTGCAGTGCGTTCCCAAGAAAGGAGGTATGACTGTAGTCTCAAACAAGAATAACGAATTAATCCCCACCTGCACTGTCATGGGTTGGGGAATTTGTTTGGACTACAGGAAACTCAATGCGGCGACAAAGAAGGATCATTTCCCATTGCCTTTTATTGACCAAATGTTAGATAGACTCGCAGGAAATGAGTTTTTCTGCTTCTTGGATGGCTATTCAGGCTACAAGCAGATCATGATTACTCCTATTGCCTTTTATGGTACATTCGCATTTTGACGCATGCCGTTTGGATTATGTAACGCCTCAGGCACCTTTCAGTGGTGTATGATGGTAATCTTCTCTGAATTTTTAGAAGAATCAGTGGAGATATTCATGGACGATTTTTCGGTCTTTGGAAATTCGTTTGAAGCATGTCTAGCCAATTTGGAGAAAGTATTGAAAAGATGCGAGGACACCAACTTAGTGCTCAATTGGGAAAAATGTCACTTCATGGTGAAGGAAGGAATTGTCCTCGGTCACAAAATATCTAAGAATGGCCTTGAAGTTGATCAGGCCAAAATCCAAGCCATGGAGAAGCTTCCACCTCCTACAAATGTAAAGACACTTCGCAGCTTCTTGGGGCATGCAGGCTTTTATAGAAGGTTTGTGAAGGACTTCTCCAAAATTGCACGCCCTTTAAGCTCATTGCTGAAGTAGAATCGACCCTATATCTTTGATGAAGAATGTCTCAAGGCATTCGAGACTCTGAAAGCAGCATTGGTGTCAGCACCAATTTTAATAGCCCCAGATTGGTCGTAGCCATTCGAACTAATGTGTGATGCTAGCGACTATGAGATGGGAGCTGCATTAGTTCAACACAGAGACAGAATGTTGCATCCTATAGCCTACGCCAGCAAAACTTTCAACACAGCTTAAGCGAACTACACCACTACAGAGAAAGAGTTGCTAGCAGTAGAGTTCACTGTTGAAAAATTCAGAGCATATTTTTTAGGGTCAAAAGTCATCATTCACACTGACCACTCAGCTATCCGATACTTGATGACTAAAAAAGATGCCAAGCCAAGGCTCATCCGATTGGTTCTGCTTCTTCAAGAGTTCGACGCAGAAATAGTTGATCAAAAAGGCACAGAGAAAAACGTGGCAGATCATCTTTCCAGATTTGAGAATATGGAACACGATCGAAAACAGCCGAACGTTAACGCAAGCTTTCCAGACGAAGCTGTATTAAAAGTCACAGAATCCGCGCCATGGTATGCAAATATTATCAACTTCTTGGTGTGCAAGCAATTCTCGAAGATTTCAATGCACAGCAGAAGAAGTTGATGCATGATGTAAAATTCTATTATTGGGACGAGCCCCAACTCTATAAAATGGGGCTGGATCACATCTTCAGACTCTGCGTCCTAGAGACTTCATATCAACGCGTTCTATCTCAATGTCATGACTCCCCCTTTGGAAGACATTTTGGGGGACAGCGAACTGCAGCTAAGGTCTTACAAAGCGGATACTTCTGGCCAACTCTCTTCAAAGACGCTAGGGACTATACGATCATGTGCGCTAGATGTCAACACACCGAAAATATCTCAAGTTGAAACAAAATGCCACTAACCTCTATCTTAGAAGTTGAGCTTTTTGACGTATGGGTATTGATTTATGGGCCATTTTCTGCCATCAAACGGCCACAACTATATATTGGTAGCTCTGGATTATGTATCAAATTGGGTTGAAGCAATCTCCTGTGCTAAAAATGATGCGGCGATAATCTCAAATTTTCTGCAGAAGAATATCTTCACGAGATTTGGAACGCCGAAAGCCCTGATGAGCGATGAAAGTACGCATTTCATTAATAAAATTATCTCCTAATTGTTAATCAAATACAATCTACATCATAGGGTGGCAACAAACCCATGTTTGAATTGAAATTGAGATACTGATGCAAGTTCTTCCCCTCTAAATCAGATAGATTCAGGTGAATGCTGGGGTAAACCAGAAAAGTTTGTGTAGTGCCGGATCTAAATGTTGGCTAGGTAAGCGTCCTATAGTAAGAGGAGTAGTTATGAACCCTATAGACCATCCCTATGGGGGTGGTGCCTACCACCCGCAGACAAATGGGCAGGCAGAAGTTTCCAATAGAGAGTTGAAAACTATTTTGAAAAAAGTAGTTAACTCCTCTCGAAGGGACTGGGCGTCAAAATTAGACGAGGCGTTATGGGCATATCGGACAGCATTCAAGACGCCTCTCAGAATGTCACCATACACACTGGTCTTTGGAAAGACATGTCATTTGCCCTTGGAATTAGAGCACAAAGCATTGTGGGTAGCCAAGAGATTGAATATGGAGCTGAAAACAGCTGGAGAAGCGCGTCAGCTTCAACTAAATGAATTGGAGGTATGGAGACTGCAAGCCTATGAGAATGCAAAGATATACAAAGAGCGAACAAAGCGTTGGCACGATCAACGCATTAGTAAGAAATCTTTGCACGTAGGTCAAAAGGTCCTCCTTTTTTAACTCAAGATTACGTTTATTTCCAGGAAAATTAAGAACAAGATGGTCTTGTCCTCTCGTGATCAAGGAAATCTTTCCTCATGGTGCCGTAGAGTTGATGAATGAAAATGACACCAATGCATTTAAAGTTAATGGTCAATGCGTGAAACCATATTATGAAGATTGCCTTGAACGAGACAAAGTAGCCGTTGACCTCGAAAATATTGAATGAGGACAAGATGGACGCGTCCTGCATTGCCAACAAGCACATATATCTTAGGGTCGCTTCCTAACTTTTGTATCTTAGTTGCCTTTGTCTTTCTACTTTTTTTTTTTAAAATTTTTGCGACATCATTTCATCTGTTCCTTTCTTTTCTTTATTTTATTTTATTTTATTTATTTATTATCTACTTTGAAAATTTTTTGTTTGGATGCTATCTGTTATTTTGTAATGAGTGAAATTGAACTCTTTAAATAAAACTCGGATAATTACAAGGCTTCGACATCAAAACGATGTGACACAATTAACTCGACATTTGGTGAGGGGAATCTAAAGCGATTTTGTCACATCGCAATCAGATCAAGAATTCGAAAGCTGACTGCGCGTTGGCCGGCTGACGCCGACTGGTGTCAAACCATTTAATGCGGCTATGATGTCACGCATCGAGCCGATAACACACGTGCCTAGCTAAATCCCTTTATAAACCTCTCTTCAACCCTTTTTCGAGTTACGCTTTTTTTCTCTCTGAACTTTCCGACTATCGTTGCGATTTTCAACGTATTCGAAAACTTCCCGATTTTCACCCACTTTTTCTCTCATCTTACCTATAACCTTCCCATGACTTCCCAGCAACCCACCTCCTCCAAAAGCCCTAAACCAATTGCCTCCCGAAAGGCAGGCATTGCCTCATCCTCGAGGCATGGTAGTCGAAATCTGTCCACTACCTCCACCACACCTGAACCCCTCGGCATTGTTCGCCCCAACAGTCCAGAGTTGGAGGCAGCAACAGCCCCATCTCCGCCACGCTCCAGGGACCTGTCTAAATCTCAAGAGGTGGAAAGGAATGACGAGTCCACTGTCTTCGAAGATATTCTAGACACCATCGATGAAAAAGACGATGACTGGTTGGACGGGTTGGTCAACTAGAGGATGAAAAGTGTGCCGCGTGGGTCAATCCCTATGGCGAGTGGCAATTTCATCCCCACCACTACCACCCGTTGAGTCGAACCTGACTCTAGATCCTGAGGAGTCAGTGCCTTTTCAATTTTACTCGTCTTGCCATGAACCTCAACATTCCAATCTTCCAACTCCACCAACTATTGAACCTTCTGCCTGCCCAACCTCTCACCCACAGGCAGAAGCAACTACAAGCACGCATCATCAAGAGGACCCATATCACTTACGACACGCCTTTGCTCCGCTGTAGTTTGTTGATTTGAATCTGGATGACTTGCTGCAGTACTTGGATGATGGGATCCTTCACCCTGTCATGGGAGATCTTGATGAAGTTCGACGCAAGGAGATGGAACTTCTCCAGCAGCAAAGAGAGTTGGCTCAACAAGTCTCACAGTTAGGTCAACAAGTGACTCAGATGGCGCAGCAACAATTGGAGCTTCGGAGTTTTGTTCAACGCCAAGCTCAGTGTCAAGATGAACAAATCAACACTATGATGAATTACATTTATGAAGTGTTTGTCCAGCGCATCCCAGCACCCGTTATTCCTCCTTCCCTTCAACAACCCCTTCAATTCAACGATCCAAATCCTCCCCCTGCGGACAACAATGACAACAACCCGGGGAGAACTTAAATTTGGGGGTGTTCTTTGGGATTTTTCCTTCTTTTCTTATGTTTATTCCTTTGATTCTTTTGTAAATAGTACAACGCATAATACATTTACATCAATACAATATTCAATTCATGAATTGCTCTTTGTTCTCTTTAGTTTGTGCTTTCATTTATTTCTTGCTTTATTATTTTCTCCGCCTTGTTTTTGTTTCTGCGTCCAACCTCCACGATGAAATTTATGCACTTCCCTTGTAGATTTATTGGAACAAAAGGATTAACTCACAAGCCTTAGAATATTACACGTAGTAAATTAGGGTGAGAGGTTGGGCGGGCAAAAGTTTCTGTAGTTGGTGGAGTCAGAAGATTGGAAGGTTAAGGTTCATGGCGAGGCGAGGATAATTGAAAGGCACTGACTCCTCAGGATCCAGAGTCAGGGTCGGCTAAACCGGTGGTGGTGGTGGAGATGGAGTTGCCTCTCGAAAGGTAGATGATTGAGACGGGGAGAGGATTAACTCTAGATGGGGCGAAGAAGGCGGTGACACTTTCTTCGACTCTTCATTTAAGTCTGCGACAGGAAGGCGAAGAGGCAAAGGGAGGCCACGTTTGGTGGTAGGTACAGGAAGTGGCTCTTTTTGGATTTTAGGGGAAGGGGAAGGAGAAGGTGATGGTGAAGAGGGCTCCTCAGTGGTTGGGTTGATAGGAGGAGTATAACGGTCAATGCTTGCTTGTTGGCGTCAAGCTGAGCCGCTTCTTCGGCTTCACTAAGTTGTGAACTCGACGCCTTTATCTCAAAATGCTTCTTGACAAGTTTCCTCTTCTTGGGTTGAGAAGGTTGGGGGGATGATGGTTCTTGTGACTTCGCAGGCCCCTTCTTTTGTTGGCCGCCTCAAGTAGATGCGGGAAGTCCTTTAATATCTGTCTTAGACTTTGGGTTGAAAGGACCCCATTTACTGCTGTGACTGGCACATCCTCCATGAATTCTGCGTTGGTGCACAGTCTTGTCACAAGGAAGGGGAAGAATAACTGACCCCTTGGCTTGAAAAACATCTATCGAATCTGTGGGACAATGATGCGTCTCATATCTAGCCGAATTCCCTGCATGATGCAGTAAATGACCATGGCACGGTCCCTTGATATTGAGGCGTCATGCGTGGTGGAGAGGAACGACTGCTTGATGAAGTAAAGCCACAGGTTGGTCTCGGCGATCAAGCAAGTTGGCGCCAACGTATGAATGCCCTTTGGAGAAGTGTTCCATTTTGACCCCGGTTTGGCGATGGTTGTGAGGGCGTCATTCATTTCGGCTTCTGTAGGCGTCGACATGATTCTGTTACCATCTACTGCCGCAATGTTGGGAAGATCAAACAACCCATTGATCTCCTGAGGCTCGAAGGAAATCACCTCATCTTCAACTTTGACTTTGTATGCTTTGCGGTGGATGGTTCCTTCGTAGAATGCCTCCACGACGGTGGGCTGGATGACTTGGGCACTTTCACAAAATTGCCTCCAATCGATTGCGTAGACTTCTTGGATGATGAAGGCGGGCAGCTCAATCGGCTCTAGAAAAAATCCCACTTCAGTATGGAGCCTACTGAACTATTTCTTTTGGCCCTTCGCCGCCTCCTTTGTTGGTTCCTCAACCATCTTCTCTTTTCCCTTCACATTTTTATTGGTGGGACTAGCAAGCGTTCTCCTTGCTCCGCCTGCGTCCAAGTCTCTTATAACGACTGCAGGTGCCTTAGCCACCTGAGTCCTCTTCTTTTTCTCCTATAGCTTTTCTTTGCTTATTGCTACCTCTTTTTTTTTCTTCTTCTCCTCCCTTATCTTTTTAACATTTCTCTTGATGTGTTCGGCTTTGGGGAACCTCTCCGCATCACTTACTTCCAACTCAACTTCAAAATCCGCCGCAATCTCTGCTACGCGACGGAGAAACTCAGCTGCTCTGGCGGCCGCTTTGGCAGCTTGTTCGCCATATGCGATTTCCTCTTTTCTTTTCTTCTTTGCAGTGAGAAACAACTCCGTCCTTTCTTTCATTCTTTTGAAGTCGACTTTCAGCTTCTTGGACTTCTCTGCTGCCCTTGCTGCTAGCTGCTCTACAGATGATGCGGCGGAAGATGCTGCGACAACCTCAGATGTCCCCTCATCATTGACTTTTTCCTTTTTTCTTCTTAGCAGAGGGACATCTTCCTCAGCTTCTTCTTTCCTAGCCCTTATTGGCCTTTTTTCCTTTTCACGGCAGACTTCTTCCTTTCCACTGCCGCAATTACCTTTCCAATAGGTCTTTCATCGGAGTCCGACTCCTCAAGACCACTCGCCACAGGGATTGACCCACGCGGCACACTCTTCATCCTTTGGTCGACCAACCCGTCCAACCAGTCATTGTCTTCTTCATCGATGGTGTCTAGAATATCTCCAAAGACGGTGGACTCGTCATTTCTTTCTATCTCTTGAGCTTCAGACAGGTCCCTGGAGCGTGGGGGAGATGGGGCTGATGCTGCCTCCAACTCAAGACTGTTGGGGCGGACAATGGTAAGGGGTTCAGGTGTGGTGGAGGTAGTGGACAGATTCCAACTACCATGCCTCGAGGATAAGGCAATGCCAGCCTTTCGAGATGCAATTTGTTACATCCCCTCCCAGATTACCTTCCTAACCTAGGAGTAGGTGCAACCTATACACATACACGTCATCTTATATCTTGAAACACAATTCAATCCCAGACTAAAAATACAAATGTTCATATTAATGTAACATTATAAGGTAATTATAAAGTTTACAGCTCATAATTTATCATACGAGTGTATTTGTTCAGCATACAGTACAAAACCCACGCTCGTTATGCCACAAAAATCATATATGACAAAATATGTACTTAGACTGAGTATTTACAACTATCCCAGAGAACTAAAACCAAGTAAGCCCAGACGAGGATCTTCTGTAGGCTAGGCGTCCCGGACGCGCTGCTACCTGAAACAAACAACAATAAACAAAAAGGCGTGAACTTAAAGCCCAGTGAGTGACTAAAATATCAATTAGAAACTAATCCTTGAGTTAATGCTGATTATAACACTAATATATATCTTGTTAGTACAAGTTTCTGGATCTCTCATACCATTTAACAAGATAGCATAGATACCTTTCTAAGAAGCAGCGGAGCAAAGCTCAACGCTATTAACCTTATATCAAATATTCAGTTCCTAATGTTCATAGATTCATATATTCATACATTCATACGCCTTCACATTTCGTCCTTTGGCGTTGGAACACTCAAGTGCCTTTTCATAATGTCCTTCAGCACTGAGTTTCATTATAAATTCACTGCTCAAGTGCCTTCACTCATGGTCCTTCAGCGCTGAGCTTCATTATAAATTCACTGCTCAAGTGCCTTCACTCATGGTTCTTCAGCACTGACCCTTCATGTACTGATTTTCATATGCCTTCTCACAAGGTCCTTCGGCACTGGAAACTATCTCAATCAATCTCACTAGTGCCTTCACTCATGGTCCCTCAGCATTATGTATCATATATCATATTCCATAGGCCTTCACACAGGGTCCTTCGGCGTGGTTTGAATTTAGATAACACACATACAGGAATTCACATAATAAATTTGTTTTCACTTGCACACCATTAACGATGATCCTTGGACAAACTAGAGAGCCATTCACGGTTTGTCTCAGGCCCCGAGCGGATGTATGCTTTTCCGAGTTCTTCTTGGCCTGCAAAACACATTTCTCATGTTACTAGCGAGACTACCAGTGAAATTCACATTACTAGGTACTGCACTAGCGAAACTGGAGTGAATTAGACTAGCGATATCATCTTAAGGAGCGACACCTAGCAAGACTTCAGCGAGAGTTGTGAGACGCAGATACCACTATCTAGCGACACTTGATATCACAGTTTTCCTTCCTTCCCTTCAAACTCTTCCTTTATCCTGCTAAAAACCATATTACAGCCAAAATCAGAACTTCCCTTCTTCTACAATCTTGTAAAGTAGTGGGTCTCCTAGCTTACCTCAAAATTTCAGACCATGACTCGTCTTCATCTGAGAATTATTCCCAAATAACTTCGGCTGCCTTGATTTGCTTAGCAGTTCAACTCCGCTTACTTCTTCCTAGAGATGAACACATTTTTGCTCGGATTTAGCTTAAAACATCCTTCATGGAAGTTGCTAAGAATTGACTCAACTTACTTACCTTAAAATCTCAGTTTCCGCTTTGATGTCCTCGGTTCACTCTTCTTCAAACAACTATTGGTGTCCAAATCTATCAGTAACTGATCTGATTCTATTCAAATTCGATATAAGTACCTTATTCTACCTCTCCTAGTTGTTCGTCTGCGAAATGGAGTTAATCTGAGCATAAAAAATATATCCAAAAAGGTTTAATTATTCGATGCACTCCTTTATATGTCAATATAAATCACCGACTTACCAGCTCTAACATCATCCTCCTTCTGGAATTAGCCAACGCCACCTTCCGCGCATGGCTTCGGTAACGCATAGTCTCAACTTACTATGCCACTGATTGCTCAACGCGGAATAGCCGATTACCGCATGGCCTTCTCAACCACTTTTCTGTGTCCGACACATACCATCCTTCAACGCATAGGCCAACTCAACGCATAGCGATGCCAACTTCTAGCACATAGTAAACTTCAACACATACTTCTATTAACGCATATTGCACCTTTCTTCCTTCACATCAACTTTCACGTCGGGCTGCCTTCTTCAACGCATGCCTACCAGCGGCCACTCTTGGCAGCTTAGACATACCTTCAACGCATGGTCACCCATCACATGACCAACACCTAACCATTTTTACTCTCCCACAACTTGGCCAATTTCTTTACTCGCCTGCCTCATAATTCTTCTTACTTACCTTCTCTCAATCACAAGTACGGGGCTTACAATTACCACCTCTTTATAAAGATTTCGTCCCCGAAATCAGAAATGGTCGATTCCTAAGCAAATAAATGGGGATATTGTTTCATCATCTGCTCCTTTGGTTCCCATGTCGTTTCTTCTATCTCATGATTTCTCCATAAAACTTTAACCAATGGAATTTCTTTAGTTCTCAGCACTTGTTTCTTTTCATCTAATATCTGCACCGGTTTCTCTTCATAACTCAAATCTTCATGAAGTTCCACTGGTTGTATTTCTAACACATGGTTAGGATCTGGAACATATTTTCTTAAGACTGAAATATGGAATATGTTGTGTATCCTAGACATTTCCATTGGTAGTGCTAATCAATAGGCCACGGGTCCCACGCTTTCCAAGATCTCAAAGGGTCCTATATACTTGGGGCTCAACTTTCCTCTTTTCCCAAATCTTAGGATCCCTTTCCATGGTGATAGTTTTAAGAATACCTTATCACCGATTTCAAATTGAAGATCCTTCCTTCTTGTATCTGCATAACTTTTCTGTCTACCATAGAGTGCTCCGTATGGTGCCATTCCAATGCTCGTTTGGTAGCTATTATTATAAGCAAATTCCATCAAAGACAAATATTCATCCTAGCTACCCTTAAACTGTAGTACACAAGCTCGTAACATATCTTCTAAAGCCTGTATCGTCCTTTCTGACTATCCATCAGTTTGAGGATGAAAAACAGTACTAAATTGCAACTTGGTCCCTAGTGCCTTCTGCAAACTTTCCCAGAACTTGGAAGTAAATCTAGGGTCTCTATCAGATACTACAGTTATTGGTACACCATACTTACTTACAATTCTATCCACATAAAGCTGTTCCAATCTATCCAGGGTAAATGTTGTCTTAACTGGTAGAAATCGGGCTGTCTTAGTCAGTCGGTCAACTATTACCCATACACCGTCCATTCCTGCTGGTGTTCTCGGTAATCCAAATAAAAAGTCCATAGTAATATGTTCCCATTTCCACTCAGGAACAGGAAGCGGATGTAGCAATCCTGCTAGCCTTTGGCGTTCGGGTTTGACCTGTTGGCAGATTAATGTCGACACCTTGTAATTATCCGAGTTTTATTTAAAGAGTTCAATTTCACTCATCACAGAATAATAGAGAGCATTCAAACAAAAATTTTTCAAAGCAGAAAATAAATAAATAAAATAAAATAAAATAAAGAAAAAAAAGGAACAGATGAAATGATGCGGCAAAAGTAAAAAAAAAAATTTTAAAAAGTAGAAAGACAAAGGCAACTAAGATACAAAAGTTAGGAAGCGTCCCTAGGATATATGTGCTTGTTGGCAACGTAGGACGCGTCCATTTTGTCATTCAATATTTTCGAGGTCAACAGTTACTTTGTCTCGTTCAAGGCAGTCTCCATAATATGGTTTTACGCGTTGACCATTAACTTTAAATGCGTTGGTATCATCTTGATTCATCAGCTCTATGGCACCATGAGGAAAGATTTCTTTGATCACGAAAGGACCAGACCATCTTGTTCTTAATTTTCGTGGTAATAAATGCAGTCTTGAGTTAAAAAGGAGGACCTTTTGACCTATGGGCAAAGATTTCTTAGTGATGCATTGATCGTGCCAACGCTTTGTTCATTCTTTGTATATCTTTGTGTTCTCATAGGCTTGCAGTCTCCATTCCTCCAATTCATTCAGTTGATGCTGACGCGCTTTTCCAACTACTTTTAGGTCCATATTCAATCTCTTGGCTGCCCACAATGCTTTGTGCTCTAATTCCAAGGGCAAATGGCATGCCTTTCTAAAGACTAGGGTGTACGGCGACATTCTGAGAGGCATCTTGAATGTCATCCGATATGCCGATAACGCCTCGTCTAATTTTACGCCTAGCCCCTTTGAGAGGAGTTAACTACTTTTTCCAAAATAATTTTCAACTCTCTATTGGAAACTCCTATCTACCCATTTGTCTGCGGGTGGTAGGCAGTTGCCACCCTATGATGTACATTGTATTTGATTAACAACTAGAAGATAATTTTATTAATGAAATACGTACCTTCATCGCTCATCAAGGCTCTCGGCGTTCCAAATCTCGTGAAGATGTTCTTCTGCAGAAAATTTGAGACTATCGCCGCATCATTTTTAGCACAGGAGATTGCTTCAACCCATTTTGATACATAATCCACAACTACCAATATATAGTTGTGGCCGTTTGATTATAGAAAATGGCCCATAAAATCACTACCCCATACGTCAAAAAGCTCAACTTCTAAGATAGAGGTTAGTGGCATTTCGTTTCGACTTGACATATTTTCGGTGCGTTGACATTTATCGCACCTGATCGCATAGTCCCTAGCGTCTCTGAAGAGAGTTGGCGCTTTGTAAGACCTTAGCTGCAATTCGCTGTCCCCCAAAATGTCCTCCAAAGGGGGAGTCATGACATTGAGATAGAACGCGTTGATATGAAGTCTCTAGGTTGCAGAGTCTGAAGATGTGATCCAGCCCCCTTTTATAGAGTTGGAGCTCGTCCTAATAATAGAATTTTACATCATGCATCAACTTTTTCTTCTACTGTGCGTTGAAATCTTCGGGAAATTGCTTGCACACCAAGAAGTTGATGATATTTGCATACCATGGCGCGGATTCTGTGACTTTTAATACAGCTTCGTCTAGAAAGCTTGTGTTAACGTTCAGCTGTTTTCGATCGTGTTCCATATTCTCAAGTCTGGAAAGATGATCTGCCACGTTGTTCTCTGTGCCTTTTCGATCAACTATTTCTGCGTCGAACTCTTGAAGAAGCAGAACCCATCGGATGAGCCTTGGCTTCGCGTCTTTTTTAGTCATCAAGTATCAGATAGCTTAGTGGTCAGTGTGAATAATGACTTTTGACCCTAGAAGATATACTCTGAATTTTTCAACAGTGAACACTACTGCTAGCAACTCTTTCTCTGTAGTGGTGTAGTTTGCTTGAGCTGCATTGAAAGTTTTGCTGGCATAGGCTATAGGATGCAACAGTCTGTCTTTGCGTTGAACTAACGCAGCTTCCATCTCATAGTCGCTAGCATCACGCATTAGTTCGAATGGCTACGACCAATCTGGGGCTATTAAAATTGGTGCTGACACCAATGCTGCTTTCAGAGTCTCGAATGCCTTGAGGCATTCTTCATCAAAGATATAGGGTCGATTCTGCTCCAGCAATGAGCTTAAAGGGCGTGCAATTTTGGAGAATTCCTTCACGAACCTTCTATAAAAGCATGCATGCCCCAAGAAGCTGCAAAATGTCTTTGCATTTGTAGGAGGTGGAAGCTTCTCCACGGCTTCGATTTTGGCCTGATCCGTCTTTTCCTTCTTTTAGATGAACTTTATGCATGCAGTATGTAGGGCTTATCCCTTTGATATCAGCCAATGTCCATCTAACAGCTCGATGCCTTTTTAAGAATGATTAACAAGGCTGATTCCTGATCAGGGGATAATGAAGCTGAAATAATTACTGGAAGAGAGTTACCTTTTCCTAAGTAAGCATACTTCAGGTGGGTTGGCAACATTTTTAACTCAAGCTCTAACGCTTCCTCCAGAGGCTGTTTTGTTCGTTGGTTGGTCTGATTAGGTGTCAAAGATTCAAAAGCAGAATGGATCAAAGCACAACATTGTTCAGGCTGTTGTGTGTCCAGATTTGTAATAGTTTCATTGTTCTCTTCTTCAAGCATCATTCTATTGAACTCATCCTCTACGTCAAGGCTTTGGCAGGTCTCCTGTTCTCCTGGATACTCTAACGCCTTAAAGATATTAAAAATCACTTCCTGATCATTAACTCTCATAATGATCTACCCTTATAGACGTCGATGAGGGTACGACCCGTTGACAAAAATGAGCGTCCAAGTATGCTTGGGACGTCCTTGTCTGCTTCATAATCTAGGATAATGATGTCTGCGGGGAGGATGAATCTGTCTACTTTCACCAACACATTCTCTATCTTTTGTTCAGGATGCACAATGGATCGATCCACCAATTGTAACGTAACTGTTGTTGGTTGCGATGCGATCCCCAATTTCTTGAATATTGACAGAGGCATGAGATTAATACTAGCCCCCGGTCACACAACGCTTTACCTATGTAAACCCCTCCAATGGAACAAGAAATGGTGAAGCTCCCTGGATCTTTCATTTTTGTGGGGATGCGTTCACAGACCATGGCACTACATTCTTGCGTCAGAGCTATAGTCACGTATTCGCCCATTCCTCTCTTTTAAGATAGTATGTCCTTGAGAAATTTAGCATAGGTGGGCATTTGTTCCAACGCTTCCACTAACAAGATGTTGATGTGCAACTGTTTTAATACATCCAGGAAGCGTTTGAACTGCATCTCATTATTTTTCTTCTTCCTTAACCATTGTGGGTAAGGAGGCGTTTGAAGCTCCGCTGATATGTTTGTTAATGCATCTTTTCATGATAGACTTTTTTGCATATCAGCTTGTTTTTCTTGTGTTGAGTGGTCAGATTCAATGGTAGGGTTGGAAAGATGTCAAATTGTTGGTTGAGAGTTGTCTGGTTGGTTTGAAGGATTCTCAGTCTTGTTAGCTAGAGTTTTATTCCCTAGGCGGGGAACTTCATTCATGGCTTTTCCACTTCGTAGTGTCACAGCTTGACACTGTTCTTTTCCTGAACTGCCTGTACTGCGTGGGGCTTCGGTATTGCTCGGAAGAGAGCCTTTCTGCCATGTCTTAATTCCTAATGGATGACGCCTGGGTTTGCATCAAGGCGTTGTTTTTCTGCATGTATTCCTTCAGGAGAGCTTCCATAGATGATGATGGACTAGGCGTTGATTGATGTTGTTGTGGATTTTGCCTCTAATGTCCATGGGGAAATCCAAATGATCCACCCCTGTCGTGTGTGGGCGCACCTTGCTACTCAAGCTGGCGGTTACCACCCCATGAGAAATTTGGATGATTCCTCCAGCCAGGATTGTAGGTGTTGGAGTACGGGTTGTTTCGTATGAAGCATACACATTGAGGGTTCTTTGGGCATACCTCATGTGCATGCAGCTCCCTGCATCCAACGCATCCTGCAGCGTTCAGTTGATTGACTACATTAACTTGTCCGCCACATTCTGTATTTGACTGATTCATGGTCATAGTCCGCAACAGGTTAGTCATGGCGACGACTTGAGCTTGCAATGCAACAACACTATTATGCTCCGATGCTCTTAACGCATTGTTTTGCCGGCAGCCAGATCGACTATAGCCATGGTCTTCCCAATCCTCTTGATTTCTTGATATTTTATCGAGAATGTCCTTGGCCTCAGTGTAAGTTTTATCAAGTAGTCCTCCAACTGCAGTAGCATTTGCAGCTGTCTGACATGCCTCGGTCAAGCCATCATAGAATATCTCCATTTGCACACAGTTGGGGAAGCCATTGTGCGGACAATTTCTTACCAGCCTCTTAAATCTAGTCCAAGCATCGCTAAGGGTTTCTCTATCCTTTTGTTGGAAGTTGACAATATCTCTTCTTCTTCGAGCATTCTTCGTCGATGGGAAGAATTTCTTCATGAACTTCTCTATCATTTGGTTCCAAGTGGTGATCTCACATGGTTCCAAAGAATATGCCCACTGTCTCGCCTCATCTCTGAGGGAGAATGGGAATATCGTCAACCAGATGTCATCAATAGTTATGTTTGGGATAACGAAGGTATTGCAGATTTTGATGAATCTTTTCAGGTGAGCGTGAGGGTCTTCACCGGGTGATCCCCCAAACTTCCCCACTATTTGTAGCATTTGAAGCATGATTGGCTTCGTCTCGAACCTTGAATCCTGAGATGCAGGTCGCATAATTCCAGGTGAAAAATTATACAAGATTGGTGACGCGTAATCCCTGATCGGACGGTTCCGATCATGTGCCAATAGAATGGGATGAGTTTGCTGATCAATCTGCAATTGAGCTTGAAGTTGCGCTTGGGCTAACACATTGTTTATCGCTTCGTCTTGTCTGATGTTAACCCCATTGTTGGCTTTCAAAGGCTGATTGGCGTTGTTTGCTTGATTTTTCATTTTCTTCTTTTTGTAAAGTTGTCGCGGCCTTTGATGCGTTTTATTTCTTTTCTGAAAAGTTCTCTGGATCTCAAGGTCAGAAATGAACGAATGCTATTCTTCCTTGTTCGTAAACTGTCAGATACGTTTTCGGCTAAATGCTCTGTACGGCCCAAGGTAGAGATTTTCTGCATAGATCAAGAAATAGTTCAAAACCAAAGTTATTAATTCAAATCCCCAGCAACGGCGCCAAAAACTTGTTGGCTCATAACTTGTTGCGCATAAAATGGATTAGATGTTATAATTTTAGTACAAAGTTTGCATTGAAAATTACTCAAGTATATTCATTAATAAGCAAGGTTTCCTATAAAAGCCCAAGTGTAAGCTTTTATAGGTTTCCTGGTGAGTCCAGGGTCGAACGCCGGGATTTGTAATAAATTAGGCGTTGAGACTAGATATAAAGATTATGCGGTGACTATACATGTATTATGTCCAAGAATTGTATGTACCTACCTATACATAAAGAATAAATAAAATATCCTACAATTAACAATGTGAGGTGGAAGCGTAGAATGTTAGTCAAATGTCATTTAGAGTCAGATAGCATGCGTTGAGAATGAAGGTGGAACCATGCAATAAAAATAGAGTTATCGCAGGAGCTAGTTGTTACTTAAGCATATCTAAGTATATTTACATACCTACAAACTTTGGGTTTGAGAATCCATCTCTTGATGTTTCAATGCCACATTAATCTTATCTTTAAGACGCATGGTAAGTTTACATTGGCAAAAGATGAACTACATCTCTAAACCTCATCTAGTCTTTATAAATGCTAAAGATTGACCATCTACTCTCTCAAGCTAGACAGTCGTGCTTGTTAAATTTGTTTGTCAGACAAAGTTATGCAAGCTAATGAAATGCATTAATCAAGATGTAATATACTTAATATTGCTTAAGAAAAACTAGCTTCTTACATCTAACTCATTCAACATTCAAGCAACATGGTGTAAAGTATTTAATATGGAAATGAATGGAAGATGATCGTCAATCGAACTTATATTAAGAAAATAAACCATTCTCTCGAATGTCATTAACAAAGCATAAGTAAGAAGGAGGGAAATGAAGATAGAACAGAAATGGAAGATGCCAAGCTGCCACTGGCAATGTCTTGCTTCATGGAGATTTGAGATGGTTGCTATCTGATACATAAATGGCATAGGATGAAGGTTCTCACTCACTGGGAGATGACTCTGAAAATTCTCAGAATTCTTCTCACGGAAATGCTTGAAATGGAGGCTGGTTATGGTGAGGAAGAATTTGTGTAGAGCTTTTGTCTCTTGAACTCCTTTCTCTCCTCCTTTTGAATGGACAAGCTTTGGGCTATTTATAGGTGTCGAAAAGGTGAACTCATGATGACCTGACACCTTTGCATTAAATTCTATGCCTTGCTTCGCAAACTTTTCACATCGTCAGCCCATTGGTTTTGCCATGATCTGATAACGTGTAATCCTTTTGCATATTGACACGAGAACTATTGCCCAGATGTTTGTTTCTGCTTTTTCTTCTCAACGCATGGTCTTGACGCATGTGTTTTCACTTCTTTTGTTCTCGCAGCAGATTCCTCTCTGGTACTTGGGTTATTTGTCTTCTTTTCTACTTAATCTTGCTTTAAGAACAGAAAAGTTCATATTTTTTCAGGTATATTCTTTTGTAAATGGTGCCAACACATGGTAATACATATTACACAATTCAACTGCCAAAATCATGCGTTTAGCTCTAAAGTCACTCTAATTATTTCAAATATTACTATAATAACTTGTATTTTCTATAAGTTATCAGGCAGACAGATGTTGAACTTTAAATGTTTTCTTTTCTTTTGATTTTGTTTTTCTTCTTGGTTTGGATTGATTGAGGTTATTTATGAATTTTTGTTGCGTTGTTAAACTGTGATAGCCTTATGTCGTGCTTGTGAAAATAATTTGAAGATTTGATGTTTACACACAAGTTTTTCCTATGAAACCAAAGTATAAGTTCTAATAAGAGTCCTGGAGAGTCCAGGGTTGAACGCAGGGACTTATGACAAAGTTATGATTCAATTTTAGTTAATTAAATGCAATAGTGGGTGGAATGGTGTTGAATTATGATGTCATGTGTCGCACTATGGAGATAGTGTAATTACAAAATGGAGAAGACTGTGAGTGATGGTGAATTGGTGTATATGTGAGGTGATGATGCGTGGAGGATGGTGCAAATACCAAGTGCAATGATAACCAAACAGCAGGCATTGAAACTAGAGAAAAGTCAGTGCATAAAGTAGGGTTGATAAGAGTTCACTAACATTTTCCTAAGTGATGCACAAGCAGGCGTTCATGTCTTTAACTCACAATTTGAGAACTCACCTCTCGATGATTCTATGGCACATTTATTTTATCTCTAAGACGCATGATAGAGTTACTTATAGACCAAAGACAAACTTAATCTCTAAAACTAATTTTTTTTCTTGCTTAATAGAAATTTCAATCACTTACTCTCTCAATCAGTTGATCATTCTTACTTAAATCTCTTGGTTCGACAGACTCATGCAAGGGTTTAAGCATGCATTAAACAAGATGAACTTAGACTTCTGCAAAACTTATAAAATGTTAGTTTAATCCACTCAACCCATTAAGAAATTAGCTAGCCATGATTGAAGATGAGAAACACATGAATAGATGAAGTGGTGAATAATCTGATTTATATTAAAAGACTACGAGTCTTTCAATCACAATATCTTAATACAAATGAGAGTGGTAAATAAATGAAAGTGAACAGAAAATAAATGTGTTGAGCTGCCGATTGCAACGTCTTGCTTCCTTAGGCTTTGATGTGGCTGTTTTGAAATGGTTGCATTGGTAAATGTGGACGAACTTTTACTTCCTAAAGGAGAATTTGAGCTCTCACTCAGAACTCTTCAAAGAAAAGCTTGAGGTGGAAGATGGAAATGGAGTTGAAGGAGTTTCAATAGAGCTTTCACTTCTAAATCTGAAAATTCATGTCTTGAAGTTGAACACTTGTGGGTTATTTATAGGCATCCAAAAAGGTAGTCCTCATGATTGTCTAACACCTTTGCATTTAATTCCATGCCCTGCTGCACAGTCTTCTTCGCAACAGAGGTTCATTGGCTCTGTTGCGACTTTGTGAAATTAGTTGTCCACTTGCATTTTGTCACGATAGTCACCGCCCACATGTTTATCAATTCCTTTTCTTCTTGGTTCATCTCGATGTTGGGTTCTTCGATGGGCGGATCAAGTTGTTAGCTTGATCTCACTTTGTCTGGTGGTAACTTCTTTGATTATCCTTAGCTATTTTCGGCTTCTTCTCATTGAAATTCTACGTCCAAAAGATATAAATCTCATAATTTTCAGGATAAAAGATTTTGAAAACAGTTTGAACATAGAGTTGATCTCTTACACTATTTGCTCCTCAAGTTAATTTGTTTTCTTCCAAATAAAGACTACAATAACTTGTATTTCTACAAGTTATCAATTTTGTTGGTAGGTGATCTCATGCATTGCAAGTCGTGTAGCATGCTTAACCTCCACACATGCTGAAATTTAGGGGAGTTCTCTGTTCCCCACCCTTTTTCTTTGTCCTTGTGCACCATTGCTATTTTATATACATTGGGGACAATGCATGATTCAAAAGTTGGGGATGGTTGAGTTTAGCATGCTTACATGTTATTCTTGTCTGTTTGGTTGATGTTATATTTGAATTATGATTTGGGCTGGTGAGCTCTTGAGCATCTGAGCTAGGAATTTGTATGAAATTGATTGAATTGCATGTTGTTCGTTGTTGCTTTGCTTGTTTTTACGAAAGTTGATGATGCACTTTTCTTGTCTATGCTTGCATGATCTCATGATGAAGAAACATTCATGAATTTGAGTCCAATTTTAGAAAGTTATTCTTAGCATTTTATGCTTATTTTAAGCGCTTTGTTGAGTCATTTTGAATCTTAGAAGCTTGGAATTGGGTTATCTTGTTCGAATTTTTGTTGTCACCTAGAAAGACGCACCTTTGGTTGCAAAGTAGCCTTTCTTGATTGAGTGCATGCTAGATCAGGAGGATAGAAGACTAATAAACCCATGAGTCAAAGGAAGAAAGAAGAAGAAAAATACAAAGGAGAAGAAAGAAGAAAAAGCCAAAAAGAATGAAAAGAAAAGTAATTCAAAAAAAGGCGTGAGTGCATGAATAGGGACGAAAAGCATTGTGTGAAAGTTAGTGCCTTTAAGTAAATTGATGCCCTTTATCTTTTAGTTGTGCATGTGTTAGGCACTCCAGTTGAGTATTGCTCTCTTGATGAGCTTAGGTAACTCGAAAGCTGATAACCGAGCTAGAGTAGAGGAAAAACAAATTGGAAGCTTCTTAAAACCTTTCAGAGCATGCTTAAATAATGAAATTTTGTACTCACTAATGCATGATTTACCTTGAAAAGTGTTTTAAAAATGCATCTAATTTGATTGACTATAATCCGATTGCTAAGGTGATTGCAAGCATGCCTTGAGAACTGTTAAAACTTGAGTCACGAGCCATGTAACTAAGCAAAAAAACTATTGTATGAATGTGTGTATTTCTACCTTGCTCAGAGATGATCAAGAATCAAGTTTGGGGTGATTTGATAGCTCCTAAAAAGAGTTATCCTTCCTAGATTTATTTGGGCTCGTTCCATAATTTTATCATGTTATTCCTTGAATTTTGTAGGTTTAAGCACTAAGTTAGTAAGACTGACCATTAGGATTAATTTGGTGTGAAAACACGTCCAAAGGGAATTCTGAAAGCATAAACCAAGTGAGGAGGTCAAAATGTCCAAAATGTTTCTAGAAGCGCAGCTGCACTATGTTCTACGGTTAGCACTACGCTCTCAACCCGAGAGCAATTTTTCATGTAGCATCATAATGCCCCAGGGGAGCGCAGCAATGCTCCGGGGTTCGACAAAGATCCACGTGTGCGTGCTTCTTTAGCTGTTGAGCGTAGCTGCAATGTCGCTGCACTCGAGATCGACGCTACTATTTCTCTACCGAGCGTAGCAACGCTGCATATGAGTACAGCGACACTCCAACATTTTTTATATATACTTGTGAATTTTTAGGTCATTTTCATATCATTCGAACTCTAGCCTCCATTCTTGATCTTCTCCAGCCCTAATCCTCATCTTTTCATCTCTTAATCATTTTATTTTTCCCTTGTAATTTCCTTCAACAATTTGGAGTTTCTTCAAGAATATGAGTGGCCAAGGTAACTTTTTCTTGAGAACTTGTAATTTTCTTGATGGTTTTCTACTGTAAACTCTCTTAGGGTTTTGAATTTTTAGTACATCAAAGCAATTTGATTGAATTGAAAAATCTTGATGAATATTTCTTTGATTGCAATGTTCATTGGGCGCTTAGCATTAATGATGAACTTAGTTACACAATTTAGGGGTAAGTGTTTATTTAGCTTCTAATTCACTAGTTTTGCATTTACAAGCTAATTAAACTCAAAAGAAAAATCGAATGTTAGATTAGGCTAGTCATTCTCTTACTCATCAAAATTGCAATCTTGTTGTTAATGCAAATTTGGATCGTTATCTAGGCCACTTAGGTTCGAAATAATGTTGAAGAATTTAGTTCAAATTGAATTTTCTTTATCTGGTTAGGGGACATTTAATGATGATTGTCATTAAATGATTGTGCATTTGCTTGCAATTAGCCATGATTTCTAGTGTTCCATGATAGAAAGTAAGTTGAATCTGTTCCTATCCCTAAGTATTCTTTTAATTGAAATTCTTAAAAGCATCTTGTGCTCATTTAAATTCCTCGCAATTTATCTTTTGTTTTTAAATTCTCACATGATCACCAAAGCCACCCTACCATTGAATTCAACAATTATTTTAGATAAGTCATAAATTCCCTATGGTTCGACCCCGGTCTTTGTATTATTACTATGCCTTGTAGTGGTAATAGTATGATTGGTGCTTAGAAATTTTATTTGATCGTGGTTTATGATGCCATTCACGGTAGCAATCATTAGACAGTTCTCCTACCATGCTCGTCTCAAACTCTGCCTTCATCTGATCAACAAATTGATTCACCAATGACTGAGGAATGCCACCGAATACGATGTCATTGACATACATTTGAGCAATGATAAAATTCTTCTCAGATCACTTTATGAAGAAAAGTTTGTCGCATCTAAACTTAGAAGGCATTTCTGAAGGACGTGAATGAAGCCAAAATAATAGTCTAGCTCTAGAGTAAACTTAAGAGTATAGTATGTTGAGGGGCTAGTCAATGCAAGAAGAGAGAATCGAGTCTGCAATGAATTCCATTAGTAAAAGATATGCTTGAGTTTAAGCATTATTATAAATTTTGGGGTGTGATAACTTGTAGAAAGACAAGTTATTATAGTTCTTTTCTTAGAATCATGCGGCAATATTGCGTAATTTGTTTTTAAATATCTTCTCTACGTTCAACATGTTGAATTACTTAAGACCTTTTTTTTTTAATAAAGTTAATTTACTCTAAAATGCCTGATCTTTTGTATGAAAAGTGCTTAAATTGAATGCATATGTCTAAAGAACATTCAGACGCAGGACCAAAGAACTTGAGACGCATGTTTTGGGATCTCTAACACTTGCGGCCTGAATTTTAAAAGATATTCTGCCCTGATAGAAACGTTAACCTTGATTGTAGCATTGCAATCGACCACCTACTAGTCAGAGGATGACGAAGGGTAGACGCATAGCCTGCAGAGCGTCAACGATGAAATGTCAACATCCCAAAGTACAACACAGGCTCTATAAATAGACTATGCCGAAGGCAAAAAGATTGTTGTTGAAATCATTGGACTTCACCCGTAAGCAGTCAACCATCCAAGAAGGCAACCGACCAACCAACCATCCCACCGTCGCATGCAATGAAGCATGCCTCCATCATTCTCGAGAGAAAAAACTTGAGACCATCGCAACATGCTTGCTTTCTTTTCTGCTTTACTTAGTTGTTTACATTTATATTTCAAGACATTTGACATCTTTGTAACAACTTTATCATATTCATTATTTTCATCTATCCATCATGAGTTTCATCTCTTTTAATCTTTCCACTTTGATTGTTCAAAACATGGGTAGCTAAATCTATCGAGGGTTAAGGTAAAGTTATCAACTTTCTGATGAATAAATCTTAGCAATTACTCCATTTTGCTTATATTCGAACTTATTACTTATTTCCCTTTAGCTAATCGAAATAAGTAGCTATAATCAACTACTTGAGAAAGTAACTAATTATGGATCTCATTAAACAAAGTAAAAAGTATTTTTAAAGATAGAAATAACCTTAGGTTCAATCAATCTTTAAGCATACTTCATAAAAATATAATTTATGTAGCTTATCTATTGATAACTTGCAGAAATGTAAGTTATTATTAACTTTCTTTTAGAATAGTAGAAATAAAATAGAGAATTATGCGGCAGTTTGGGTTTTAATTCATTGATACATCCTCTTTTGCGTTTTACTCTTTTGAGTTGGTGAAGATAAATGTTTTGAAGTAAATGATATCTAAAACGCATGATATGATGCAGGAACGCAAGTCTTATTTCAACATAATGTAATTGAGAAACGCAAAGCAGCGAAGAATCAGACATTAATCCTAAGAGATTGCCACGAGATTGATGTGCTTGGTCTGCGACAGAAGTGACAGCTGCAAATTTCGTCGAGAATCACGCAATTACCCAAGAATGACGCAAGGCACTAAATCAGCCTATGATGATGCGAGTCTGCCAGCGTTACAAGGCGGCCTCTATAAAAAGGTAGACTCAAAGGCTGAGAAGGTTGTTGAAATCTTCGGAAAAATTCTCAAGTGACGCTAGAGTTCTTTCCAGACGACAATCGGAGACGAACAACTCGAGAGAGAGATCTTTTTTTTGATTATCCATCTTACAACAGAAAATATCACGCAACCAAATTTGATAGATTTAGGAGGTTGAGCTTACGCCGATTATTTCATGCTTTCTATCATGTTCTTTACTTTCTTATGTTTCTTAGTGTAACAAGAGATTGTAATCTTTGAAACATTTGATTCATTCCATTAATCTACATACCCTTCATGCCTATCATTTTCTTGTCTCTTATCATTTATGTATGTCATCCATGAGTAGCTAAATTTCTTAAGGGTTAAGGGTTGTGTTGTTGTCTATATATAAATCAACGATTGGGTTATCTCATCTTGCTGAATGTGCTGAATCCAATACTCATTTCCATCTTGCTAATCGAGATGAGTAGTAATAATCAACTGCTTAAGAGAGTAACTGATTGTGGAAATTATTAAGCAAGACCAAGAAGTAATTCTAGGCATAGAAGTAACCTTAGAATTTGATACTCATGTGTGTCATAGACATCTGAGCATACGATCTGTTAACCGAGAGGTGCAGATTAAAAGTTGATAATATGAAATAGTTCACTCTGCGTCTCTGAAAATAGGCAATAACCAACCCTAGCCCTGTTTTTCTTCTCGTTTCACATTTATACCTTTGCTCATTATTGTTGTGACGCATCATACTCCATTTCCTACCAATCTAGTACAGTTTTTGATTGCTTATTTACTTTTAACGCATTGTAGTCATTCTTGCTTTCTTGTTACACATATAGCTCAAATAATTAAAGGAAATTTGAAATCTGCATTCGACCTTGGACTCACCGAGAAACCTAATTTTGACTTATACTTGGGTGAAAGTTAGGAAAACTTGACTAATTAATAACGCATGCATTACACCTTAAGGAAGACAACATCTATCGAGAGGTGAGACCCAAATAAGATTGAGAACATGGAAGAAAACCTAAGTAGTGTTCCAAGGATAAATGATAACGACCCCTAACCCTGTTTTTCCCATTCATATCATACTTTGCTTTTAACTACTATGCATCCTACACTCCATTACTTCCATCACATTTAGTTTATTTCATAGCTTAAAATATTTTAATTTCTTATAATTTCTCATAGACGAGAGACCAATCATACTCACTAAAAAAATTAATTTAAACCAAAATCTCCGTGTTTGACCTCGGACTCATCGAGAATCCTTATTTTTAGTTTATACTTGAGCTAAAGATAGGAAAACTTGTTTTAAGTATCACTTATGCATCACACATCTAAAATAATAACAAGTTTTTGGCATCGTTGCCGAGGATTTTATATTGATTTCTTTTCGTATGTGTGTTGGGTTTCGTAGGTAGACCTCAGTCGAACGAGTATTGTTAGTTTTTGCTTCATCAGGAAACAACAAATGGTATATGAGCGATGGAACTGCTCCTAATTTTAATATTAGAAGAGCTAGACAAAACTAGCGTTGAAAACATTATCAAAGAAACATGGCTGACCAATAGAACTAGAACCAAAGACATAATCCATTAACGCTCAGCAGAACCCGATTCTGTTAGCGCATGATCAGAATAGACCAATGAGGGAATACACATCACCTGTATGATCTCTCACCAGGAATCATACGTCCAATTTTTAAAAGAAATGGTCAATTTGAGATGAAACCTGTGATGTTGCAAATGCTTCAAATTGCAGGATAAATTGGTGGTGCTATGGGCGAGATGGATTTGTCATCATTATGGCAAAAAAGGTCATATTTAACCTTTTTGCTATCGAGTATTTGGAAAGACCATCCCATACGATCACTGGAAGGCTTCTAGAAGAAACTGGGTTACTATAAAGTTTGTTAGAGCTGTTAAGCAAACGAGACTAGAATGGAAAGTCAAGCGCACTAATTCAGCCTATGAATCAAAATGTCAGGTTGCATTCACTTCCCTCCGCTCCTCAACAAAAAAGGATTGGTACTTTGACAGTGGGTGCTTTCGACATATGGCTGGAGAGAGATAGTTTGTTACAAATCTCCAACCATGTGGTTCTAGACATGTGACCTTTGGAGATGGAGTGAAAAGCAAAGTTCTAGGCAAGGGCCATTTGACATATCCATGTCTTCCTATTCTACAAGATGTTATCCTTGTTAAAGGCCTAATAGTCAATCTCATCAGCATTAGCCAGTTGTGTGACTAAGGACTGTTTGTTATTTCTCAAAGAAAAAGTGTATTGTCTTCGATAATGATAATACTATTGTTATGTCTAGAACTAGATCCTCTAACAATTGTTATATATGAAACTCTAATGTTTGTTTTGATATTTGTAAATCTGTCAGGAACAATGAAGACTCTCTTTGGTACAAGACATTCAATCATGTGAGTCTTAGCTCAATTAGAAAGGCCATCTTAGTAGAAGGCATAAATGGTGTTCCTATGTTGACTAAAGAGATTGATGGTGTGACTATCTAGCTATCAAACAAATAAGAGTTTCTTACAAGAAAGTGTCTGTATGCACCACGGGTCGTGTTCTCGAACTACTCCATATGAACTTGATGGGTCTTATGCCAATGGAGAGCTTAGGAAGCTAGAGGTATGTTTCTGTTTGCGTTGCCGATTTTTTGAGGTACACCTGTGTGTGATTTATTAGAGACAAAACAGATACTTTTCAAGTGTGTCATACGCTTTATTGCCAACTCCAACTTGAACAAAATCTTCGGATTGTTGGTATACGAAGTGATCATGGGACAGAATTGGAGAACTCTACGTTTGAAGCTTTTTGTACTTCTGAAGGAATCATGCATAAGGTTTCCTCTCCGATCACCCCTCAGCAAAATGGGGTGTCGAAAGAAAGAACTGGACGTTATAAGAAATGGATAGGGCTATGCTACATGCCAAAAATATTTCCTTCCATGAAATAAAAATACTTATTTTTGAAGATAAATCGAGTGGGGTACCAAGGTTAGTGATAAACTACAAACCTTTAAATAAAGTTTTGGAATGGATTAGATATCCAATTCCCAACAAACAAGATTTACGGAAGAGAATTTATAAAGCAAAGATCTTTTCAAAATTCAATATAAGATCGGGTTTTTGACAAATTCAAATTTTTTAGAAAGATAAATAGAAACTACATTTAATGTCCCATTTGTTATGCCTTTTGGGTTAAAAAATGCACCTTCAAAGTTTCAGAAAATCATGAATGATACTTTTAATGATTTTCAAGACTTCACAATTGTTTATATTGATGATGTTTTTGATTTTTTCTACAGGTATAGACCAACATTTCAAACATTTACAAATTTTTATCGAAAATATTAAATGAAATGGCTTAGTAGTTTTGTTGCCAAAAATAAAATTGTTTCAAACAAAAATAAGATTTTTGGGTTTTGAAATACATATGGGCCTTATAAAACAAATTCAATGGTTTATCGAGCTTGCTTCAAAATTCCCAGATCAAATTCTTGATAAAACCCAATTATAAAGATTTTTGGGTTGTTTCAATTATGTATCTAACTTCATATAGAACCTCAGACTCATTTGTAAACCTTTATTTGAAAGGCTCAAACAGAACCCACCAGCCGAGTCCGAAAAGCATACCAGGGCGATTCAAAAAATAAAATCCTTAGTCCAATCAATTCCCTATTTGAGTATTATCAAACCCGACGCCGACCTCATTGTAGAGACTGACTCTTCCAATATAAGATGTGGAGGAATCCTGAAATAGTGTGTAGATAAATCTGAGTTAGTTGTCTGATTCGACTCAGGAACATGGAACGACACCCAAAAGAATTACCCAACAGTTAAAAAAGAAACAGTAGCAATTGTTCTATTTGTCCAAAAATTTCAAGGAGAATTAATAAAAGAAAAAATTCACAATTAAAACAGATTCGAGAGCTTCAAAATATGTACTAGAAAAAGACGTCAAAAATCTCGTAGGAAAACAAATTTTCGCCAGATGGCAAGCCATTCTCTCATGCTTCGACTTTGAAATTTTGCCTATAAAAGGGGAGCAAAATCCCTTAGCACCTTTGAAGGGAGTTCCTCACTCCTGAAGACTAAATCTCTTCCCTCTAAAAATTCTCTCGATGAGCAGTTCTCAGAAAGGAAATGGGATATTCCCCTCCTCTTCCTCAATGGGTAAAAGCCCATCGTCACAGTCACCTCAGCCAATGAGCTCTGATAGTTATGCAATAGATATAGGGTTCACTCCAGTGACCCAATATAAAACAATATCCACTGGCATATGGTTAGGATCTTAATGGAGTCATCTACTCCACCTAGGCCTTCTACCTCTTCGATTCGTCCTTCCGGCGGCCTTGTCCAATTGAGACCTATTGTCTCACTGTCAACAGTGTCATCATCCATACCGACTACTCCTTCAACCTATTCCACTATCGTTCAACCAAAATGATGTTTCCAACCACGTCCAGAAATCGCAACATAAATTGCAAAACCAGGTTTGATCCACAAACCTATCTTCGAAAATGAATAAAAAGGTCTCAACACACTCGAGAATGTTTACAAAATCTATCCTGAAAATTTTTGGTTTTATCCCGAGAGTCTACACAAGACCCGTACCTTTTATGAATTCATTTTAGTAAACACTAAATCTGCTGAAATTACTCATGTTCCAGATAAAAATGATCCTTCAAAAATAGTCTTTTCAAATATAAAAATTTTCAAAGTTCTAAATCCTACAAATTAGAATCAAAGTTTATTTAAAAAAAAAAAAATTTCAAAACCATTTGTCCCACAAACATTTAGTTATCAAGACTACTATAAAGCATGGTACAACATGTTCTGGCTTAATCCAAAAGAGCATTCTTGGTTCATTCTTTTTTACCAAAATGCCCACAAAATTCATTTTCCAATTTGATTCATTGACTGGACACCTTCGGACTCACCAATGAAATTCTACTAGTGCCCCTTTAAGAGTCTTACTTCTACATCTGTAAAACTATCTTCACAAATCCTTTCTATAATTCCATGAGATTTTGTCTATATTTTCAAGTTCCCTGGATTATGTGTTGGGATTTCAAAATTGAATCAAAGCCTCAATACAAGAAGTTAATGAAAGTTATAAAAATCAAATGGTGGTTCAGTGCCAACCGAGATCAAGCTAGCTTGAAAGCGGTCAAAGCTTGGTTTACTGATAATGGCTTCATGCAAGATGTATCAATCAGAAAGAATGTTGAATTCTTGAACAACAAATTGAAGCTTCTAGCAAGGTTAGCTAAAACTTCATTAGAATCAGAATTGCAGCAAATCTCACATAGATAGCTTCAAACACAGAAACTTCAAGCGCTCATACAAAGCAAGAACTTGAAGAATCTCAACCTACTCAAGAAGTCCTAGATGTCGATCCAGATTTCGAACCATTCCTTGACTCACAACTCATGTGAACTTCAATTCTAAAATTCAGCTCGAAAGGTTCATCAAGAATACTTAATAGAAAAGTAATTTCATCATTATCATTAAAAAAAAAAATATTGTATATTCTCATCTTTAGTTTTAAATTTAAAGCTCTACACTCTACATACTCCTGACGATCAAGATGTTGTGAAGAGAACAATTGAAGCAGTAGCAGCAAGCATAAAAGAAGTCTGAAGCATGAAAAAAAAGGTTATTGGTTTGCTGTGGCGTATAGCACGTTGTCCAACATGCCTAGTTTGGCCCCAACCACAGTGAAAGTAAGACCGCGTTTTGGCCTGTAATCAACATAACATTGACGTGTCTAGGTAAATCAATAATTTAGTCGACATGGAGAAGACTTAAAACATCTTAGTAAAGATTCTTTATTAAAGAAAGGGATAAAGTTGCTCAATTATTCAAGTCCAACTCACAAGGCTGACAATATCTTTTAAAAATCTTAACTATTGCTTTTATGCTTTTCTTTTGTCCCTATTCAGTGCCTGTCCGAATAATGGAATTTTACTATTTACGTTTAGAGTTTTTAGATTTGTTTCAGATATGGGGTTCTGTCCTGTCTGATCTAATCTTATCTATTATTAGTTTGTATTTAATTTAGTTTTAAATTCCGCTTCTTATATGAGGCACTACTTAAATAGGTTTGAGGCATAGTCTCGAGTAACCAGTCAGGCACTCTAAAGCTTGAAATCCTCGAGTTTTGTTCTCTAAGCCTTGTTTGTAATCAATCCTCTTTTCTACCCTCTTTTCTCTTCGTAGTTAGCAACGAGCGAATGGCATCACCTTTAGCTAAACCCCTTTTAATAATTTTATTCCCTTTCTGTTCTTGCATTTTTATCTCGCATGCTAATTAATTTCATGCATTTTCATTTTAAGCAATACTTGCCAGTCAAATTTCCCTGTTACATGAAATTTGAAGCATAATTGAAGAAACTGATTAGGTTCCCTATGGATACGACCCTCCAACTAAAATTGTAGACTTAGTTAAATTCGGTAATTGATAGCTCCTAAAATGTACTATCTTCTTGGCTTAAATCGTGCTAGTTATTAGAATTTTTAAGGTTAAATGTGAATTTTTATAATCAAGCATGAGAAGTCAACGGGACATCTTAGGAGTGTATCGGAGTTAAATGGAGCATTTAAGGGTCAATTAGACCAAAATATCTCTAAAGGACACCTAGGCACGCTAAACTACTATGGAAAATAGAAGCACTGTGTCGCGACGCTATCAGAGAATCTCAAGAACAACGTGGATCGATGTTGTGGGGTGCTTGAGACTTATTTGGGGTAGTGTTGTGATGGGATCGAATTTCGTGTGGAAGTGTGTGATCGCTTTGCCAGTGATTTTGTTTAGAACACAGTAACATAAGAAAAATATGTACAGAACAATAAGGTTAAACATTTAAGCAAAAATACAGAGAAAGGAAAACTTACCCTTGAAGACCCTTCTTCAAGTTTCCACAACAATACCTTTTTCTCGAACAATGAACGAATCTCCTCCACGAACTCGAATTCAAACACCTCCGAATGACCTTTCCCATTATTCTCTTGTCAAGGATGGTTTGTGGGAACCTTTTTGGAAATTGGAAATAGTTTTACGGAAGATAGTTTTTGAGTTCAGTAAAATATTGGGAGAATTTAATTTAAGAAAGAGAGAGTTCTTAAAGGGTAAAAAAATAAAAAATAAAAAATGACTTTGTTGATTAACCTTTACTCAACGCCCATTTGTGTTTTCAAAGAGTTCACTCCCTGTAAAACGTACGGGAGTTTTTATTTATTTATTTATTTAATTAAATTTAATAATACATAATTTATTTATTTATTAAAAAATGTTTAAATTAAATATCACCTTGATTTTTCAAGAATAGATGTGTTTGGTCCTCAATGTTTCAAATTGGCCATTTTAATCCCTAAGTTCTTAAAAATAAGCTTATAAATTCCCTCCACTAATAAATCAATTAAAAATAAACATAAAATTGAGTAAATATATGATATGGCAAATGACTTGAAAAAAAAAATTATTTTAATATTTGTCCCCTCTCTCTTCTTCCTCCCCTCTTTACAACCTCTCTCCTCTCATCCCGTCAAGCACTTCTCTTCTCTAGTTCTGGCAAAGAAGATGCAAGTCGAATAAAACTTGAGTAGAATAAACAAAACTATTCAAGTTCAATCTAGCCTCTACCTCGGGCTGATATAAACTGTTCCAAAAGAGAGAGAAAAAAAAAAAAACAGATTCAATTCATCAAGGTAATCAACCCCAAAAGTTTCCTTTTTGTAAAAAATCTTTAAGCTATGTTTTAATGACTTGCAATAATTCCATTCTCCTGCAAATTGCAAAACCCAATCCAAAATCAAATCCAAAATCAAAATCAAGAGAGTTTAAATAAAATGGGGTTTGATTTGTTGAGACCTGCAAGATTGCAGCGTAGTGAGAAAGGCCCCAAGCAGCTTCCTTAACGGCGAGGGCCGATAGGCCATTGGGATGCCACAACTGTGTGCCTACAAATTGCCATTGTTAGCGTTTTCAAGTTTTGAAATTTCGAAACGAAATAATATGTTGAAGTAAAAGATGATTGTTAGCGTTTTCAATTGTGCGCTTGTGTATGTTTTCTGCTAATTTTGTTGATATGATCTATAATTATCATGAGGAATAATTATTTTACTGCTAATTTTCTTCTTATAATGTAGCGTAAGGTCCATTTTAGAGAGAACGAGAGATTAGAGGGAGAGTGAGAGAGGTGACAAATATTAAAATAATATATTTTTCTTCATGTCCTCTGACATCATCTATTTACTCAATTTTATGTTTATTATTAGTTGATTTATTTGTTGAGGAGATGTCTATTTAGGTCTAAATTTTAGTATATTTGTAAATAATTTGATATTTTTCTATTTATAATAATTTTTTTTAATATGAATCTTATTTACATTGTAATTTTAATATGAATCTTATTCTTATTATTTAATATTTGAATCTTATTCAAATATTGTAATTCTCTCGTATTATATAGTTTAATTTGAATCTATATATATTATAGTGTAACTATATATATGTTATCTCAATTGTATCATATACAATTAACATATACTCCCTTGATTATTTGAACCTTTCAAAATTTTCCAAAACCCTTTGATCCTTGTTTTACCCGTTTTTGAGCTAACAGAGGAACCTAATCAACCTACAAATTAGAAGCTCAGATGATTCGAGATTAATTAATTAAACTCTTTAATAAAATTAACCAACATTCATTAACTATGAGTCATTCTACTAAAAACCCATAGTTGCACTCTTCACACTGGAGAATGTTTTATGTCCATGGATATAACTATTACAAGTAATTCGAACTTTTACGAGTTGTTCATTTACAGCTGGGTCAAATTACCATTTTACCCCTGTGATAACTTCTTGCTCCATAAATCTCATTGATTCTCTAATGAACAATTTGTTTATGGTCCTACCATAAATAAAAGTCCCTCTCGGGCTAGTGAGAGGGAGGGGCCCCTTATTCAACACTTGGATTCAACACTTAAGGGAACAACTTCTCTATTTATTCTAAAGTTTGAAAGGAGTGAATTCCATATTGTGTAGATATGTTCCCAATTCCCTATCCGATCTTAACTCTAAAATGGTAGGCTTCAATTGGCAACATGAGTCACTCTCACCCATAGAAATCAAATGATAAGTCCTCACAAGAGAGTCCATAACTCACTAAGGATTGGGATCAAGTTACACATGGTCATCTAATACATGTCATGCAATGCGTGTTTTTAAGGCTCATTTTAGTATCTTTCTTATGGAAAGTAGTTTTTTGCATGTTAAAATCTCCAAACTACGTTTCAAATGGATAATATGAATGAATATGAGGTCTCCAATTACTAAAAGTGTGATTCTATCATTTTTGGCCTATTTTGGGAGCTTTTACATTAGTTTTTGGCTATTTTGCAGAAACTGTCTGTGATTCGCCCACATCACCAAAATGTGATCCCCCCGCATCGAAATCCTAAATTCCAAAAATGTCAACCAGACGTTTGCAAGTGCAATTTACCTGGTCTCCAGCGTTTTTCAGTACCAAAATTGATTGGTTAGCTCCGAATTCGTGGATTTCTACCCTCTCTACCAACCTTAAAGTCTATATAAAGGTGGGAAGCCTTCTCTTCAAAGGCAAGCTCTTCCATCACGAAATATAACCATTTCTAGAAGACTTGTCACCCAAAATCTCAAACCCACTCCAAGAAACAGGAGTTCTCTTGGAGAAGTTAAAGCTAAGACCCCCTCCCCCACAAAAGTGTGTATAAAGTAAGGATTGGACTTTGGAAAAGGACAATCCATTCCTAGGATGTTGAAGAGAGCGAGAGACACATTCTAAGAGAGTGTTTTTTGTATTTCCAACATATACATTCACTTCTTCTTTTGTTAAGTTCTATTCCATTCATATTCATCTTGTAATTATGACTTTGGAAGCAATGAAAGTATTTAATTCATTCTTTAATATGAGCTAAATTCACTAAGGGGTTCAGCTATGTGGATGCCATAGGGACTGATGGCTTGATCATTGCTTAAGTGTCATACCATGCTGGCTTGCTCTTTTCTCTAGTTAATTTTAAGGCTTAATAATATTAAGTTAAACTAACCACTTAGTTTAGAATTTTAGCAGAGTTCTAATGTTGAAAAGGTTAGGATATAAGCAAAGTTCCCAAGAGAATATGAGGTAATAGCCTAGGTATAGGAATACCACGTCACCTTAGGTATAAGGGACACCATAAGATAAAGAATAAGAGCAAGAATTAATCTAAACAGTAACTAACCATAGGCATATAGAGCTTCTTAGGCACCTAAACAGACTTGATACAAGACCAGATAAGTGAAGATTTTGTCCATGAGTTAGGCAATACGCTAATATGATGCGACCGCATCACTTGAGTCAGAATGAGCTTAGGCAAAAACATAGTTGATGAAGGAATTGAATCCTCAGCAAAAGCCGCCATATGTCAATAATTTTCTTTTTAAGAAACGTAAATTACATAGAAGAGAAAACTTGAATAAACTAAAAAAACTCAGCATGCCATAAGAAGAAATTAAAAGTTAGAAGTTCTTTACCTTCAAATTCCAACTTCAGGTATACTTTTCTTCTTCTTACCAAAACACATATTGGGACAAAAATAAACTTTTCAACAAGGAATATAGGAAACACTTTTGGAATACTACCAACAAGCCTTCCTTACTATTCTCAGGAAGAACCAAGAAGAGTTGTAGGCTCTCTTGATTTTGGTAAGGGAGGGAGAAGATGAGAGGAAGAGAGAACTTTGAAAGGATTTAGAAATTTATGTAACTTCTGTCTACTTCCCATCTTCCTCTTCTCTCTTTTCTTTTTACGTGAGATTAATGAGAGAGTGTGAATAACTCCGTTAAACATGGGGAGTTATTTTCTTAATTAATAATATAATAATAATATTATTAATTTAATTATAATATAATAAATCATATTTAATATATATGATTAAATAAAATCAATTAATTAATTAATTAAATATTACATATTTAATTTAGTTTGAATCATATTCAAAAACCTTCTCTCACATAACCTATAATTTTAATATTGATCTCATTCATATAATTAAAATTTAAATCTTGTTTAAATATTTATCTCTCTTATAACATAAAGTATAAATTTTGAATCTCATTCAAAAATAACTTTATATTATAATGTATCTATATATATTATACTAATTGTACTATATACAATTAACTCCCTTATTAATTTGAACATTTCAAATTAATCCAAAATAATTGATTCTTATACAAAGCCTTAATGAGCTAGCAAGGGGACCTTATGGACCTATAGATTAGAAGCTCCAATGATATGAGATTAATCAATTAAACTCTTTAATTAGATTAACCAATATTCATTAAACTGTAGGTAACTTCACTAAAGATCTACAACTGCACTCGCACTATAGATATATTTTTGTGTCCAAAAAAATAACTAATCAATAGCAAGTTGACTCCTCACAAATTACTTGTAACTACAACTGGATCAAATTACTGTTTTACCCTTTTAGTTACATTTAATTCCTTAAGTACCAATAATCCTTCTAATGAACAAACAATTTATACTCCAACTATAAACCAACCCCTCTCGAGCCAGTGTGTAAACCCTATTTTCATTTGTAATTACTAAACGTAAGTACATAGTACCGATGTGAACTAAATTGTTTTCCCTCTTTTAGATTGAAGGAAGAAGTGAAGGAAGCTAGAAATATTTTTGGTAAGTGAATTCTAAATCATTAAGTGGTAAATCGAGTTTAGGAGTTACTTTATTTATTTAAAAAATAAATAAATAAACAAATAAGATTTTAGAAATGGAAGGAAAAGAAAGAAGAAAAAAAACGAAGAAAAAAAAAGAAAAAAAAGAAATGTCTGATAGTGGGAAGTAAGTGGCAACCTCGTATATGTGTATAAGCTAAGATTTTTTATCATTTTTTCCATTTTCAAAAGCTTCAACCAACCCAACTTGTAGCTGCATGTTGAAGGGAGGAAAAACAAGGTGTTTAGGGAAAATTAGAGAAGAACCCCGGTCGAATTCGAGGTGCAATTGAAGTTGGAATTGAAGGCTTGTCTGCTGTCGGGAAACCTGAACAAGGTCTAGAGTTTGGTGAATAGCGAATGGAAGAAATACAATTTGAAGCTAAAAATTTGAAGTTAGTAAGTTAATTCAATTCTTAACAACTTTTGTGAAGGATGGTTGAACTGAATACAAAGAAAAACAGGTTTAAATATAGGAGGAAGTGACTGATACCGATTTTTTGAGTGATCTGGAGCAGGAGGAAGTAATTTGGATTATTGGACGAACAAAGAGGAGTTAAGTTCTAGAATTTTGAGGTAAGCTAGAAATCACATTTTTTTACAAGTTTGTAGAAGGAAAGAAGTTCTAATTCGGATTGGAAATACAACTTTTAACAGATAGAAGCGAAGACAAAAGTGAAGACAGTAGTAGAATGAGACAGGTTTCTCTGGAAAAAGCAGCGACACTGAAGGCGTAAGGGTGAGCAGTGAGATGAGGCTCGCTAGTTGCTTTTTGTCTCACAAATCTCGCTAGGTTTTGCTGCTCTCGCTAGTCTCATTGGTTAAGTAAGTCTCGCTAGTTTTGTCTAGTCTCGCTAGTGCATATCTCGCTAGTTTTGACAAGTCTCGCTAGTTCTATAATTTTGTTAGTAGTTGTTCTCGCTAGTGAGCTTTATCTTAATGCTTAAGACATATTTGTTACACTTTCATGGGAATTCTAAGGAATCTAACAAAAGAAAATTAAACCATTTCAGGCCGAGAGGAGCTAAGAAAGGTGTATAACCCTTTAAAGGCCCGGGACAAGTAGTGAATGACAGTTTTATTCAAAATAAGCATACTTTATACAAAGTTTCATGCTATTTACCATTGCTTGGAACCATGTTCTTATGTTTGTGCTTTTCATGGGTTTTAAATATGCTATGATAATTATTTGCTTTAAGGAAGCATGTGTTTGCATGTAAATATATATTATGGTTTTGCATTGAAAATATTTGAAGCATGTTAGTTGGTAACGAAGTTTTACGAAAGGCATGCTATTTGTTAATTTATGATTTTAGGGAAACATGATGATTGTTAAGAAATTTGTGAAAGTCTGAGATTGTTAGGAAAATGTTTTTGAAATATATTGAATTTTCATGTTTCTTTTTGGAAAAGAACATATATGGTATGACAACGCTACTTGAGCATGTTTTGCTTAGATATGGGAATGAACAGATGTTATTTACTTATTGTCATAAATTAATTATAGTTTTGATTAGTTTCATGTTTTTCTGTTTTCCAGGTAGCGAGCGAGTCCAGGGTGTTTAGCCTACACATTAACTCGTCTGGACCTACCACCATCGCCGTCTGTGAATTTAGAGCATTGTAAATAGTTGACCTTAAACTTGTGTTGTACATATAGATGGTCAAGGGTGGTGATTAGTGAACTATGTAGATTAAAAGTTGAATGTAAATCAGTATTTCTAAAATAGCTTAACTCTGGTTAAAGATTGATGTTCAATTATTGTATATGTATCTGCTTATTAGGTGGTTGGTCAAGGTATAAGGTTGACAGTAGATGTCGTAAAAGGGTCGGCGTCTGCTGTCCTCACACTTTCTCCTAGGTTAAGAGGGTACCCAGGAGGGGGTGTAACACAGTGAGAGGGTGAGGCTTCTTTGTTCAAGATCCAGACTTAGCTCTTAAGGGAGTAATTTATCTACTTCCCTAAACATAGAAAGGAGTGAATTTCATCTTGTGAAGATTGAAGATAGGTTCACAGCTCCCTAATTAAAAAATCCCCAAAATTCAAAGGATTGTCCTTATAGACAGGAGTTCATAACTCACTCAGGATTAAAATCAAGTCACCCATAATCATTGTATGAAACGTTGACTTCTTCAATTAACAACGTTACAAAGAGAAATTAAACATTTCACAGTCTGGTCTTATACAAACTCTTTACATAGGATACCCTCACTCACATGTCTTCACATGAACGGTTAGGATCAAATTCTTTATAACACTTTACAACTCTTGTAACAATTACAAAGTGAGTCGTATCCGTAGTGTTACCAGAATAAGGCACCCAACCTTATCCCTATACTACAGATTTAGGACACACTAGTCCCAATAGTTGAAACTCGACTTCCATCATTGATTATCTTTATATTTTTTACGTTTAATTCATATTAACTCACAACAATTCATCTTGGTTACTTTGGTCACTTGATTGCATTACTTCAAAACAAACCTAATTAGATTACTAGTCTCAAGATTTAACTGTTAGAATACTCCAATATTATTACTTCATTGACTACTACTGTTGGTTAAGTTAGGAAAATTTATTTGGCATGGAATTGGGCGATGAATTTCGTCCATCAAATTGTCGCCGTTGCTAGGGAGCAAGGAAATTTCGCTTTTGTGGGGTTTACAATTCTTTGTCGCTCTTTAGTTTGTCCCCCTTTGTATGACCCGATCCTCCCAGGATCAAAACAATTTGTCGTATTTTGCAGACATCGGCAGAGAGGAATAGCGACACATGAGGGAAACTAGAGAACAAAGAGCTTCAAAGGAACACTCGTGCAGGAGGCATATTCGAAGAAGTTTTAGAAGAAGAAGAGCCACCAATAGCACAGCCAGAAGAGCGCACATTGCGGGACCTCTCGGCCCCAACGTTGATCGACAGCCCTTATGCATTATCTATCCCGCCACAACATGTAATTTTGAATTAAAATCAGGCTTAATTCACTTACTCCTTCGTTTTCTAGACGTGTAGGTGAGGACCCCCACAAGCATCTGAAGGAGTTTGTCATCGTGTGCGAGGGGATGAGGCCCCATGGTGTGACTAAGGAGAAAATCAACCTTAGAGCCTTCCCCTTCTCCTTGAAGGACGACACCAAGGATTGGCTTTACTTTCTTCCTCCTAGTTTTGTGACCACTTGGAAGGAATTGCAAATGCAGTTCTTGGGGAAGTTCTTCCCTACATCACGTGCCGCATGTACAAGGAAGGAGATTTATGGGATCTCTTAGACTGTGGGCGAAACACTGTTCGAATACTGGTTCAAACGCCTGTGCGCCAACTTTTCCAACCACTAGATTTTAGATGCGTTGTTGATCTAGTACTTCTATAAAGGGCTCATCCCTAGTGATCAAAGTACCATTGACGCAGCCAGTGGTGGCATCTTGGTCAACAAGACTCCCACGGAGCTAGAGCACTCATCTCCACCATGGCGGAGAATGCACAGCAGTTCGGGACCAGAGCTCCCGGCAATGTCATGTCTTCACGAGAGGTAAGCAAAATTAGAGTTGAGTTGTCTGAGCTTTCTTCTTTGGTTAAGCAGGTCTTTGTTGCCAAGCAGCAACCCTTGGAGCCTATAGCTAAGGTCAGTTATGCTAGCAATCAGCAATGTGGGATGCCCTTAGAGGATTGATAACTTGTAGAAATACAAGTTATTATAGTCATTATTTGATTTAATTAGAGTAACTTTGGAGTTAAACGCATGATTTTGGTAGTTAAATGATGAAAAATGTATCAACATGAGTTGGCACTACTTGCAAAAGAAAAATGCCTGAAAAACGATAAGCTTCTGTTCCTAACGCAGGGTTAAGAAGAAAAGAAGTGGGAACAACCAAGTACGAAGAGTTGAAGCTGCTGCGAGAACATGCGTCGAGCCTATGCGGTGAGGTTATGCGTTGAAGACCATGCGTCGAAGAAGAAACTCAAGCATGCTCAAGCAGCTGTCATGTCATTACGAAAAATAGTAGCAACCCATCAAGATCATGGCAGAACAAATAGGCTGACAAATCTGAAAAGTCTATGCAGCATGGGTGAAATTTAATGCAAAGGTGTTAGGTCATCATGATATCAACCTTTTGACGCCTATAAATAGCTTCTTAAAGAGAAGAGAGAGAGATGAGTTCAAGAGGCGAAAGCTCTGCACTATTTCTCCCTCACCATAACTAGCCTCCATTTCGAGCTCTTCTGAAAGAAGGATTCTGAGCATTGTCAGAGTCATCTCCCAGTGAGTGAGAACCTTCACCCTATGGAATTTATGTATCAGATAGCGACCATCTCAAGCCTCCATGAAGCAAGACGTTGCCAGTGGCGGCTTGACGCCCTTCATTTCTGTTTTATTTCCATTTTTCTCCTTCTTGCTTATATTTTGTTAATGACATTCGAGAGAATGACTTATTCGTTTAATATGAGTTTGATTGACTATTCTCTTTCATCTATCTTTATACTGAACACCTTACACCATGTTTGAATGAATGGGTTGATGTTAAGAGTTAGTTTTCTTGAGCAATTCTGAGCATATTACATCTTGATTAATGCATATCTTTAGCTTGCATGACTTTGTCTGACAAACACAAGTAGTAAGCATAACTGTCGAGCTTGAGAGAGTGGATAGTTAATCTTTAGCATTTATTAAGACTAGATGAGTTGCAGAGATGTAGTTCATCTTTTGCCAACACAAACTTACCATGCGTCTTAGAAATAAGATTAATGTGGCGTCGAAACATCGAGAGATGGATTCACAATTGCAGTTTGTAGGTATGAAATTGTACTCAGAAGGTTTAGGTAACAACTAACTCTTGCATTAACTCCTATCGCATGGTTCCATTCATTCTCAACACATGCTATCTGACACTAAATGACATATGACTAACCATCACTGCGTCCATCTCATTATTAGTAGTAGGAAATTCTTTTCATTCTTAATGTATAGTTTTACACAACAAACAATTGCATATATTACATGTATAGTTCACCGCATAGTCAGGCTTATAATCTCAGCGCCTAGTTATTACAAATCCCTGCGTTCGACCCTGGACTCACCAGGATACCTATAAATACTTATACTTGGGTCTTTATAGGAAAACTTGCTTAATCATGAGCACATTTAGAGTAATTCCCGACGCATCCTTGTACAGAAATGTTAAAATCTATTTTGTGCAACAAGCTAAGAAACAACTTAATTCAAATAAGAAACAACCACGAACAAGTTTTTGGCGCCGTTGCCGGGGATTTGAACTGATAATTTAGGTCTTGATATTATTTCTTGATTTATGCAGAAAATCTCAGTCTTGGGCTGTACTGAGCGTTTAGCCGAAGACGTATCTGACAGTTTATGAACAAAGAGCAGCCTGTGTTCATTTCTGACCCTGAGATCGAGAGAACCTTTCGGAAAAGAAATAAGATATTTCAAAGGCGGCGACAACTTTACAGAGAGAAAAAGATGCAAAATCAAGCAAACAACACCAACCAGCCTTTGAGAGCTAACAATGAGGCTACAGACGAGAAGCAGTAAACTATGCGTTAGCCCAAGAACAACTTCAAGCTCAGCAGATTGATCAACAAACTCATCCCATCTTATTGGCACATGATCGAAATCGTCCAATCAGGGATTATGCCTCGCCCATCTTGTATAATTTTTTCCCTGGAATTATGCGACCCGAGTCCCAAGGATCAAGATTTGAAATGAAGCCAGTCATGCTTCAAATGCTGCAAACAGCAGGACAGTTTGGGGGATCACCTGGTGAGGACCCTCATGCTCACCTAAAGAGCTTCATTGAAATCTGCAACACTTTCGTCATCCCAAACATAAGTGCAGATGACATTCAATTAACGTTGTTCCCATTCTCCCTCAGAGATGAGGCGAGACAGTGGACATATTCCTTGGAACCAGGCGAGATCACCACCTGGAACCAAATGATAGAGAAGTTCATGAAAAAGTTCTTCCCACCAACGGAGAATGCTCGAAGAAGAAGAGACATCGCCAATTTCCAACAAAAAGACAGAGAAACCCTGAGCGATGCTTGGGCAAGATTCAAGAGGTTGGTGAGAAATTGCCCGCATAATGGTTTCCCTGACTGTGTTCAAATGGAAATATTCTATGATGGATTGACCGAGGCCTCTCAGACCGCTGCAAATGCTGCCGCAGCGAGAGGATTGCTGGATAAAACTTATACGGGGGCCAAGGAAATTCTCGACAGAATATCAAGAAATCACGAGGATTGGGAGGACCATGGATATAGCCGATTTGGCTGCAGGCAAAACCATGCTTTAGGAGCACCTGAGCATAATAGTGTTGCTGCATTGCAAGCTCAAGTTACCGCCATGACTAACCTGTTACAGACTATGGCCCTGAATCAGTCAAATACAGGAGGCGGCGGTCAAGTGAATGTAGTACATCAAATGAACGCTGCAGGATGCGTGGAATGCGGGGAGCCGCATGCGTATGAAGTATGCCCACAGAACCCTCAGTCTGTGTGTTTTATACGTAACAACCCTTATTCCAATACCTACAACCCTGGCTGGAGGAATCATCCGAATTTCTCATGGGGTGGTAATCGCCAGCCTGAGCAGCAAGGTGCCCCGATGCACGAAAGAGGAGGATCATCTGGATTCCCCCATGGACATCAGAGGCAAAATTCACATCAGTCAGCGCCTGGTCCATCATCATCCATGGAAGCTCTTCTAAAGGAATATATGCAGAAAAATGACGCCTTGTTACAAACCCAAGCGTCATCCATCCGGAATTTAGAGCTTCAAATTGGCCAGATCGCCGGAGAATTGAAGACGCGGTAAAAAGGCTCTCTTCAGAGCAACACTGAAGCCCCACGTGGTACAGGCAGTTCAGGGAAAGAACAGTGTCAAGCTGTGACACTGCGAAGTGGAAGAACAATGAATGAACTTCCCCACACAGAGAACTCTTAACCAACAATTCATCATTCCAACCTCACAACTGAATTTGACCAATCAACGCAACAAAAACAAGCTGACATGCAAGGAAGTTCATCAGGAAAAGACGCATCAACAAGCATGTCAGCCGAGCTGCAAACGCCTCCTTATGCTCAGCGGTTAAGAAGGAAGAAAAACAATGAGAGGTAGTTCAAACGCTTCCTAGATGTACTCAAACAATTACACATCAAACATCCCGTTGGTGGAAGCGTTGGAACAAATGCCTACCTATGCTAAATTCTTCAAGGACATACTGTCTAAAAAGAGAGGAATGGGTGAACATGAGACCATAGCTCTAACGCAGGAGTGCAGTGACATGGTCTGTGAACGCGTCCCCACAAAGATGAAAGACCCAGGGAGCTTCACCATTCCTTGTTCTATAGGAGGAATTCACATAGGAAAAGCGTGTGTGATCTAAGGGCTAGCATTAACCTTATGCCCCTGTCAGTATTAAACAAGTTGAGGATCGCATCGCAGCCAACAACAGTTACTCTACAATTGGCAGATCGATCCGTGGTGTATCCTGAAGGAAGGATTAAGGATGTGTTGGTAAAGGTCGACAAGTTTATTCTCCCCGCAGACTTCATTATCCTGGATTATGAAGCAGACGAGGACGTCCCAATCATACTTGGACGCCCGTTTTCGTCAACGGGTCGTACACTCATTGACGTCCACAAGGGGGAAATTATCATGAGAGTTAATGATCAGGAAGTGATATTCAACGTCTTTAAGGCGTTGGAATATCTAGGGGAACAGGAAACCTGCCAGAACCTCGACACCATACCAACGCATGAAAGGTGGCTTGAAGAAAATGATGAGTCCTATGAAAGGTGGCTTGAAGAAAATGATGAGTCCTATGAAAGATGGCTTGAAGAAAATGATGAAGCTATCGCAAATCTGGACGCGCAGCAGCCTGAACAATGCTGTGCTTTGGTCCATTCTGCTTTTGAAACCTTGACTATGAATCGAATCAACCAACAAACAAAACCATCTCTGGAAGAAGTGCCAGAAATCGAGTTAAAAGTGTTGCCAGCTCACCTCAAGTATGCTTACTTAGGAGAAGGTAACTCTCTTCCAGTTATTATTTCAGCTGCTTTATCCCCTAGTCAAGAATCAGCATTGTTATTCATTCTGAAAAAGCACATCCGAGCTGTCGGATGGACGTTGGCTGATATCAAGTGGATCAGCCCCACATACTGTATGCATAAAATTCATCTAGGAGAAGGAAAAGACAGATCTATCGAGGCCCAAAGACGGCTCAATCCAGCAATGAAAGATGTTGTCAAGAAAGAAGTGCTTAAATGGTTGGACGCAGGCGTCATCTTCCCCATTTCTGATAGTAAGTGGGTAAGTCCTGTCCAATGCGTTCCCAAAAAGGGAGGTATGACTGTAGTCCCAAATAAGAATAACGAATTGATCTCCACCCGCACTGTCACGGGGTGGAGAATTTGCATGGACTACAGGAAGTTCAACGCGGCGACGAAGAAGGATCATTTCCCGTTACCCTTCATTGACCAAATGTTAGATAGACTTGCGGGAAATGAATTCTTCTGCTTCTTGGATGGCTATTCAGGCTACAACCAGATCATGATTGCTCCAGAAGACCAGGAGAAGACCACATTTACATGTCCTTATGGTACATTTGCATTTCGACGCATGCCATTTGGACTATGTAACGCCGCAGGCACCTTTCAGAGGTGTATGATGGCAATCTTCTCTGAATTTCTAGAAGAATCTGTGGAGATATTCATGGATGATCTTTCGGTCTTCGAAAATTCGTTTGAAGCATGTTTAGCCAATTTGGAGAAAGTACTGAAAAGATATGATGACACCAACCTAGTGCTCAATTGGGAAAAATGTCACTTCATGGTGACTGAAGGAATTGTCCTCGGTCACAAGATATCCAAGAAGGGCCTGGAAGTTGATCAAGCCAAAATTAAAGCCGTAAAAAGCTCCCACAGCCAACAAACATAAAGATGCTTCGCAGCTTCTTGGGACATGCAGGCTTTTATAGGAGGTTCGTCAAGGACTTCTCAAAAATTGCACGCCCTTTAAGCTCATTGCTGGAGCAGAATCGACCCTACATTTTTAATGAAGAATGTCTCAAGGCATTTGAGACGCTGAAAGCAGCACTAGTGTCAGCACCAATTTTAATTGCTCCAGATTGGTCGCAGCCATTCGAACTAATGTGCGATGCCAGCGACTATGCAATGGGCACTGCGTTAGTTCAACGCAGAGACAAAATGCTGCACCCCATAGCCTATGCCAGCAAAACTTTCAACGCAGCCCAAGCGAATTATACCACTACAGAGAAAGAGTTGTTAGCAGTAGTGTTCGCTGTTGAGAAATTCAGAGCATATCTTCTAGGGTCAAAAGTCATCATCCATACTGACCACTCAGCTGTTCGATACTTGATGACTAAAAAAGATGCCAAGCCGAGGCTCATCCGATGGGTTCTACTTCTTCAAGAGTTTGACGCTGAAATAATTGATCGCAAAGGTACAGAGAACAACGTAGCAGATCATCTCTCCAGACTCGAGAATATGGAACACAATTATAAACAGCTGGATGTCAACGCAAGCTTTCCAGATGAAGCTATATTGAAAGTCATCGAGTCCACGCCGTGGTATGCAGACATTGTCAACTTCTTGGTGTGCAAGCAATTTCCCGAAGACTTCAACGCACAGCAGAAGAAGAAGTTGATGCATGATGCGAAGTTCTATTATTGGGACGAACCCCAACTCTACAAAAGGGGGCTGGATCATATCTTCAGACTCTGCGTCCCTAAGACTTCATATCAACGCATCCTATCTCAATGTCATGACTCCCCCTATGGAGGACATTTTGGAGGACAGCGAACTGCAGCCAAGGTCCTACAAAGCGGATACTTCTGGCTAACTCTTTTCAGAGATGCTAGGGACTATGCGATCAGATGCGATAGATGTCAACGCATCGGAAATATCTCGAGTCGGAACGAAATGCCGCTTACCTCTATCTTAGAAGTTGAACTCTTTGACGTTTAGGGTATTGATTTTATGGGCCCATTTCCGCCATCAAACGCCCACAACTACATATTGGTAGCTGTGGATTATGTATCAAAATGGGTCGAAGCAATCTCATGCGCTAGGAATGATGCTACGACAGTCTCAAGTTTTCTTCAGAAGAATATATTCACGAGATTTGGGACGCCGAGAGCCCTTATTAGCGATGAAGGTACGCATTTCATTAATAAAATCATTTCCAACTTGAGAATAAAATACAATGTGCAGCACAGGGTTGCAACTGCATACCACCCGCAGACAAATGGACAAGCAGAAATTTCCAATAGAGAATTGAAAACTATTTTAGAAAAGGTAGTTAACTCTTCTCGAAAAGACTGGGCGTCCAAATTAAACGAGGCGTTATGGGCATATCACACAGCATTCAAAACACCTATCGGGATGTCACCGTACAAGCTGGTCTTTGGAAAGGCCTGCCATCTGCCATTGGAGCTGGAACATAAAGCATTATGGGCTGCCAAGAGATTGAACATGGACCTAAAAGAAGCTGGAGAAGCGCGTCAGCTTCAACTGAATGAACTGGAGAAATGGAGACTGCAGGCCTATGAAAACGCAAAGATATACAAGGAACGAACAAAGCGTTGGCATGATCAACGATCAGTAAGAAATCTTTGCATATAGATCAAAAGGTCCTCCTTTTTAACTCTAGACTGCGTTTATTTCCAGGAAAATTAAAAACAAGATGGTCTGGTCCCTTCGTGATCAAGGAACTCTTTCCTTATGGTGCCTTGAGCTGATGAATGAAGACGGCACCAACGCATTCAAAGTTAATGGTCAACGCGTGAAACCATATTATGGAGTTGGCTTGGAACGCGACAAAGTAACCGTTGACCTAGCAAAGATCGAATGACGAAAAGATGGACGCGCCCTGCGTTGGCAACGAACACTCATATTCCAGGGACGCGCCTTAACTCTTTGTATATTACCACATTGTTGTATCTGATTGTCATTTTTGTTCATCTCTAATCCATTTTGATTTACTTTATTTTTATTTTTTATTTTATTTTATTTTATTTTATTTTATTTTATTTTTTTGTTGCTTTGAAAAATTTTGTTTGGCGCTATCTATTATATTGCGTTGAGTGAACTGAACTCAATTTCAAGGCGTCGACAAAGAAAACGATGCGATACGATTAACTCGACGCCTAGAAGGGAATCTGAAGTGATTCTGTCAAATCGCTCAGATCAAGAATTCGAAAAGGCTGACAGCACTTAAGTCGGCTGATATCGACGGATGTCAGACCATTTAATGCGGCTATGATGCCCCTGACGCATCAAGCGGATAAGAAAGGTAATAGCGGCGGTGGAACAGAAGAAATCCGCCAAAGAAAAGCAGATCAGGCCAATGAGGGCCAGGGAAGAAGCCGAGGAAGATATACCGCCGCTAAGAAGGAAAAGTAAGAAAGTAAAGGATGCGAGGACATCCGAGGCTGTCGCATCTTCAGTCGCCGCATCATCTGTTGAGCGGCTAGCAGCAAAAGCAGCAGAGAAGTCCAAAAAGTTGAAAGACGACATCCAAAAGATGAAAGAAAGGACGGAGTCGTTTCTCGCCGCCAAGAAAAAAAGAAAAGAGGAAATTGCGGCTAGCGAGCAAGCTGTCGCAAAGGCCGCCCGAAGAGCCGAGTTTCTCCGTCGCATTGCAGAGATTGCGACGAAATTAGAAGTAGAAGTGGAAGTGAGTGATGCGGAGAGGCCACCCAAAGCTGAACGCATCAAGAAAAACATCAAAAAAATAAAGGAGGAAAAGAAGAAAGAAAAAGAGGTCGCGGTCACCAAAGCAAAACGACCAGAGAAAAAGAAGACTGAGGTGCCTAAGGCACTTGGAGTTGTCATACAGGATTCAGATGCAGGCAGTGCAAGGAGAATGTCTACTAATCCCATCAGAAGGAATGAGAAAGGTAAAGAAAAAGTGGTTGAGGAACCAACAAAGGAGGCGGCGAAGAGCCGAAAGAAGCAATTCAGTGGGCTCTACACCGAAGTGAAATTTTTCCCAGAACCAATAGAGCTGCCCGCCTTCATCATACAAGGAGTCGACGCATTGGGTTGGAGGCAATTGTGTGAAAGTGGCCAGGTCATCCAACCCATCGCCGTGGAGGCATTTTACAAAGGAACAATTCACCGAAGAACACACTTGGTCAAAGTAGAAGATGAGGTGATTTCCTTCGAGCCTCAAAAGATTAACGCGTTGTTTGATCTGCCCAACATCGCGACGGCAGAAGGAAACAGAATAATATCGATGCCTACAGACGCTGAAATGAATGACGCCCTCTCAATCATCACCAAACCGGGGTTAGAGTGGAACACTTCCCCAAAGGGTATTCAGTCATTGGCGATTAACTGCTTGATCGCTGAGGCCAACCTGTGGCTCTATTCATCAAGCGATCGCTGCTCCCCACAACGCATGACGCCTCAATTTCAAGGGACCGCGCTATGTTCATTTATTGCATCATGCGGGGAATTTAGCTGGACGTGGGACGCATCATTGCCCCACAGATTTGGGGGCTATTCTTCAAGCCAAGGGGTCAGCTATTCTTCCCCTTTCTTGTGACAAGACTGTGCGCCAACGCACAATTCATGGAGAATGCGCCAGTTAGAGCAGTAAACGGAGTCCTTTCAGCGCAGAGTTTGAGACGGATATTAAAGAACTCACCACATCTGCTTGACGCGGCCAACCCAAAGAAGAGGCCGCCAACGTCACAAGAACCATCAACCCCCCAACCTCAACCCAAGAAGAGGAAGACGGTCAAAAAGAGTTATGAGATTCAGGCGTCGAGCTCACAACCTAGTGAAGCTGAATAAACTGTTCAGCTCGACGCCTACTCCCAAGCCTTGACCATTTACACTCCTCCTATTGATCCAATCCCTGAGGAGCCCTCTTCCCCACCAACTCCCCCTTCTCCTTCCCCTAAAATCCAAAACAAACAACTCCACCCCTCTACCACCCAACACGGCCTTCCTTTGCCTCTTCCACTCCCTATCACAGACTTAAACAAAGAAACAAAGGAAGTGTCGCCGCCTTCTCCCCCCCATCTGGAGTTAACCCTCTCCCCACCTCAATCAATCACATTTCGAGAGGCACTCCACCACCACCACCATACTTTGAGCCGACCCTGACTCTGGATCTTGAGGAGTCAATGCCCTTTCAATTCTCACCGCCTCGCCATGAACCTCAAGCTTCCAATCTTCCAACTCCAACTACCGAACCTTCTGCCCGCCCAACATCTCAACCACAGGCAGAAGCAACTACCAGCACGCATCATCAAGAAGAACCATCACTTGCAGCACGCCTCTGCTCCGCTACCGTTTGTTGATTTAAACTTGGATGATCTGCTGAGGTACTTGGATGATGGGATCCTTCACCCCATCATGGGAGACTTGGATGAAATTCGGCACAAGGAGATGGAAAGTCTCCAGCGGCAAGAAGAGTTGGCTCAACAAGTTTCACAATTGGGTCAACAAGTGACTCAGATGGCTCAGCAACAATCGGAGCTTCGGAGTTTTGTTCAACGCCAAGCTCGACGTCAGGATGAACAATTCAGCACTTTGATGAATTATATCTATGAAATGTTCGTCCAATGCATCCCAGCGCCAATTATTCCTCTATCCCTTCAGCAACCCCTCCCGTTTGACAATCCAAATCCTCCCCCTGCGGACAACAATGACAACGCCCCGGGGAGAACTTAAATTTGGGGGTGTTCTATGGGATTCTTCTTCTACTTATTTTTTTGTATATTCCTTTTAATTCTTTTTGTTAATAGTACAATGCATAATACATTTACATCAATACAATATTCAATTCATGAATCTCTTTGTTCTCTTTTGTTTGTGCTTTCAATTATTTCTTGCTTTATTACTTTCTCCGCCCTGTTTTTGTTTCTGCATCCAACCTCCATGATGATATCTATGCACTTCACCTGTGGACTTATTGAGATAAGAGGATTGACTCACAAAGCCTTAGAATATTACACTTGGTAAATTACTTCTAAGAGTTAGTATTCGTTGCAAGCTTTGCCTCAAGCCTCTTTTACAAAAATTTTTCTAAGGCAATCTCTTAACTCGATTTCAGCAATGAGGACCTTGCTGCCTTCAAATTTGGGGGTAAGAATGATTTGAGCCATGCGTTCAACACATAATAGTAATAATAATAATAATAATAATAATAATAATAATAATAATATTTCTTTGGACAAACAACTCCGCTGACAACGCATAAAATTAGCCTGTTAAGAGCTGAGTTGAGAATGGCTCTTTTAACACCCCATAATCAAAGGCGAGAGTCCAAGATCAGCGCAAGGTAAATAAATGGTACCACTATCGACGCAACCAAAAAGGAATGCAATAAGTGCCAAGTTGTAAAATGGTATTTGCTCGATGTTGGCTGCCTCCATGCACCCCATCGTTGGTATGTCAAAACGAAGGTAGATAGCCTGAATCAACACAAGTCCACTATCTATTCAAAAAAAAAAAAAAAATCTATACGAATGAATGAACTCCAAGGCACATTACTAAAACGAGAACATCAGATTGGTTGGAAATGAGTAAGGGTATTTTTTAGGAATAAGCTTGCTGCATCTAAAAATTATAAGTACTTTCAAAGCGTCGATTGAAAAGGAATTTGGTATGGTTATCTGATTGTTGATATAGTCAAGGAGTAGAAGGCATGTTGAGAGAGTGCGCTTTTACTTAGATGGGCGGTAGAAATTAATAAATCTTCAAATAAATGTTCGAGGACAAACATTAACTCAAATTTGGGGGTGTGATAACTTGTAGAATTACAAGTTATTATAGTCATTATTTGATTTAATTAGAGTAACTTTGGAGTTAAATGCATGATTTTGGTAGTTAAATGATGAAAAATGTATCAACATGAGTTGGCACTACTTGCAAAAGAAAAATGCCTGAAAAACGATAAGCTTCTGTTCCTAACGCAGGGTTAAGAAGAAAAGAAGTGGGAACAACCAAGTACGAAGAGTTGAAGCTTCTACGAGAACATGCGTCGAGCCTATGCGGTGAGGTCATGTGTTGAAGACCATGCGTCGAAGAAGAAACTCAAGCATGCTCAAGTAGCTGTCATGTCATTACGAAAAACAGTAGCAACCCATCAAGATCATGACAGAACAAATAGGCTGACAAATCTGAAAAGTCTATGCAGCATGGGTGAAATTTAATGCAAAGGTGTCAGGTCATCATGATATCAACCTTTTGACGCCTATAAATAGCCCAAAAGCTTCTTAAAGGAGTGAGACGAGTTCAAGAGGCGAAAGCTCTGCACTATTTCTCCCTCACCATAACCAGCCTCCATTTCGAGCTCTTCTGAGAGAAGGATTCTGAGCATTTTTAGAGTCATCTCCCAGTGAGTGAGAACCTTCAACCTATGGAATTTATGTATCAAATAGCGACCATCTCAAGCCTCCATGAAGCAAGACGTTGCCAGTGGCGGCTTGACGCCCTTCATTTCTGTTTTATTTCCATTTTTCTCCTTCTTGCTTATATTTTGTTAATGACATTTGAGAGAATGACTTATTCGCTTAATATGAGTTTGATTGACTATTCTCTTTCATCTATCTTTATACTGAACGCCTTACACCATGTTTGAATGAATGAGTTGATGTTAAGAGTTATGAGCATATTACATCTTGATTAATGCATATCTTTAGCTTGCATGACTTTGTCTGACAAACACAAGTAGTAAGCATAATTGTCGAGCTTGAGAGAGTGAATAGTTAATCTTTAGCATTTATTAAGACTAGATGAGTTGCAGAGATGTAGTTCATCTTTTGCCAAAGCAAACTTACATGCGTCTTAGAAATAAGATTAATGTGGCATCGAAACATCGAGAGATGGATTCACAATTGCAGTTTGTAGGTATGAAATTGTACTCAGAAGGTTTAGATAATAACTAACTCTTGCATTAACTCCTATCGCATGGTTTCATTCATTCTCAACGCATGCTATCTTACACTAAATGACATATGACTAACCATCACCACGTCCATCTCATTATTAGTAGTAGGAAATTCTTTTCATTCTTAATGTATAGTTTTACACAACAAACAGTTGCATATATTACATGTATAGTTCACCGCATAGTCAGGCTTATAATCTCAGCGCCTAGTTATTACAAATCCCTGCGTTCGACCCTGGACTCACCAGGAGACCTATAAATACTTATACTTGGGTCTTTATAAGAAAACTTGCTTAATCATGAGCACATTTAGAGTAATTCTCGACGCATCCTTGTACAGAAATGTTAAAATCTATTTTGTGCAACAAGCTAAGAAACAACTTAATTCAAATAAGAAACAACCACGAACAAGGATGTAGTAAAGCATATGGTTGATTCCACCACTCAGATCCAACGCACTCAAGAGCAGTTTATCCAGACCACCACCTCCCATATTCAGAGCATGTCCAACCAGATCTCCCAACTAGCTAATGTTGTGAGCAGGCTGGATACTCAGCAAGGGAAGCTTCCTTTCCAGCCCACACCAAATGTGCGAAACATGAGTGCCATTTCTGTGAGTTGCGATATGGATCCCTTGCCTGAGGAGCCCGTAGGTGAACCTGTGGAGATAATGACCGCTGCGAGCTCACTAAGGAAACGTGGGGTAAGTTTTGATCCACCTCTCAAGTTACATATTTTCACTAATGTTCCCTGTGCTCCTTTCCCTAGCAGGTTGGCTGTTACTCAAGGAGGATCAGGCAAAGAAGAAGTGAGGTCTACTCTATCTCCCTAAATTCAGAAGCCCGCTATTGAGGGCAAAAGGTGTGGACTGAAATCCGCCGAGAGGAAAAGAAGGAAGAAAATAAACAAGCAGATTTGGTCGGCAAGTTCTTTCAGGTAACTTACCTATCAAACAGAAGGATCCAGGTATGTTTTATGTTCCTTGTCAGATAAGGACTAAAAAATTTAAGCATGTCATGTTAGATTTAGGGTCTGTTATTAATATCATGTCTGCTCTTGTTTATACTGATTTTCAATCTTATATCCTGCACCTGGCTGATATTTTAGTGCAATTAGCTGATCATTCTCTTGTTAGGCCAATTGATATAATTAAAAACATGCTAGTTAGAGTCAATGGCCTGATTTTCCCTACAGAATTTTATGTGATCAATATGGATGTTAGATTTTAAGTTGGGGGTGGGGGATGTCTGTGTTATGGCTGGAGTCTTTGAGCATCTGAGCTCGGACTAAATATTGTGTGCTTTCATGCTTGCTTGCTCATCTGTGCTTGGTTCGTTATGATGACTGGTTAATGACGCACTCTTTTTTATTCTCTTGCATGATGCAATGCTTTGAAGTGAATGATCATGATTTTTAGCTCTTTTTAAAAAAAATTCTAATTTTTCATGCACACTTAAGTTCTTTGTTTGCCTATATTAGGTTCTGCATGCTTAGAATCGTATTACTTAACTCATATTTTTGTTGTTATCTCGATAGGCCCTATTTATTGGATAGTGTCTTTTATGATGGGTTGTAATGTAATACTGAGGAAGAAAACAAATATTTATATGCTTATTGAAAAAGAATGTTGTGCTTTAAAGAAATATCATGTAAAAAAAAAAAAAAAAAACTTGTAATGATATGCATGATTAGGGGTAAAAAGAGCTGCTTTTGTTATGATTAGTTAGGACACTCACGAGAAAAGAGTGAGTATAGTTCCCTGAGGTAAATGTGTGAAAGCTAATGCCTCTAGGTAAAATAAATGCAAGTTTAGGGCCCTAGAGTTTGAATTCAGGCACCTCGGTTGAAATATGGTCGCTTTGAGTTTTTTTGGACACTTGATGATTTGTGCATGAGCCACCATTAGGGGAAAACAAACTGAGAGCAATTTAATGTCATTCCGGGGTGCTAGGAACTTAATTAAAAGGGTTTTGAACTCACCCTTGCATGAACTGGTCTAGAATTAGTTTTAATCTGTGCTTTCATTGATTGATTATGAACCGATCTCATTGTGAATGCAAGTTGAATCTTAGTGGACTGTTGAGACTTGAGTAACGAACCTTGCATGATTGAGTGAGCATAATTTTGTTTGACTGTGTGCAGTATTCTACCTTGCTCGAGGATGATCAAGAATTAAGTTGGGGGTGTTTGATAGCACCTAAAATCTGTTATCTTCCTCAGCTTAACTCGAGATTGTTGTGCTATTTAATTTGTCTATTATGTTATTTTGTAGGTTTCGAACACTTAACAGGTAGAACAGGGTGTTAGCAACAAAATCGAGCTAAAACGAACCAAAAAGGAGTTCCACGACATCAATCGAGAAATAGAACTCCAAAATGACCAAAATGCCCCTGAAGTCATGGCGCAGCAGCTCTGCCTTGGCACAACTGCAGCGCTTTTTCCTGAGAGCTTCTGCTAGCGAACGCAGCAAGCGTCGTGGCGCTCCTGAAGGATTACACGTCCAATTAGCATCAGCGATGCAGCGCTATCCCGAGCATCATGGCCCTCTGACGATTTTTATATAATGATATTTCAACTTTTATTTTGATAGGGTGATCTCTCGACCTAAAAGTCGAGAGATCATTATACAAAAATCTTCGGAGCGTCGTGGCGCTAGGGACAATGCCATGATGCCAACGCTAATCGGTACATGTAATCCTTCCGGAGTGGCGCGGCGCTTGCTGCGTTCGCCAGCAGAAGCTCGCAGGAGAAAGCGCTGTTGCGTCATGACTTTAGGGGCATTTTGGTCATTTTGGAGTTCTATTTCTCGGTTGATGTCGTGGAACTTCTTTCTGGTTTGTTTTAGCCCGGTTTTATTGTTAACATCCCGTTCTACCTATTAAGTGCTTGAAACCTACAAAATAACATAATAAATACATTAAATAGCACAACGATTCCGAGTTAAGCTAAGGAAGATAGCACATTTTAGGTACTATCAACAGTGTATGCTTGCACCAGACCGTACTCATTTCTCTTTTTCAACTTTCATACACGATTGGTCGACCAATTTGTTGACTCCATTGCCAAGGACTAGGTTAAATCTTTTTGGTTTGTTCAAAATGTTGCTGGTCAATGCGACCGCATCAATTCGATCTTAAGGAAAATACTAACTCACTCTCTCTTGAGTTTGTTTTGCAGTTTTGAAGAGTTAGTGCATGAGAAGAAGCCTTGCCTTTAAGCAGATCCTAAGATAGAAAGGACCTTTCATAGTAGAAGGAGAGAACAAAGACAAAAGCATCGTGGGGAGAAAGAGTTAAGTGCACAAGTTGATTCAGAGGAAGTTGCGTTTGTGCAACAAATTCCAATGGATCTTCTTAGAGACGATCCTCATATTCCTCCTACCAATGCATCCGCTTGGAGACGATCCTCATATTCCTCCTAGGAATAATGTCCAACAAAATGGAGATAAAAAACCACAACCAAAACCTACTGTTACCTCAAAATCTCATTTATATTGCTAAAAATAAGGATAGTGTAATCTGAGATTATGTAGCACCCATGTTACCAATTCTGACGCAGGGATTCTTGATTCCCCAATCGAAGCAACAACATTTGAAATGAAACCTTTGATGTTTCAAATGTTGAATTCTTTTGGACAGTTCGCTGGACTACCTAATAGCTCTCGAAAAGATTTATTTTTGTGTCTCTAATCTCGCTTGCTTGTTTAGTATAATATTTTTAAATGTCTATTTTTGTAGATTCTCAAGCATAACATGCACAACGAAGTGTTAGGAGCCGTTTGGGATTGATTTGGAGCTATTAGAAGTGAAACTGGGCACTCGGAGCTCAAGGACATAAAAATTACAAAAATGCCCCTAGGGTTAGCGCATAACATAGCGTAGCTATACTCAAAAGCAGAGAGCAACTTTGGCAAGAGTGTAGCGACGCTCTCTTGGAGCGCAACGACGCTCCAAATTTTAACGAAAAGGGCATGCGCACGCACGTAGCAACGTTAAAAACCTACGCTCCAACTTCTACCTAGAGCGCAGCAACATTCCCCTTATTTCTATATATAATCTTCTCTTTTCTAGGGTTTAGCATGGTGGGTCTGATGGAGGTCGAAGTGAACCTCGAATTTCTTCTTCTTCCTCTTCTTTTCTACTATCTTTAGGTTAGATTTTATATTTCTTTTGGGTTGTAACTCATGGATTGGATCTCTCCTCTTTGCTTTGGCTATGGATCAATGAGGAAACTTTTTATTTAGTTTTGGGAGCAAGAACTCTATGTAATTTTCTTGAGATTTTTGTGGATTGGGCTAAATGTATATTGATTTTATGCTTTCTTTGAATCTATTTTAATTTCTAGATGCATGTTTGTGTGTTAGCTGTGCCGATAAGCATGTGTTGCCCTTGCTATTTGATTCATAGTTTCGTCACGTTTACATTTGAATGTCTAGCTCAATCATCCAAGTAGCAATTAGTTAATCATGTATTTAATGACTATCCTAGAATGCATGTATTAGAAGCATGTATTAACTAGGTTCAAAGATAAAATTGTTCTTATTTCTTTATGGATGCTATCAAACTCAATTGATTTAAAAGCATGTAGTTTAATTAGGGCATTGCTATAATTGCTTTAATTAATATTTAGGACGCTTGCTTAGTTTCATTGAGCTTTTTGGCTGCCTGTAGTGTCGTTGAGTTAGGTTAGGCTAAGTAGGTCATTGTGCGCATAAATCGAATGCATGTTTAATTAACGAAAATCAATGATCAAAATTACATAGGAATCTTTCTTGCTCTCAAAATTAGATAAATTTAATCCTAGGTTATTGCTTTTATTATTATTATTATTATTATTATTATTATTATTATTATTATTATTATTATTATTATTATTATTATTATTTTGCATGCTTATCACACTATCGAAATTTCATAGGAGTAAGATTCGACATTATAAATTTCTTTTGATCGGCTTCCTTTCAGGAAATAAACGACCCCGAAAAGAATTCTATCACTACCCTAGAATAACCCCATAAACATCTCAAACTTTTTATGAGAATTTGTCATCCTTTCAAAACAAATGGAGTTCCTCAGGAAGTCTTTAAACTAAAAGTATTTCCTTATTCTTTGCAGAGCGAAGCATGGCTTGACTCACTCCCTCCAAATTCAATTACTACATGGGACAACCTTGTAAAGAATTTCTTAGGAAAGTATTTTCCACCAGATAGGAATGCTAAATTCAAAGGAGAGATTGTAGCCTTCATACGAGCACCTACAGAAACAATAGACGAAGTCTGGTTATGTTTTAAAAAGTTGGTGAGGAATTGTCCACACCATGGACTCCTAGCAAGCATCATTATATAGTAGTTTTACAATGGACTCAACCAAGCTTCGAAAATGTTGGTTAATGCATTTTCAGGAGGATCATTATTGAAGAAATCTGTAAACGAGGTAGAATAAATTGTGGATACAATAGCCAATAACAACTAAAACTTAGGTGACGGAGAGATGCCAAAGGTTAAGACAACAACAGCAACAGAAGTTCAAAAAGGTCCCACATTGGCAACTGTAAACCAACAATTAACTACCATTCAAAGCATGCTACATAATTTTAAAAAGGACCTCAATCATTGGCTATTGTGCAAGTAGAACCTACTACACTTACTTGCGAATTTTGTACTACGGATCACATAACTGATAACTGTTCATCTAATCCCCAATCTATTTGTTATATAGGCTACCAAAAGGCACTGGAGCACTGGAACCCCTACTCAAAGACCTACAACCTAGGTTGGAGAGCGCATCTTAACTTCACATGGACAATAATGGTAGCCACACTATCAGCACCTCGAACAGTGCCAAGAGCATAACCACTAATGTCCCTACCAGCCCAAAATACAAGATTGGAAGCTATGTTGAAAGAATATATTGCACAAAATGACGCTTGTTGCATTTAAAAGTGTGTATGATGTGTTATGCTCATATTGGCCTAATGTCGCATTGAAAATCTCAAAAGATGTATACATTTAGATGCAAATTTTCCTATAAAAACCCAAGTACAAGTTTGAATAGGTTTTCTTAGAGAGTACATGGTCGAATGCAGAAATTTGTAATAATTATACGTTGAGAATGTTCTTTAGTTGGTGCATGGATCTGTACAAATTTATCAATTTGTTCATGAATTAATTTTCTAAAGCTAATTTTATACATAAAGAATAGGTGGATAGACAAGTGGAGTGATGATGTGGGATGGAAATGGATGAATTTGTCAAGTATAAACTATGTTCAGATAGCATGCATTGAGGATGGAGATGGATCCATAAGAAAAGTAAATTAAGATAACTTAGCTATCATTTCCCTAAGTGTTGCTTAAGTAGACTTTCATGCGACCAAACTCGAGATTAAGAACGCATCTCTCGATGCTTCTTCGCCACATTAATCTTATCTCTAAGACGCATGGTGAGTTCTTCATGCAAAAGTTGAACTTTATCTCTAAAGTCAATTCCTTTCTTGTTAAATATCTAAAGTTAATCACAAACTCTCTCAAGCAGGTGATTATACTTAAATCTATTTGTTCGACAGATTTAGGCAAGTTTGAAGTGCTCATTTAATCAAGATGAAAGCATGGTGAGTTCTTCATGCAAAAGTTGAACTTTATCTCTAAAGTCAATTCCTTTCTTCTTAAATATCTAAAGTTAATCACAAACTCTCTCAAGCAGGTGATTATACTTAAATCTATTTGTTCGACAGATTTAGGCAAGTTTGAAGTGCTCATTTAATCAAGATGAAAGCATACTCAGTAAAACTTGGAAATGCTAATTTCACACACTTAACCCATTAATCATTCAAACATTAATGGTGTAAAGTGTTAAAGATGAGAATATATGAAGGATTAATGTCAATCAAACTTGTATTAAGAAAATTAACAAATCTCTCGAATGTCATTAACAAAATACAAGAAAGAAGGATGAACATAATGAAAAAATGAAAAATAAAAGTTATGAAGTCGCCAATAGCTGTATTGCTTCTTGGAGGCTTGAGATTATAGCCATCTGATACATTTTTGTATAGGGGGTGGATTCTCACTCTTTGAGAGGCAACTCTAAAAACACTCAGAATCTTTTCACAAAATGGTTATGGAGGTTGAGGAAGAATTTGCACAAAGCTATCCTATTGAATGTTTTATTTCACATATTCATACCTACTTGAGGATTCCTAAGATCTTCCTTAGAACCTTTTAGAGTTGTTGGTAGCTTGTGAAGTTCCAACATCTGCTTGCCTACCTCGTCTGTTCCATCGAGCATGTTTCTTGTAACATTAATATATTATAGACTCAACATGTTCTAAGCTACAATGCATGGTCTCACTTTCCAAAACCTTATGTTTTGATACCAGCTTGTCACACCCTCTCCCAAGTTACCCTCTTAACCTAGGAAAGAATGTGAGAATGGTAGATATTAACCCTTTTATGACATCTACTGTCAACCTGTACTTGTTCTAAGCTCATAAATTTATGGGGTAGTTGCATAAATGGCATTTAAGCCCAAAATAATATAATCTGTAGCACAAGGATAAAATAATTACATAAATAGCACAAAAATTAGTAAAAGACTAAAAAGCTCAAGTCCAGCCACTATTTTGCATGCTTCTTCCCGGTTTTCTCGAATTGAAAACTATTGATAGCTGCTATCAGCGATAACTTTTAATTTGAAAAATATGCTAATAGTTATAGCCTTTGAACTGCTGTGCATTCTCTAGTATTACCAATATACAAATATCACTGATATCTACTTAAGTCATATCACTAATATCACTAATATCACTAATATCTACCTAAGTCATACCACTAATATCTACCTAAGATATATCACATAAATCACTAATATTTTGACATTAAGGCTATCAATGATATCACGGCTGTCATTGATATAAGGATATCCCTAATATTTACCTAACTTCTAGCATTGATACAGAGATATCATTGATATATACCTAAGTTATATCACTAATATCATTGATAATTGATATTACTGATACATGGATACAACTAATATTTGCCTAAATTTTATCACTAATATCATTGATGTTATTGATATCTACCTAAGTCAAATCATTGATATGAAAATATCACTAGTATCTACCTAAGTTATATCACTAATATCATCGATTTTAAACACTAGAATTGCAAAATTTATATTTTTACATTCAAATAGAACTTTAGTATATCCATGGCTACCGATAGACTTCTATTATTATGTCATAATAATAGAAGTCGCTAATACCTACTAATAGATTTTATAGTTTTCAGACTTTTAGTTTGAACTTAAGTATTTACTAATAAATTATTATACATTAATTGATATAAGTTTATAAGGAATAGACTTTTATCACTAATTGAAGTAGTCTGTCAATGATAGAAGCATATCACTGATAAGCTATGACTTAGTCTATTAGTGATATCATAGGCTATCAATGATAATAGTTTATTACTAATAGACTTTATACTTTTAAACTCAAAAAAAAAAAAATACGGGCCCGTTTGATTATGTTCTCATTTCTCATTTTTTGAGAAACAAACTTTGTTTGATAAGCATTATTTTTTTTCTTATTTCTAAATTTAAAAATCAGTTCTAAAAAATGTCGAATTCGATAATTTAAAAAAGTGGTATCTTTCAAATCCATTTTCATTTGGTATTTATATTTATCGTTTCGTTTTAAATATAAAATTTGACAACTGACTTGTTGGTGTTAAGACACTCATAAAAATGATGATGATGATCACGAACTCTCAAATCTTGGGTCTGAGACTCCATCTCCTCTGTTTTTTTAAAAAATAAAAATAATGATAATTACTTTTTAACTAAAAAGATATACTTTCATGAGAGAGAGGGAGACAAAATTGTGTTTTTTAAGTAAAAAGTTAGTACTTTGACGAAGGAAAGAGAGGGAGATAAAATTGTGAGTGGGAAGGAGAGAGAGATAAAATTGTGACTGGGAGGGAAAGAGAGAGAGAAAAGGATACAATTGGGGGTGAGAGAGGGAGAAGCAGGGAGAGGGGGAGAAAAGATTGGGGAAACAGGAGAAATTGAGAGAGAAAATCGGTGAGAGAGGAAGAAGTTTGGAGAGATGAGTGAAAGAGGGAGAGAAAATAGGAGTGAAGGGGAAGAAAGAAGGCCAAATATTTTTGAAATATTTTAAAAATGTGTTATATTTTTATATTATTTCTCTAATTGTGCTATATGCTATAATTTCTCTAAATTTAAACACCCAATACACAGTTCATAATCCACAATCAACAACTTTCTCAAACTCATAAACATGTCATCGACAATTTAAATAATTCAGTTCATACAACAAACTTAAAAATCCACACAACTACAAGTTCCCAACTTCAACCCCTTTTACGTACAATGCCAAAAATTTTAGTTACAAATATATACAACGTGATAACTTGTAGAAATACAAGTTATTATATTCATTATTTGGAGTAATTAGGACAGAATTGATGATAAAAGTATGAATTTAACACTTGAATTGCGTTATAAGAATAACTCTGCGTTTACTATACTTACAAAAGAATCTATCTTAGAAATTATGAAAGTCTATTTCTCTTAACGTAGGATAGCACAAAAAGGAGCAAAATATAAAGAAAAAGGATGCGGCTAGAGAAGAACAACAAGTCGAGAACCATTCGTCCAAAAGATAAACAATGTAAGCACTTAATCAGCAACTATCATGTCAATATACAAGTGGACAATTGTTTCACCAGATCATGACAGATCCAATGAACTGAAGATGCGAAGAAGACGGCGCAATAAGGTATGGAATTAAATGCAAAGGTGTCAGGTCATCATGATATCACCTTTTTTACGCCTATAAATAGCCCAAAGCTTCTCTTTTCAAACTAAAGAGAAAAATATTTAGTAGTGAAAGCTCTGCACAATTTCTAACTCAACTCCATAGTCATCCTCCATTTCGAGCTCTTCTGTGAGAAGGATTCTGAGCATTTTCAGAGTCACCTCTCAGAGAGTGAGACTCTTCCCCTATGCAGTTTATGTATCGGATAGCTACCATCTCAAGCCTCCATGAAGCAAGACATTGCCAGTAGCGGCTTGACAACTTCTATTTCCGTTCTTTCTTCATTTTCATCTTTATTACTTGTAATTTGTCAATGACATTCAAGAGAATGATTTATTTACCTAATATACGTTTGATTGGCAATTATCTCCCACTTATATCCATATTCAGTACTCTTAGTTTGTTTTTTATGTTTGATGAGTTAAATGTTTGAAGGTTGTATTCTCTAAGTATTATTACGTATGTTTGCATCTTGATCAATGAGCATCTTTAGCTTGCTTGAATTTGTCGAACAAACAAATGTAAACAAGCACGATCATTTAACTTGAGAGAGTGGTTGATCAATCTTTAGCATTTGTCAAGAAATGATGAGTTCCATAATTGTAGTTCATCTTTTGCTGAAAACAAGTTTATCATACATTTTAGAGATAAGACCAATGTGGCGTCGAACATCGAGAGATGGGATGTTAACTCCAAAGTTTGTATGCATGAAAACATACCTAGATATACTTAAGAGAAAACTAGCAGCTTCGTTTAACCCTCTTTATTTTATGGTTCCATCTTCATACTCAACGCGGGCCATCCGAACATGAATTGTATATGACTACCCTTCTCCATGACCACTTCACCATGTTAAATTGTAGGAAATTTCATTAATTTATTATGTATAGAATTAGATTTGGTAATTCCTTCCTGAACATAATTGTAAATTTGTATAGACAATGCATAGATCAAGAAATGCTTTCTCAACGCATAATTATTACAAATCCCTGCATTCGACCCTGGACTCACCAAAAAAACCTATAAAAACTTACAGGTCTTTATAGGAAAACTTGTTGATAAATGAATATACTTGAGTGATTCTCGACGCATTGTTATAAACTAAACGTGCACATCTAATAAAATGTAACACAACGTCTACAACTAAATGTAGCTGGATCAGACGAGGCTTCTATAGGCTAAGCATCGCAAACTCGTCATTACCTTGAAAATAGAAAATTTAGGGAAAACATGAGCTAGGTTGCCTAATGAGTGACATAGTTATTAACACATAATCTTTAACATAAAATCTGGCTCAATGCTTAATTAAAGCATCTAAATAAATCTTCTAGAAACAAGCTTGATAAAACTCATAACTCATCATCTTTGAACTTAAAATTAACCACTAGCGTCCTAGAAACAAGTTTAATAGATCTCATAAAATATGATCTTTAAGCTCATAAAAATAACCTTAGTTGAGGTGGAACAAGACTCAACACTAGTCAACATTGAAAACAACCTTAGTTGAGGTAGAGCAGAGCTCGACACACCCAACATCGTAATAACCTTAACTGAAGTGGAGTAATCTCAAAACAACAGCGTCCAATCTCTCTTTCTTTATTTGCACATAGGAATATCTAATCTTGGGTTGCCCATTTTCTTCAGTGTCGTGGTCCCATAATAATATAAGAGTTGTCCATATGCCTTCTTAATGTCCTTCAGCATTAGGTTCCATTTTAACGCTTTAGGAACTAAACATGCTTTGAAAATAAATTGCTAATAAACAAGAGTTCATGAAATCTTAAAGTTTCTCGATTCAATCACCCAGCAAACATGCTTTATAAAACTTAAGATAATTCAAACAACATGCTTTTCAATCTCAATCTCAAGTATAAATCAAGTTCTAAGCTTATGCTTGGAAATTCATGGTTGATCAAAAAATCTTGTAAGAATATAACTTTAAATCATGCTTGACAAACATTCTTGAGCATACCAAAAACAATGCGTAAATAAAACTTATTTTAAATGAAATTGTTACTCACTACTTGTTCGGGCTCTTAATGGGTTGTGAATTTCCCTTAGCTCCTCTTGGCCTGAAATTGTTCAACGAAGAATGTTAAAACCATTTTTTTTCCATTTCAAACACCTCATTGCAACCAACTTAACTCTTCCGCAACCCATACTTTAAGATGAATAAAACCTAACCCGAGCAAGCAACTATCCTTAGATACCAAGATTGAGGTGTATTTGTGAAATTCGGGTTAAAAACAGGATTAATCTAGTAACAAACTAAAAAACCAGAAGTAAATTTACAGCAGTGCAGTTTTTTACACCAAGCTGTTTTCTTTGCTTTGCTGTTTTTCTTCATGTTTTTGCTACTAATTGAGTTATTCTCTATCGCAACTATGCCCATTTGTTAAACCAACCATTGTTCTCAATGATTTGATCAAACTAAGCCTCATGTCAGCCCATTACAGTGAATATAACACCAAGAGAAACAGCAATAAACTGACAAGCAGGGCAGATTTTTAACAATTAATCCTTTAGGTGTTGTCTTTCATGCTTTTTGCTGTGATTTGAAGTTATTTTCTAGCCTAAAAATGTCCACCTATTGAATCAGCTAAAATCTTTAACAATTGATCCATCCAAGCTCCTTATTAGCCCAAAACAGTAGCTATTTGTTCACTTTTCAACACAAAACAGCAACCAAAATATTAAGAAGACAGCAATAAAATTAATGACCAACAGCTGAAATTTCTATAGCAACTATCTTTCATTATATCTCATCCGTTGCTGCTTAAATGGCTTGCCACCAACCTATTTATACCATATTCTTCAATTCCAAAATGAAGATTAAAGAGTAAACTCACCAAAGATTGGTTGTATGGCTTATTCTTCCTCCAAATCATGAAGAACTCTATCAAAAGTTCCAACCTCCATCTGCTTGTTACTCTATTTCCAACACAATTACAATTCCAATTTTGTCAAATTCCAGCCAAAACATTCCAAATCTCATGCATAAAACTTATAATCAGCCATTAACTTCAACCCATCTGAAAAATTGAAGCTTGAAAAATTACCTTAACACTCCAAATTCGATCAACCAACAGATTAGCTTCTACTTTAGTAGAATTCCAAGCAACCCTTTGAATTTCAACAAAAACTTTCACTTCCTGAGTCCCATTTTATTCATCAGCCCATGATCCCCTTCTTCGTTTGCTCTTCTATGATGCAATTGAAGAGATAAAACATGGCACAGTTAATTTTAGAGCACCGACTGAAAACTTCCGGTTAAATAAATGACCACCTTCCAGCACCTCCATCTCCTCCAATAACTCTATACCACCACTAGATTACCCATTTAAGGCCACTAAGTTTTGTTTACACCTCTCCCCTTTTTCTCTATTTAAGCACTTAACTAATTGCATTTTAATTCCCTTAAGGTTTAATCAAATTACTTACATAATTCCAATCAATTTTCCTTTAACGTCCCCTGAACATTCATGCAGCAAAGAGAACAAAAATTTCAATTAGTTTTTCATCTCCTCTCCTTCTAACACCTATTTGATTTTTCCCCTAGCTTTTTCCTTAATAACCTTTATTTTCCCTTTAACCTTAGCTTACCCTACAAAATTGAAGTGGTTGATAGTAAGTAGTAGTTTAAGTGGTAGTTTGACCAACAATGCAATCTCCTTGTTTTCATCCTTTTAGCTTAATGCCTAATCACTTCCTTTTCCTTCAACTTTTAATACTTATGGGTTGTTCCCCTTCAAGCCTTAACCAACTCTCCCTTAAACAAATTTTAACCTTAAGTTCCACCTTTACTTAACTATTTTAACTACTCACAACACTTAGGCTAAATTTTCAATAACTCCGATCCTAGAATTCAATTAAGACACTTAGGTGGTTTAATCCCCAAATGAGACATTGAAGCTTAACTTGACTCATAAATAAACAATAGGGATTTAGGCCTTACAAGGGTTCTAGCTCTAATTTCTCTAAGAGAACTCTTGTTTCTTGGAGTGGATTTGAGATTTTAAGTGAAAAATCTTTTAGGAATGGCTATATTTCATGATGGAGGAGCTTGCTTGGGTCGATGTGTGACAACCCAACTTTTTGCAACCAATGCGTTGAAAAGTCCGAAGGAGAGGAATAAAAGACTATGTTGGACGCATGGTCAAGATTGAAGAAACGCATAGTAAAAGTGGACGTATAGGAAGTACTCACGCACCTAAAGGGAAAGACGTAAGACGCATAGACTTCTATTATAAGATATTTCTAAGTGTTGGAAAGTAGAAGGTTGTGAAGTAGACATAAAAATTAGAACATGTGTTGGACGCATGTTCAATTATCTAAAAGGAAATAGTTAAAATAAGGAAAGGTTTAAAAGAATAACCTTGGAAATAATCAAGGAATGACTAAGGATAGGTAGAAGATCATGGACGCAGGATGGAAGTAAACGCAACAGGACCAACTCATAAAGGTAGAGCATGAGAAGGATTTGTTGTCGTTGCGCTTAGCGGTATTGTGTAAACACTGGATTGTAATATGGCGACTATACGTTGAAGGTGATCACGAATGGTTATTGTATGCTGAAGTAGTCGCTGCGTCGACGGGAGAAGAAACGTGTTGGCTTACCATACGTTGGTGAGGTTGTTATGCACTGAGGTCCCTATGCGTTGAGACGGTTACCTCTACGCGTCAAAGACGATGGTGTAGTTAGTTAAGAGTTAGACAAGTGAGTAGGGAAGCTCAAACCTTAGGGGAAACTCAATGAACGCATGAGGGCGCTGTATGGATTGAATGGCTGTCTATTTGAAAAATAATGGACGAATAAGATGAGTTATAAAGGCCAGGTGGCTACATATAAACTTGACACCTTAAAACAAGGATGTGTTAAAAAGGCATGTTAAGTGTTGCATGTAAAGTAACACTTGGACAAATGCATGGTTAGTCAGACATGCAGAGTGACATATGGCAATCAAGTGGTAAAAGAAGAGTAGGATGACAAGATCTCTTTAAATAGGACCCTGGGGGAAGGGTAACGACTGATGATTCTGAAGTAAAAATCCTTGAGAGAAGAAGAAGAATGAAGACAGAAAGAAGGAACCCCCTTGCGTTGTAAAAGGAGGTCTGCGGCCAAGAAAGAAGATATTTTTGACAACTTAATCATCTGGTGTTAAAGAAGTTATCTTGCGTTGAGGAGGGGTTGACCTTGCATTGGAAACGAATCCAACATTTGAGGAGAACGTGGTGTTGAAAAGAGATGATGCGTTCAAGGTGACCTTGCGTTCAAGAGAAGTTGACGCATCAGAAAAGAAATAAGAGGAGTTAGGTTGCACTTTACAGTAGCCATCAACCTTGCATTGAAGGGCAGGATTGCAACCAACCAAACTGATAGAGGGAGGCCAATCTTGCGCTCCAGAGTTAGAACGTTGTGACCAACTAAGCTGCCGAGAGTGAAAATAGCTAACTAGTGGACTAGAAGCTGAAGCCTTGCGTTAAGGGCTCGGGAAACGGAAATTTGAAGGAAAAAGGGGGAAATTCCTTAAGAGATTGGTGAGTGACTCTTTCCTTTTTCGAAAATGAATTTTATTAAAAATATTGTTATGTGATATGGTTTTGAGATGAATGTTCTGTGAAAAGCGTAATGCTTGAATATATGGTTTAAAAGGCATGATTTACTTGATTGATTTATGGTAACGAAAGGCATGTTGCAAAATATATTTATCGAGGAACACCCTATTTCCTAAAAAGTATTTGATGAACTATTTATGTAAATTGATGGAGAAAATGTTTAAGAGGAGGATCAATGCTAATAAGCATGTGAACTCCCCGGGACCCAGCACTTGGGCAACCCGCCTATAAATGTTTAAGAGGAGGATCAATGCTAAAAAGCATGTGAACTTCCCCGGGACCCAGTACTCAAGGACATGAGAAGGTACATAGGCAACCCGCCATATTCCTATGTGCACATAGAGGTTAGATGCTGGTGCGTTGAGTCTTGCTCCGCATCGAGCCTTATATGTTTTCGACATTGGGGTGTTGAGTTTTGCTCCACTTCAACTAAGGGAAAAGATTGAAATGCCGAACGATTTTCTGAATTATTTATTTGATAACGATTCTATATGTTTCAGAATGGATTCCCAAGATTGACAAGATTTTGCGGAAAAGCTATTTTGCTTAATCCTTGTTTTATGGATATTATTTTGACATGCCTCTGTTCGAACTAAAAATAGTTTTACAAAGCCAGTCACTCACGGAGCTTGTAGCTCATGTTTTCCTATTTTATTTTATTTTCTAGGTAGCAAGCGAGTTCGGGATGCTTTGCCTACACGGAAACCTCGTCTGGGCTGTTCTTGACGGAAATGGTTGGACAGTGAACCTTAGAGAAGAGTCAAGGTTGCTGTCTTCACACCTCTTCTCGGGTTGAGAAAGGATAATCCGGGAGGGGGTGTGACACGATGGACAGTTGATGCTTGAAATGGAAGGGTTTTCCTCCTTTATATAGGCCAAGATGGTTGAGGAATGACCTAAAATCATGGTCTGAATGTTTTTCCAACATTTTAAGCGTTGAATAACAGCTTCGACCGAGAAAATATCATCCATAATTGACTGGGTGCAAATCTAAAAAATTAGGGTTTTTTATGCGGCCATAGTGAAATCTAGCGATGTAGTCGCGTCGAAGTTAAATCTGCAAAACAATTAAAATCAATGAAAAAAGTTCATAAAATCAACCCAAATCACTAAAAATACACTTTAAATAATTAAAAGACATGTGATTGCTCATTTTACCCAATTTAGATAATCTCAGGATAAAATATCATATAAAGTATCTTTTTACTACAAAAAAGTAATAAAATAGATGGTAAAAACATGCACTTTTTGACATCTATCAATGAGGTTTGAGGATTTAGTGGCTCGAGAGAGAGATAGGTTGGAAGAAGAGGAAAGAAGAAGGGATGAAAAGGCGACATATATAGAGAAGGAAAGAAAGAAGAAACATGCTACAAAAAAAGTTCAAGTGGAGAAAGACAAGGTACTTGAGCAAAGATTGACGAGGCAGCCACATCAGTCAGTAGCAAGCAAACAGTGACACATTCGCCAAAGGGTGATGTGACTGCATTGCCTATACAGCATAGAGAGGGCAAGGCCCCTATGGTCGAAGAAGAGGTTGGCCCTTTATTTAAGAATGATACAAGAGGTCGAACACTAAGGTTCAGTTCCTCTGAGTTTGAGGAAGAAGCCACCACATCATTTGTGGGTGTGATTGAAATTGAGAGGCCTATAGAGCTTGATTTTGTGCCACTAAGTAGAATCACTAGGTCGATGTTGGAGTGAAAAGGAAAGAAACTTTTGATAGCACGCCTTTGGAAAGAAATAGGCCGAGAATGAAGACTGGTCCTTGCTTGGTCATATCTACCTCTAATGATGAATCTGAGAATGTGAAGGAGGTGGCTAAAAGAAGAGAAAGTTTTTTTTTAGAAAAATGGGTTCTTAGGGCATGTAGGTATTCTCCCACCATTCGTCATGGCAGTAATTAAGCATTATAAGTGGGAAACGCTTTGTAGTGCCCACTAGTAGCCCGTTGGTATAAGAATTTTGTCGCCAGAGAGAGACATTTTTGTCGTGAAGGGAATAGAAGTTGGTTTTTCTATAGAAGTCACTAACTCTGTCTATCAGATCCCTATGGAAAAGAGGGCGGAGAGTTATTAGAGGATATATAGTCCATATGAGGAGCAAATGGGGGAGGCTCTACGGCTAGTTGCTGTTAGAAATGTTTAGTGGGTTATATTGCTCATTGGAAGCCAAACATTGCACCCTGGAGATATTAGGAAGAATTGAGCCATCTTACTTTATTTTCTGAAGCATCGAATTATGCCTACAACTCATGACTCGACCATATCGTTGCAACGAGTCATGTTATTATAGAACATTGGAAGGTTCTCCCGATCAATATTGGAAGCATCGTGTCACAATCGTAGTTCTGCGCTGGACTAAACGATTGTGCGGCACTTGTTCTAGTTCGCGAACAAGTCAGCCTGATCAAATCCTGATCGCCTATGGCACACCGAGTGCCTCTCGTAACCTCCGGCCCCGTTCCAAGGAAAATGGTTTTACAAAACGGGTTTTAGAGGAAAAGGATTTCGTAAATGTTTGAAAGCATGTTTGAGAAATTAAGATGTGTTGTAAGACTAGAAAGCAAAAAGGGACAACAACGGCTTTATAGCTCACAACTCCGGATATGAGGATTTGATGGTTAGTCTTACCCCCATATAGTACATTCTGAACAATTTTAGGATTGTCACCTTGCACATGCAAAGTGGCGAGCGGTCACTTACAAAGAAAAGTACTAGGAAAGTAAACTAACTAGCAAAATGAAATACATAAGATGAAAGCATGATAAAAAGGGGTTGAGGCGGGCATGCAGCCACGGGCAACATGCCCTGGACAAGCATGATCGTGACATCCTCCCCCACTTAATTGGTTGACGTCCCTGTCAACCGTCCCTGCTCGAACGCTGCAATCTGTGCGGTGGCTGACTGCAGGTCTTTAGTGCGCTCCCAACTGATCTCTTCTTCTGGGAGGTCCCTCTACTTTACCAGGAACTCTTTCAGGTCTCGTCTTGGTCTCCCCGCTCGGCGGATTCTGTCAGCAAGTATCTCGTCGATCACTTTTTCTGTTGGGTTCTTCATGGTGACAGGAGGGAGAGTCACCACATTACGTCGTTCGTCTAGGGGTCCGGATGATAAGGCTTCAAGTTACTCACATGTATGACATGATGAATCTTCATCCATGAGGGTAACTGAACCTGATATGAGGTCTTCCCAACTTTTTCGATCACCTCCACTGGTCCTTCGTATTTCCTCACCAGTCGTTGGTCTCTCTGCCCTCCAAATCGAAACTGTTCCAGGCGCAGCTTAATCAGAACTTTATCTCTAGGTTGGAACTCGAGGGGCCTGCGCTTCGTATCTGCCCACTTCTTCATGCGCTTTAAAGCTCTTTCCAAGCACACACGTGCTAATTCTGAGGACTCTCTCCACTCTTTGGTGAAGTTGTGCGCTTGTGAGCTCTTACCCACATAGGGGTGGTCAACGACGTGCGGCATGAGTGGTTGTCTACCACATACGATCTCAAAAGGTGTCTTACCCATGGAAGAACTTTTCTGACTGTTGAAGCTAAACTGAGCCACATCCAACATTTGGACCCAGTTTTTCTACCTTGCATCGATGAAGTGGCGGAGATATTCCTCGAGCATACTGTTGAAGCGTTCTGTCTGTCCATCAGTTTGCGGGTGGTAGCTGGAGGAGATATTCAATGTCGAACCTAACATCCGAAATAGTTCTATCCAGAAAGTCCCAGTGAATCTCGCGTCGCGGTCGCTTATAATGCTGATGGGACCCCCAAAGTTTCACAATGTGTTTGAAGAACAACTGGGCCGTCATTTCGGCTGAGCACAACTTTGGCGCCGAGATGAATGTCGCGTATTTCGAAAACCTGTCAACTATCACTAGTATTGCCTCAAACTCCCCCACTTTTGGTAAATGAGTGATGAAGTTGAGAGACACACTCTCCCAAGGTCTTGAGGGCACTGGTAAGGGTTCTAGCAAACCCGCTAGCTTCGCCCTATCCACTTTGTCCTGTTGACAAACAAGACAAGTCTTCGTGAATTGCATAACGTCATCCCTGAGGCTCGGCCAGAAGTAACCTTGTTTCAATAACGCAAACGTTCGTTGCCACCCGTTGTGTCCGGCCCACGGTGTATCGTGACACTCCTTCATTAACAGTCTCTGTAGCTCCCCAGATCGGGGAACATATAGACGATTTCCCTTCGTGAGGAGGAGGTTGTCTTCTATCCAAAATTGATGAGTCTTGCCTTCTCTAGCTAATTGAATTAATGCTTGGGCAACTGTGTCGTTGTGTAGGTGGGTCTTGATGGTTTCCCGGACAGTTCCATTCAAGCTACTGGCTTTCAGGTGAGCAAACAAGCACAGGGCAGCATGTTCACTTTTTCGGCTGAGGGTGTCTGCCGCTTGGTTAACCTTACCCGGTCTATGTTCAAATTGAAAGTCGAATTCGGCCAGGCATTCCTGCCATCGAGCCTGCTTGGACGACAGCTTCGGTTAGGTGAAGAAATGACAGATCGAGCTGTTGTCTGTCTTGACTACGAACTTGGAACATAGCAGATATTGTCTCCAAGCTCACAGACAGTGAATGACTGCCAGCATTTCTTTCTCAGATGTTGCATACCTTCTCTCGGCATCGTTTAGCTTTCTGCTCTCGTAGGCGATGGGGTGGCCGTCTTGGAGGAGGACGCCGCCCAGGGCAAAGTCAGACGCGTCAGTCTCGACTTCAAAAGGTTTAGTCACATCGGCAATTCCAAGGACCGGTCCTTCTATCATGGCTTTCTTCAAGCCTTCAAACGCAACTTGACACTCCGGAGTCCAATTCCATTTATGGTCCTTCTTCAACAATTCAATCAACGGTCTCGCCTTTTTCGAGAATCCTTCTACGAATCGTCGGTAGTAGTTGGCCAATCCGAGGAAGGAACGTAGTTCAATAACAGCGGTCGGGATCTTCCAATCACGTATCGCATGGATTTTGTTCTGTTCCATGCCTATTCGGCCGCACTCGATCACGTGGCCAAGGAAGTTTATTCGCTCTTGAGCGAATGAGCACTTTTCTCTCTTCACGTACAGTTGGTTTTGTTTCAGCTTCTCAAAGACCAACTGAAGGTGGTGTTGGTGTTCCTCCATGGTCGCACTATAGACCACTATATCATCCAGATACACCACAACGAACTTGTCAAGGTATTCGTGAAAAACCTGGTTCATTAGAGTACAAAAGGTAGCTGGCGCGTTGGTGAGGCCAAAGGGCATTACAAGGAATTCGAAGGCTCCACATCTTGTGACGCAGGTCATCTTTGGCTCATCTCCTTCAGCAATTCGCACTTGGTAGTACCCTGACCGAAGGTCGAGTTTCGAAAAGTATTTGGCGCCATGAAGTCGATCAAATAGGTCTGTGATAATGGGCAACGGATACTTGTTGCGAACAGTGAGCTTATTTAGAGTCCGATAATCTATACACAACCGAAGGCTTCCGTCCTTCTTCTTCTGAAATAGCACTAGTGCTCCGAAGGGTGCCTTTGCAGGGTAAATGAACCCTGCGTTTAGTAACTCGTCTAACTGCTTTCGGAGTTCGGCTAACTCAGGAGGCGCCATTAGATAGGCATTCTTTGTAGAAGGTTTTGCCCCTGGCAACAATTCAATTTCGTGGTCCATCCTCTTTCTCGGAGGTAAGGACTTTGGCAGACTATCCGGCATAACATTCCGATATTCCTCTAAGACAACTTGGATAGCTTCGGGATGGCCATGAAAGTAGGCTCGTCGCGAGCAAGGCCTTTCTTAAGTTGGAGGGCCGAGATCATTTTCACCCCGTTGGGTTGCTTAATGTTGGTCTGAACCACGGTGGGTGTGGATCCTGTGATTACCAAACACTTTGCCAGCGGCATCGATATCACTTTGTGTTCGAGTAAGAACTCCATCCCCAAGACTACGTTAAAGTCATCCATCTTGACGATCACAAAGTCGACAGGTCCACTTCACTCTCCCAGCTTAACTATTGTTCTCTTCGCTACTCCCGTGATGGGTAAAGCTGCAGAGTTGACGACTTTCATTTTTCCTACGTCTCTCTCCCATCGAAGGTTTAGTCGGCGTGCTTTCGTTTCAGTCATGAAATTATGGGTGGCACTAGAGTCGACCATGGTGCTTTTGGCCGCTGTTTGGTTCACCCAGGCGTCGACGTATATGAGGCCCCGCTCGACGGGTTCTTTGGTCTCTCCGATCTTCCTTTGGAGGGCCGATAAGAATTTTAGTGCCCCCATTCGAGGGTTGTCCCCCTCTTCTAACGACGGGGTTTCTGCCTCCAGTTGATCAGTTTGCCCATCTGCATCAGTTGTCAGGGCGGCTTGGAAGGCATTAAATGCGGTTCGTTTTGGACACTCGCTCATCCTGTGAGGCCCTTTACAGAGAAAGCACTGTGGGGGTCGGTGGTAATTGTTCTGTTGATTAGGCCCCTGCCAAGTGTTCCCACTCCTAGGTTGAGGGGGTTAATAAGACTTTTGATCTCCACTCGAAGTTTTGTCCCCTCCAGCATTTCGAGGCGAGCTTGATCGATTGTTCTTATTTCCTCCGCTCGAGGAAGTTGATTGTCGTCTAGTGTCTTGGACGTCACTGCTAAGATCGAACAATCGTTCGGCGGCCGCATACGTCGACGTGAGGTCCTGTACTCTCTGTTCGTACAGTTTGGCTTTCGCCCATGGTTTCAATCCTTCGACAAAACAAAACATTTTGTCCTTCTCGGACATATCACGAATGTCCAACATCAACCCTGCAAACTGTTTCACATAGTCTCGAATCAGGCCCATGTGTCTCAACTCCCGAAATTTTCGCCTTGCTAAGATCTTGACGTTTTCGAGGAAGAACTGAGAGCGTAGTTCTTGTTTCAGTTTATCCCAGGTATCAATAGTACAACGACCTTCTTGCATGTCTATGTACCGGGACCTCCACCATAGCTTGGCGTCGTCTGCCAAGTGCATCGTCGCCAAGGTAATCTTTGATTCTTCAACAGTCGTGTTCGTGGCCCTGAAATATTGTTCCATGTCAAATATGAAATTTTCCAGAGCTTTTGCGCCTCGAGCCCCACAAAAGGGCTTGGGTTCTGGGATTTTCACTCGATTCAACTGAACTACACCCCCAGCTGGGGTTTGGTTTCCCACCACTCTCATGGTGAGATTTACCCTTGTACTGACATCCGCAATCTCTGTCCTGACGACATCGAGTCCGGCTCGAAAGTCTTCTGACAAGTCCGTCACCATCTGGATTATTGCTTTTTGAGAGCTATCTAACTCCTCGACTCTTTCTTCCATATGGGCTATAAAGCTCGATGAGCTGTCACCACGCTTGAAGCTGCTAGGTCTCGCAGCTTTCGTCTCTAGGGTCTCAACCCTTAACATCAACTCTTTGACTGGCATCCCGTCTAAGCGGCCGACAACCGCGTCAATCCCATCAGCCTTTTCGGAGATTTCTTGTACTCGCGTTTCCAAGAAACGGAGGGCATCGGGAACTTCTCTCAGGTAGAGCATCTGCTCTTCCATTTCTACCAGTCGGTCCACTTGCGTCTTGGTTAACTGTTTTGCGGTCGACATAATTCTGGCCTTCTCTCTTGTGAGCCGACTTGGCTCTGATACCAACTGTCACAATCGTAGTTCTGCGCTGGACTAAACGATTGTGCGGCACTTGTTCTAGCTCGCAAACAAGTCAGCCTGATCAAATTCTGATCGCCTACAGCACACCGAGTGCCTCTCGTAACCTCAGGCCCCGTTCCAAGGAAAATGGTTTTACAAAACGGGTTTTAGAGGAAAAGGATTTCGCAAACGTTTGAAAGCATGTTTGAGAAATTAAGATGTGTTTGTAAGACTAGAAAGCAAAAAGGGACAACAACGGCTTTATAGCTCACAACTCCGGATATGAGGATTTGATGGTTAGTCTCACCCCCATATAGTACATTCTGAACAATTTTAGGATTGTCACCCTTGCACATGCAAAGTGGCGAGCGGTCACTTACAAAAGTAAAGTACTAGGAAAGTAAACTAACTAACAAAATGAAAAACATAAGGTGAAAGCATGATAAAAAGGGGTTGAGGCGGGCATGCAGCCACGGGCAACACGCCCTGGACAAGCATGACCGTGACACATCGTTTGCCAAAAATTGGTTAAATGAGGGCCTTGTAGCTGTGGGAAGTTTTTCTTCCTATTATTTATAGCTTGACTTTATGCTCGAGTGACTGTGGTTATGGAGGAAGATGAGGTAAGATGCAAGGTCAAGCTTTCAATTTGATAGCAACAATCGCAAGTACACATGTCAAGTTATACTCTAAAACGATTTAAGTCTGAGTATCATATCCACTAGGGACTGAATTCAATATAACCATTATCTATTCAAGAATTGAATCAATTTTATCTAAGAAATCAAAATTGAGTAAGAATTTTATATTTTGAAAACAAAAGAAGAAAAGTAAAAAGTAAGTGAAAGTTCAAGAGATAAAAGTGTTCTATGGTGTTGATTTCATTAATTACTTCATTAAATCATGTTTTAGGTTTTTATGCAATTATGTACAAACAATATGTTTAAGTCTAGAAACTAATATTTGGATTATCTTATCTCAAATATAACTCTTTCTTTCTTATGCAACTTAATTGATTATTAATTTCTTGAAACCAAATTAAGAGGCATAGCATTAAGAATAGTCATTAACAACTTTCTCTATTAACCTAGCTATTTTAATGAAAGATTAATAAAAAATCAACGTCATAGATCCAATTAGACATACAATTTCTCAACCATACATCTAACTTAACATTCATTGATGATTAATAAATAAAGAATAAAGCATATAGCAATGAAAAACATATAATTCAACAACGTCCATGAAAAACACTAAGACATTAACTTAAATTCATAATTAAATCATCCAACACCCTAAAACTATGAGTTTAGCCACACATAACCATCATATACATATTTTCATATGAGACTTTAAGCATACGAGTAAAGTGGAAAGATAAACTTAGGAAGAAAAACTTTCGAATTGCTTTTCGGCGTTGAATTTTGATTGCACTTGAAATGTGTTATCACGACACCTCTAATCTTGCTCATTTATGATATTTAATGTGCTTAAGTGTTTATAGTTGTAGGATATCGAGCATGCAAAGTCACTAGGACGGTTTGGATGCATTTCAAGCTTAAAAAGGGGAATTAGCAAGCAAAATGTGGCAAATGCGCAAAGAGGTCAGTAGGCAGCCTAGCATCGTGATGCTAGCTCGGCGCCAGCACTGTGCTTTTTCTAGAGGCAAGTGCTGCCCGTGTGAGAAAAAAGGGTATAGCGTGCAACACTACCCCACGACACCGCCACACCAGTTCATGATTTATAAAGAAAATTAAGGGCTTTTGAAAGGAAGGAGGCCATTTCTCTGATTCCACTTCGATCTTAGCTAAACTTATTCCATTTTCTTCCTCTCCACTTGTATTTTTCTTGATTTTCTTCCATGTAATCGATCGGAGGAGTCGTGTTTTGTCTTCTCCATATCCATGGGAAGGTAAGACCTAATTTTCTAGTTTTAAAGGATTTGGAACATTGTAATTTTGGGAGATTTATATTAATATAGTTTTTATATCTTTTCTATGGGTTTCTTTTTATCCCTAACTGATTTACTATTGTATTTCCTTATGAATATCTGACAAATTGCTTGCGAATGTATGATTGAATGTTTAAGATTATCATACAATACGTGATATAAAATTGTAGGGTGGCCTATGAAAGCAATAGGTTAGATAGACTTGTGATTTGTGGTGCACAACAAAGACTGCTGATCTATTGACCTAAGGGAAGCTATATTGAGTGTTTAATTAGATAATGGAAATTAGACATTCATCCTAGCTTAATCTCTTAAGCGTAATGTGGTTAGTTAAATATGCATGAGATGGATTCATCTGTTCATGTTTAGTTAATTAGGTATTTAGGACTGTTGGTTGGGTTTCGAATCAATTGGGCTAGGGATAGATAAGAACCTAAAATTACATTTTAATACCTCGATGATCGAAATTACTTGGTCCATTTCAATCCTCTAAGCTAGAACGTCTTTATCAATTGCATCTCTATCTTTACTTTCTAGCATTTTATTTTCATACAAATCCTTATTTTCTGTTTCGTACCAACCTCCCCCCCCCCCCCCCCCCCCCCC
>QLSR01000593.1:2530587-2556715 GCA_031780015.1 Citrullus colocynthis | reverse complement strand
CCCCCCCCCCCCCCCCCCCCCCATCTTCTAATTTAATTGAAAACGAGCTTTGAGGAACTAATCTTTCGTGCTTCCCTATAGATCGACTCAGTCTTGCCACCAATATTGCACTTTAGTAGTAGTTGTTGTAAAGATCGATAGTTATAGATATTTTTTGGTTGGGTCTTTTGAGAGCAAAACCAAAAGACTTTCCTCCACTTCGTCGACACCTCGGGATCTCAAACGACCTTCAACTCTTCTCCAACACTTTCCTCTCTTTTTGATATCAAAATCACATTCTTAGGGTCTCTTTTCCTCTGAGATTCCATGCTTAAGGCTGCTGAGGACCTCCCAATTAATAGAATGCAACCAATTTCTTTCCTAATTTGCCAAATTTACATTTTGGGAAGGTTGGCATTGCAATGCTCTAGTACAGTGCAACGACAATGATCATCATAAAATGTACCACCAAGCATCGTGTCGTAGTGCTTGCTCTACGTTGTGGCACTCTTCGAATAACCAAAATAATATACTCTCGAGTTTTTTGCGCCGCAACACTGCCCTGTTTTTGGATTTTTGCACCTTTTTTTCTATTTTGCATCCGATTTTGGCTCGATTTGATTCTTTTGACCTTCAACACTTATTTTCATCATAATTACCTGAAAACCACTAGCAAGCACATTATTGCTATTAAAATTCATGATGCATTATGCGTGTATTGACCTAATGTCACATTGAAAATTGCTAAAGGTTGAGACATTAATACACAAGTTTTCCTATAAAAATCCAAGTGTTAGTTTAAATAGGTTTCCTGGGGAGTCTAGGGTCAAACTCAAGGATTTGTAATAACTCGGTGTTGAGAATATTCGGTCGATTTGATGCGTCGAAAGTTTTTGATTCTTTTTATAATAACTACAAAGAATAACTTTATACATTATAAGTTGATGTATGAACATATGGAGTAATGATGCAGGATGGAAAATTGATGAATTTTCAAATATAAGTATGTTCAGACAGCATGCGTGGAGATGGATGAATTCATAGGAAGAGTAGGTTTAAAATAACTTCACTGGCATTTTTCTAAATGTTACTTAAGTATACATTCATGCTATCGAACTCAAGATTGGGAATGCATTTCTTGATGCTTCGACGTCACATTAATCCTATCTTTAAGATGCATGGTGAGTTCTTCATGCAAAAGTTGAACTTTAACTCTATAGCCAATTCTTTTCTTGTTCAATGACAAAGATTAATCACTTACTTTTTGAAGCAAATGATTATACTTACTTAAACCTATTTGTTTGACAGATTTAGGTAAGTTCGAGACACCCATTGAAACAAGATGAAAACAAACTTAGATAAACAATTTGGAAAACGCTAATTACATGCACTTAACCCATTAAACAATTAATCATTCATGGTATAGAGTGTTAAAAATGAGTAGATATGGAAGTATAAGGTCAATCAAACTTATATTAAGAAAATAAACAAATCTTTTGATTGTCACTAACAAAATACAAGAATGAAAGATGAACATAATAAAGAAATTAAAATAAAAGTCTTCAAGCCGCCAATGGCAATGTCTTGTTTCTTGGAGGCTTGAGATGCAACTTTGAAACTTTCAAAATCTTCTCATAGAAGAGCTCGAAGTAGAAGGTGACAATGGAGGTTGAGGGAAAGTTTGAGCAGAACTTTCACTACTGTGTTTTCCTCTGTCTTCAGCATGAAGTGCATCGGGCTATTTATAGGCATCCAAAAAAGTGGTCTTATGATGACCTGACACCTTTGCATTTAATTCCATGTCCTGCTGCGCAGACTTCATCGTATCATCAGTTCATTGGATCTGTCATTATCTAGTTAAGCTTGATACCCACTTGCATATTGACATGACAGTTGCCGTCTAGGTGTCTACTTTTACTATTCTTCTTGACGCGGGGTTCCTCGACGCATCATCAGTTCATTGGATCTGTCATGATCTAGTTAAGTTAGATATCCACTTGCACCGTCCAGATGTCTACTTCTATTATTCTTCTTGACGCGAGGTTCCTCGACGTGTTGATCTTTTAGAACAACTTGGTCTTGATGATTATGACAGCATCTTTTCTTTTATACTTGAATATTTTTAGTTTCTTTTCAGCTCTATTATGCATTCAAAAAGATATAAACTCGTAATTTCCAGAATAGTTACTTTTGTAAATATTGTAAACGCAAAGCTATTCATATTATACAATTCAACAACCAAAATCATGCATTTATCTTCAATATTGCTCCAATTACTCCAAATAAAGAATACAATAACTTGTATTTCTACAAATTACCACACATAAAATCTAATAAAAATATCCTTAAATTAAAAGCAAATAAAAGCACTTTTTAGGTGCTTTTCACTATTGACATGTGTCTTATCAAGAAGCTTCAGGGAAATATGGCTATGAGGATGGGAAAATCCTCTGCTAGTAAAGATGCCTCCTCTCCACGCTAACCACTCCACTAGCACCTAAGAGCTATATGTCCCCAAATGTGGCCACTCTCTCTCCTTCAGCACTGGAGTTTGACCCACCAATTCATGAAGACCAACCTCTTGCCCTAAAAATTGACTCCAACACCAGTTTGACACATTACAATCACATCAATCCAATAACAACCATCTGGAGCTATAGCCCCATCAGTTCATGCCACTATGGTGGGGTACATGTCGAAGTAGTTAGGATATTTTATGGCTCAATCTCGAGTTTACTGGATATATGCCAAGGCTTAGGATGAAGCCTATAGGAGATTTCTTTGTTTTGTGGTTCCAAGGCACTACCCTGCAATGTTGCCTTTCCCAGATCATATTCCCCAGGTCCCTCTTGATGACGAAAAAGAAATAATGGCACTCCTGCTTAGGATTAGGGGAGTATTATGTTTATTTTCATTGCTTTCTCTTTTATTTATTTATTCTATTTTTATGCATAGTTTTATTTTTATTAATAGGTTGGATTAATTTTTCTGGATATTAACAAACAAACAAAAGAAAATGGTTTTCCTTGTTAATAATTTTGAGCATGTTTATCTTGTGGTTGCAAAAGTGTACTTAATGATGACAACTAGGGCTTATCTCCCAGTAACATGTCTTACTTTTAAACCTTAAAAGAGTACAAGATCATGAGCATTACTTATCTTTGAGTGCAGAACCTCTTTAAATTAGCCTTTCGTGTGTTCAGACAACCTATCACTAGGAGAGCCTGGCTCTGTAGCTTTTGGTCAAGCTAGGGTAACAACCTAATTCTTTTATATTCTTTAATGTTTTTGCCAATGAGGACATTAATCCCTTTCAAGGGTGATCATTGGTTGGTCGACATCGGTTTTGAGTTCAGATCGACGTCGACAACCAATCTTTCGATTTTTCATTGTTGATGTTCATTAAGTTTATGGAGACGTTAGCGACTTTTTTGGTTTTCGACGAGTTGGTTGAAGAAAAAAAAGACCCAAATAGCAAACGCAATAAGAACAAAAAGAAAAGAAAAAAGTATAAAAAATAAAAGAAAACAAAGAAAAGAAAAGAGAGAGATGAAGAACCTACTTAGATGAAGAAGAAAAGAAAATAACTAAAGAAAAAGAAGAAGAAAAGAGAGAACAAACCAAGAGAAAAAACAAAAGAAAATAGATGAGAAATGGAGGGAGAAACGAAAAAGAAATCTACAAAAATAAAAAATAAAAAGAATTATTAGAAAAGTATTTGTTTTAGGTAATAATTACATGTAGGTAATTATCACCTAAAAATAGAACCATGGCGGTTTTAGAAAGAAAATAAGAAACTATATGTAAAAGAAAAAGTTAAAAAAATGGGTTTTTAATGAATTGTTAATAAAATATAGCATTTTTTAAAAAAAATTTCAACTTCCTAGGCATGTAATTGCGTAGTCCTGTCCTCTCTTGTATTGTGTGGGCTTTCTTTAGTGCAGCGTGTCAGATACATTTTATTTAAACAACAGAGGAAAGATGGTCGGTTGGAATCGGTCGGATTCCGTGTTTTCTTATCTGACCAAACCAACTGCCAACTGTATACATGCAAAAACCATTAGCCTTGCTTACCGACCAAACCGACTCTAACTGATCATTCGACTCAGTTTTTAGGATTGCTTTGCTCACCCCTAATCTCTTGAGTTTGAGGGATTACTTTATGTTGTTATTGTCTATTATGAGCCAATATATGTAACTGCTAGACCTTATATATTTGAGAAAAAAAAAAAAGATAGAAAAATAATGTTAGGATGACACTTTCATTTCTTAGTTAACCAAAGTAGCCAGGGGCGAGCATGATACTCGTGCTTTCTCTTGTAGCAAAACAGTTAATGAGGGAAGTGACTGCTTTGCATTGAGTCTGATCCTTGCTCGTAGTAAGATGTCACGCATGACACCCATTTAGGCAAGCTAGAACAAAGTTAAGGATGACACTAGGGATTTGCCCTAGGCAAGAAAAGAAAAGAAAAAGGAATAAAGGCTTACAAAAGAAAGAGTCTTAAGTCTAACACAAGCACAAATTTGGGGAACTGTGCATATTCAAGGAGATTGCATGCTTTTAGCAAAACTTATGAACCATTAGGGGCCCACACTAGGTTCAATGACTTGTAGTTAGGCTTGTATGGCACATCGAGTAGTTAGTTGAGGGAAGTTGAGCCTTAAGGAAGTAAAGATCATGTGAGGGTCCTTTTAGGAGTTTGAGCAAAGTAAGGCATTAAGGTTGGAGATCTCTCCGGAAAGTTACATCCTTTGCACTTTCATCTAGTAAAGCATGTTCATTTACTATTATCTATTTGATTTTGTTTACTTGGAGATAAGCAAAGGCTAAAACTTGGGGGTGTGATACATGTCATGAAATGCATGATTTTGATATATATTTTGACACTTTTCCTTTTAGAAAATAGTCATTTACATGTTATTTACCCTCTAATCAATCTAAATTGGATAAATTGATTGAATACATGTCCTTAACTAATTAAAGTGTATTTTACTATTTTTGGCTGTTTATATGAGCATTTATAGTGAATTTTGACCAATTGACATACGTTGACCATGATGCGCTAGCATCAAAACACTAATTTCTCAAAAATGTGCCCAGTCGTTCGTGGTTGCTTTTTTTCTCAATCAACATCCATTATTCAACATTGAAAATGCTTGGTAAACATCAAGAGGCCCCAGTTTCGTGAGGAAGTGCACACACCATGGACTCTTGACATGCATCCTTAGAGCGAATCTATAATAGGTTGAATCAAGCATCCACTTATGAATGCGTCTGCAAATGGGTCTTTGTTGAAGAAATCAGTAAATGAAGCCAATGAAATCATAGACACTATAACATATAATAACTAGAATTGGGGCAATGCTGAGGTAGCGACCATAAAAAACAATAGCCAGAGTTCAACTTGTCAGAGTAAGCTAAGTTGACTGACCTAGGTATGTCACTAGAAGATATGGTGGGAAGATTTCTTACAATTTGTTTGTGGAACATGAAATTTTTTGCTTCCAAAACAAAAGGTGTCAGTTTGAAAGAGAGACTAGAGTTAAAAGATGCATAGTTTGAGTGACGGGCTCGCTCAAATAACTAAGTTAGGAGGCTTGAGGAACCCTTGTTGCAACGTCATGCCTTCAAGACTACTCAGGTGCAAAGTCATGAGGTAATATGCTTGACAATAAGGATGATGATGAGAATTTCATGCCATGCCCTAAACCAGTAGTTAAGATGGAGGAAGAAGATGAGCGTCAACCCAACGAAGTCTAGGTGATAGAGTTAGAGGTTGAAAAACCTCGTCATGTTCTACCCTATGGTATTTCGTGTATCTTCGTGTATTCTTCCTTTAGTTCTTAGAGTCTATTGTGTCTTTTCTTTCTTTAGACTCATTAAGGTCACCTGAGTCTTTTCATTCTTTCTTTTTGCCTTTATTTTTATACAATAAAAATCAAAAATTCAATTTGTCTAGCGCCTTCATAAACAAGTTGGCTTGTAGGGTTTCAAAAGTTACATTAATTCAAGTAAGAATGGGTCAAAGAAGTAAGAGTAATGTACCTTGACAGGATAGGTCATGTTGACCAACGACGTTAAAAATTTGCGCTCGTTGGAAGCAACCAAACAAGTTTTTTTATTTTTTACTTGCTTCTTTTATTGCTTTCTATAATTTCCTTTTTGTAGCTTAGTTGTTCCTTTATTTCTTATGTATGTTTTTTGTTTGACCTAACTCGAACTTAGATTGATTCACATGCAAGTTTTATATCCTATTGTGTACCTTATTTCTTTTGTGACATTAATGTATACCTTAACCTTCTTAGGATTAAGACTCCGCTAGATTGCTAAATCAAATGGCCGGTTTAATCTAACAATTTTTATCTTTAAATTCAACAAAGGAAATGCTAGGTTAAAGTGGTACGAAATTAAAGCATTGTTCAAGCTATAGGGTCCCTAGGGTATTTGCATACCCGACCCCCTAAGGAGATTTAGCTCATGATTAAGGAAGAAAGAATGAACTTCATTAATTCAAAAATCATGTCTACAAGATGAATGTTTGATAAATCAAAGGAAAATGAAATAATGTGTAGAGAATAACAAATGTTGTAAATACAATTAAAAAAAAAAAAAAAAACTACTTCATTTTCTTTTAAAGGCAACTAGTCCTTATACACAAACATATATAATATTAAATTTATTTTCTTTCTAAATTCATTTAAAAAAAAAAAACCAATTCAAAAATCAAAAGCCCACACGTGTCATTTCTCTATTGCTCTACTTGTAACTCTTTAATTGAGTCCAATTTAATTAATTTGGCCACCACATCACCATCTCGGGCATTTTTCTATTAACGACCTTATTTCCACTATATCTTCTTCGTTTGAACTCCGATTTGGGTGATTTAAGAGGTGTTGGAACCATCATTTTGAGCTTTATACAATAGGCACTTCAAAATACTAAAATTATTAGTGAATACAAGCAGGTTTGTTATTATCAAAATATTAATTAATTAATTAATTTGAGATTAAGGGTCCAAAAGCTAAGAAACCTCACGAACCCCAAGACCAAATTGAAATCAACCCAAGGAAAGTAAAAATTGGATTACTTTGACGATCAAATATCTCAAAGTAAAGATTGATTAAGTCAAACTTGAATGTTATCAGCAACTTTCTCAAATATCATTATTACTTATATTGAGATATGAATCATTCCACAAGCAAGATGGATCAAGTCAAACTTGAATAATTTTAAACATGCAACCTATGGCCTCTTTGAATTGATTTTTTAAGTGCTTATTTATTTATTTATTTTTGAAATTTCGAAACACTTATTTAAGCACTTAGAAAGTCAATCCAAACAGACTTCTAAACATCATAAACTTTAAAGAGACTTAGCTCTAGAGAAAATGAAAGCTCAAAGGCTATTTTTACTATATTTCAAAGTCTTATTTGTAAAGGTAGATTACAATGCTATATATATTCTCAAAATGAAATCCTATACCTTCCATGAGGCCTTTCAAAAGTTGTAACTTTTAGGGGTTATTTGGGGTATTGAGTTGAGTTCTGAAGTTTGAAGTTAATATGTTGGAGTTATGAAATCTATATTTGGGGTGCATAGTTGTTTAACTAGAGTTAGGAAACATTGGAGAGAGGAAGTAGAAAGAGAGGAAGATGGAGTTTCTCGATAAATATGTGCAATCTTCAACAATGAACATTGTTGAAGTTGAGTTATAACACTGATTTTTGAAAGTCGGTGGGCCAAACACCTCCTTAAACTTTACAGTTATAGTAAACCATTATGTAAATATAACCTAAAAAGTAAAAAAAAAAAAATCTTAAACCTAAATATACACTAATAAAACATCATTTACATAATTAATTTGTATACATAAGCTGCTATGTCAATTTATATGAATGATGATGCGAATAATGTCATATATACCTTCCAAGTTGTACACATTAGTTGTTGCGTCAATTTTCATCTTATTTTTATTAAAAAAAAAATCTTCAATTTAGAAGTTCAATTAGGAAATGTAAACTTTGGCTAGATTGGGAGTTATTTTGTATAATTTAACCAAAGAAAAAAAACACTTAGGGCTTATTTGGGGCATTGAGTTGAGATATGATGTTTGGAATTGATGTCTATGAAGTTCAATATGTCTATGTTTTGGGTGTTTGGGGTATTGAGTTCATATATTAAAGGCATCTGATGTAGTTTTTTTACATAAATAATATATTTTTATGATGAATATATGTTTGGAAACTTTTTAGTCAATAATTCTACACATTTTTTTTTTTTTTTAAAAAAAAAAAAAAAAAAAACTATAGATTGCCCTTTATTTTATTGTTGTTTTAAGCACAAAGGTATTGTTGTGAGTTTTGGGAAATGAGATTTACAGTTACCTTTGGATCATGCATTTCATATATTTTTTAAAAAACTTATGCATGTGACGCTTCTAGTTAAGTCATTTTTATTTAACTCTTTTGATACAAAAAAATTTTAAAACAAAAACACTCATATGTTTGACAAACTTTTCTCAAAATTGTTTTTACATATTAATTGTTTGATTTCTTACATGATAAAAGTGATTTTATTAATGTTAATTTACTATAAAGAACAACTATAAAATACTATGAACTAATAAAAAAATCGAGAATTCTAATGTTTTTGACAGAACTTACATATATTGTGTCAACAAAGGTGTTTTTATTGATTATTTTATGTATCAACTTAAATATAACCATTGATGTTTTATATGTATTTTTAAACTAATAGTTATTTTTAAGCTTTAAATTAAGGTTTTATGTTATGAGCACCAGCAAAATAGAAAACTTATGTGTCAACAAAGCTCAAATTTGTAGTAGTCATAATTTAAAATAATGGTCGTCAAAGTTAGTGGAGTGGTCACCGGAGTTAGCGATCGAAGGTGGTCATCGGAGTTTGTCATGAAAGATGGTTGTTAGTGATGAGGTCTGAGTGCACTGTTGGTGAACATAATATAAAAATGTCAGTGAAATAAGAAGTTGACCTCCCAAAACAATGAGTTGAGTTCATATCTCAACTCATCTCATCTTTTCACCCCAAACACCTGGGTGCTGAGTTTAAATGTTAGAAGTGGTCACTGACATTTTTATATCATGTTCATCAACAGTACACTCAACTCTCATCACTACCGATGCCTCGTTGCTCAACTCCGACAACTACCTCCGACAACCACCTCCAACTTCCAACTCCAACGACCACCTCTGACAACTAACTTTGGTGACCACCTCTAGCGTCCAACTTTGGAGACCTCCTTCGACTTTCAACTTTGTGCAACCACGTCTAACATTCAACTGTAGCAACCACCGATTGTGGCTAACTACAATGACATCCTACCACACTATTGATGGAATTTGGTGACCTCTGACGGGGGCCACTCCACTAACTCCGACAACCATTATTTTAAATTTTGACTACTACAAATTTGTGCTTTGTTGACACACGAATTTTTTTGTATTGTTGATGCTTGTGACATAAAACTATCAATAAAACCTTAATTTAAAGCTTAAAAATAACTATTACTTTAAAAATACATATAAAACATCAATAAATGTTTATATTTAAGTTGACACATAAAATTGTCAATAAAAATACCTTTGTTAACACAAAAGTACGTAAGTTCCATCAAAATTTTGAATTCCCAATTTTTTTTTTTTATTAATTCATAGTATTTTATATTCGTTATTTATAGTAATTTAATGTTAATAAAATCACTTTTATCATGTAAGAAATAAAGAAAGTACTTGTATGTAAAACCACTTTTGAGAAAAATTTGTTAGTGTTTTTATTTTGAAAAGTTTTTATCAAAAGTGTTAAAATAAAAATGACTTAACTAGAAACGTCATATGCATAAATTCATAAAATAGTTGCTTAAATTAAAAAAAATTAAATTAAGTGTAATCTATAATTTACTAAAAAAATATATGTAAAGTTGTTGAATAAAAAAGTTTTCAAACAAAAATAATAATCATAAAAATAGATTATTTATGTAAAAAAAAAAGGTTGTTTTCAAATATAGCAAAATGAGCCAAATTATTTACAAATATAGAAAAATTTCATTCTGCTTCAACGATAGACTGCGATGGATTTCTATCACTCAAGCAATAAAAGTCTATCGCGATCTGTCACTAATAGACAGGGAAATTTTTCTATATTTATAAATAGTTTGATATTTTTTCTATTTATAATAATTTTCTTAAGAAAAAATATACGAAAAGCCCCGGCACCCGAAACACTCAAAACACATACATATAAACTCCAAAGACATATAAACTCCCCGAATATATAAATTCTAAATATATGAACTCAATCAACATGCTAATCTATTATAATTTTCCTTCTTTTTAGAGTATATAAAAGTATAAAACTAAAAAGTAAACCCACCACGTGACATCCGCACGTGATTTCGTATACCGTATTTTAGACGGCTTAAAAGCCATAGGGAACCGCGCTTCCTCTTCCTTTAGCCATTTTTTCCATTTCTCGGAGGAAGTATTTCATCAGATTGCTGTTACTTTGTTTTCTTTTTCTTTTTCATTTTTCCAATTTTCCATTTTCTCGATAAAATTCTCTCTCTCTCAATTTTTCCATCTCCCTGCAGTCGCAATCGATCTTCTCTCAAACAGTTTTCTCTCGCTTTCCCTCCTTTTCTCGGCCCCCAATCACCTATTTCAATCTCGTTGCCAGACTCACCATACCCACTTTCACTTCCCCAAGATCTGGGGCTTTCTTCTGTCCCCTGTACCTTTGAATCTGATCAAGAAAATTCTCGGTTGCATTCCTTCTGTAATCTTGATCTGTTCTTGTTCAGGATCCTTTCGAGGGTCGGAATTGGCATCTAGGGTTAAGTGATTGGTGGTGTTGGTTGATATCGGTGCAGTTCATGCGAGAGTCACGGTCTGGTTTCGATGAATATGGAAATCTCTTGCGATGTGGCGTCCTTGGACGCTGAATTGTTGCAGCTGGCCGAGGTCTCTCCTTTGGCGATTAAATCCAATCCTGATTTTGTTGAGAAGCTGTTTGAGCAGTGGCTTTCGCTTCCTGGCACTAATCGTCTGGTACTCATCTGTTGTAAACTTGATTTCCTTGGATTACAAAGCTCGTTGAATTGGGGAATTTGTTGAATCATGTCTTTTGATGTTTGGATAGAAATGTTGCTTTGTGATTTAAACTTGTGAATTTGAGTTGTTTAAGTCAATCATTGACACTCAAGAACGTATTCTGTGTGCTGAAAATATCATATCTAGCTGGGCGTCTGGATGCCAGTTTTGGGAATTGAGAGTTGGATTTCACTCTCTTCTTTTTCTAAGTTCCATTTTTCTGTCCTTGATTTTAGTTGGTATTGCTTCATCTGTGGTTTGCACGTGTATGGAATGTAATCGACTTCATTATTTATCTATTGTATCTGTTAGGTGACGTCATTGTTAAACGATGCAAAGGCTGGTGTACCCTTGAATGTGCCTGGAAATTCTTCTAGTCCTCATGCTTCTGCTAGCAATTCACTGCCTTCTATATTTCCTGCTGGAAGTGCTCCTCCTCTATCACCAAGAAGTACATCTGGTTCCCCTCGGGTGATGAGACAGAGGGTTGGCCCTTCTAATTTAAGCTCCCCACTGAAAGTTATTAGTGAGCCAATTAAAGAACCAATTCCGCAGGTTGGGTGGCGAGTGTGCTTTATTATCTTTTTCTGTTATATTTACTAAGTAATAATTTCAGAGCTATGCTTCAATTTGACGTGCATTGTTATTCGTCTTTTATCTATATACCTTTAGTCTTATCAGTTGAATTTGATTTCCTGGGATTATGATGATAGTTCTAATTGGTCAGCTTTAAATATTGCAGTTTTACTTCCAAAATGGGCGTCCAGCACCATTTGACATAAAAGAGCAGTGCTTGTTGAGGATCAATCAGGGTTTTTATGGACACTTGGATGGACTACAGATCCATGGTGAGATATCTCAAAAACTCATGTCTCGTGTCTCATGTCTCCTATGGGCACTAACTTTCCTTGTGTTATGCCAGAATTTAGAGCAATTACAAAAGAAGTATGCAAGCTGCCATCATTTTTTTCCACTTCTCTGTTCAGAAAGATCGATGTTAATAGCACTGGCATTGTGTCAAGGTAGGTTTCTCTTGTTGCTGGAGAATGCTATTTTAGCGCGTATGATTTATATATTGGACCTCATTTCTGTTCTTTGTCACCTTTGGTTTCTCAATAAATATTTGAACTTTGTATTTCTTTTAATAAAAAAGTTTAGCTATGCAATAGGTTTGTGAGGTAGAGTGTATGATCACAAAGCCAGACCAAAAATATTCAGCCTTTAGAAAATTGTAATAATTGAAACTACATAGTTCCTAATTTCGTTTTTTCTAGACCTTCCTTAATGAAACCCTAAAATCTTTTGGAGCTTTTTGGGTTTAATTATAGAATCTAAATCTTCAATCTATCTTCTTATTTTCTTGTCGTTGGATGTGATCAATGAAGGGAGATTATATAATATTTTGGGTTTTATTCCTTCAAGTCCTTTCTAGTGTTTTTAACACTTGGTTTGTTCTTAACGGTGGAACTGAACTAGGGAATATCATTAGTGCTAATTTTACGTTATAGTTAAAATCTCAATTGGCACATAACATCTGATGTCTTTGAAGGGACAATTGACATTAAATAATACCATTCTCCAACTTTCACTAAAGTATTGACATATCAATGACTATTTTCATTCCAGGGTTTTGGCTAGATTTTTCTTATGACTAAATGAGCTTTCATTGAATAGAAGTAGAAGGAAAATGTCTAGTCTTAAGGTTGTAGACCGGCAAAGAGTGTAGGTCTCATGGAGCATGTTGGACATTGTGTTGAACACAAACCTATTGAAATTAATTACTATTGGAGGCTAGAATGCTTTTTCATAGATTAATGAAATTGTTTCTTATCCAAAAAAGAATGAGGAGGTTTAGGTTGAACTGTGGGATATGTTGAGATGAAGTAGAAAATGGAAACAACATAAAGAATTGAGGACAAGAATGTGACATTGCCTACAAAATTGAAGGAAAAATTGTGGCCTTGGATGCTGAACTCCACCCTAAACTACGCCCTCCTTAGCTATGGGTGGCAGCACCACGGTCCATTGCTATCAGTTGACCTGGTTAAATGTCATACTAAAGTAAGATACTCCAGTTAGGTGGGGTAGTGAGCTTTAGAGTTAAAAGAAGGATGTCTTCATTTGTTTAAGAGGAGGTAAAACAGAAAGTTGGGTGCCGCTGGTTGAGAAGCATAATTTGGTACAGTTGGGGAAGGACCTTGACAAGATTTGCTAGTCCTTGGAGGGATCTGGTTTGTATTCTAGTAAATCTGTGTTTCAATCCCTTCCTTCAAAACCCCTAAGATTAGCATGCCCTTAATTTCATTTCGAGGGGCAAAGATCCTAAGAAAGTTAAAGTCTTTTTGTGTTCGGTGGCATTTAGAAGTTTAAACACGGATGAGAGGGTCAAAAGGAAGTATGGTAAATGGTCCTTTTTTCCCTCGAGATGTAGGATATGTTTTAAATGATGAAGAGTCAATTCATCGGGTCCTTTTAATGGCTTGGCGGGGCGTGGGCGACTTTATGAGTTCTTCGGGGGAGCGGAATAGTAGGGTGTTTAGAGGGATGGAGAGGTACCACAACAAGGTTTGGTCCCTTGTTCCCTTCCATGTTTCTCCTTTGGTTTTGATTTTGAAGACCCTTTTGTGATTATTCTATAGCCATTATTTTGAATAGTTGGAGTCCTTTTTTTTGTGGGCTTGGTTTTTTGTATGCCCTTGTATTCTTTCATTTTTCTTCTCAATAAAAGTTGTTTCTATTAAAAAAAATGATGCAGAGTCGATTGATCGCCTTTTCCTTCATTGTGATTTCGCCTATCGGTCATGGATATTCATTGTGAGCCCATTGGGGATTTCCTTTGCATCCTTATCGAGGTTGATGATTAGTTGGTGGAAGGTATGAATGGGTGGAATTTGAAAGGGAAGGCTAGGGTGATGGGGAGTTGCATATTTAGAGCTCTGTTATGACATTCCTTAGAAGGGGAGGAAGGCTAGAACGTTTGAAGATAAGTTGTCCTGTTTTGAATCTTTTTACCGTTTTCCTCAAAACACGTCTTCTTGGTGGATTTCTTTACCTACAAAATCGTTTTGTAATTATAGCCTTCTTGTGACTATGAACATCGGAAAGGCCCTTTTTGTATAGCTTCGGGGAGGAGGTACCTGATCCTTTGTTTGTTCCTCTTTTTTGTGGAATATACTTCTTTGTTGATTCTTATAAAAAAATGGAGAGGGACTCTATTTCAAGCTTGACCAAATACTCATAATAAATAAATGGTTAAAAATCACTTTTGCTCCTTGAACTTTCATGAAAGGAACAATTTTGTTCTTGAAATTTGATATGTAATGATTAGCCCATGTACATCTAATTTTGTAACAATTTAGTTCCCAAACTTTAGTGGGTAAAAATTTAGTTCATGTACTTTAAAATCTGTGATTATTAGTCTTTATTGTGAAAATTATTGTTAAAGTTTATAGAAGTTTCTTACATCAATAGATCAATAAACTAATTATGGCCCAATATGATTATAAACTACAAAGTCTAAATTGTTAAATAATAAACAATCAACATTTCATTTTGATGGAACTTTTTACCGTGGGGATTAAATTGTTAAAAATTTAAAAGTTCAAGAACTAAATTGTTACACAAGTACAATGAATAGATTGTTATGAAATTGTAATATAGGGACCAAATTGTTACAAATCAAAGTTTAAGAACTAAATTGCTACCTCCATGAAAGTTTAGAAACTAAGAATGATTTTTAACATGAAAGCTTGGCAAGTTTCGACAAGAAAGGATTGCTGGCCATGGTGGTTCATGATTTTGATGATAAGAACGGTGTTGGAGATGATGGAATAGCTACGCTATGAATGGAAGAGGAAACAGCAGAGGTGAATGACGGTGGTGAAGAAGTGGATGGTGGGTGAATTATTGTTGAGTTTGGTTGGTGGGGTTGCCTTGGATGTGCCTAAAACCAGGAAAATGTGAGAGAAACTGGCATGGTAAGATGATGTTGATGATTGATAGTGGCATAATGCACATTTAAATCTCTTTGGAGTTGGTTAAGGATCTGAGTTTACCTTTGAGTGAAACATTGTCCCAGAACCCTTCCAAACTAGAATTAGTTATTTCGAAAGTTCTCAGATTTCTCTGACCATTATCTCCAGATAAAAAAAACTGCAAGCACAGCATTGACCAAATTGTTCCAGCTTGACCACAATAATTGGTTCCATAAATAAGTTGGAAAGCTGCAACATCAAATAAGTTTCATAAACGGTTTGAAGAGATTTGACCAACATGCAGGGGCATTGGGTTATAGCATAAAGATATGCAATATTCCTCCTGTATTTTACACAAAATCCATCAGCCGGGCGAGGGTGCAGCACTTTGTCTTTCCAATGTTTTGATATCTATAAACTTTGTTTACTGAAAGAGAAATCCAGAAATGGCCCCCATATTTACAGTCTGAGGAAGTTCATTATCAGGATAAATAAAAAAAAAAACCTCAAACAACTTTTGGATTAATGGGCAGTACGGGGTGTATCAGACATGGATAGCTAAATCGATTTGGAATGAGTTGAATGACTTTGAGGTCATTTACAAGTCAGGAATGGAAAATGAAGTTGCTGATGCACTATCCCGCATGCTTACTTTGGTTGATTTAGTTTGCATCAGCATGGTCGGTGGGTTAAACACAATATTATTAGTGGAACATTCTGTAGTTTTATGGCCCAGTTAGATTGACAGGAAGAATAGGTTTTTTATGGGTCAATTGTTGTCTTGTGAGGTTAGTTGAAACACACATAGACAGACCTTAACAATTAATTATTATTATTTTTTTAAAATCTTGGTTTCTCTTTGCTAAATTTTCTTCTACTTGAAGCATGTGTCATATTCTTGTAAAGAATTTTTATTACCATCATCTATTAGTTGAAACACAGAAAATATCATCATTGTCACTATGTTGCAGGGATGCTTTTGTGGAGTACTGGATCAATGGAAACATGTTGACACTGGATATAGCAACCCAAATTTTTAGGATTTTAAAGCAGCCAGATCTCAAGTATCTGACGCAGGTTTCTTTCTGTTCTTAATCATTTCCTTTCTTATCTTCTCCCCAGTTCCTGATTATTATATTGTAAAAATTAATGTTGATTAATACATTTATCAAAATTTCTGTATTTGGTAGAGTATTGATTCTATGAAAAGGCATTTTTTTAATGTTTGTATAAGCATAAATCACTAGCAATTTTCTACGATTTAGATTGTGTTATTTATCACCTATTTTATTGTAACTCAAAACTTATATCCAGTGAATGGTTAAAAGGAAATTGATATCATTCTGAAGTAACCATAAATATGTTATACATTTCATCTAGTTCTCAGTAAAGTTGAATATTTTGATGTTATGACAGGATGATTTCAAACCTGTGCTTAGAGAACTTTTAGCAACGCATCCAGGGCTAGAATTCCTGCAGAGCACTCCAGAGTTTCAGGAAAGATATGGTTGGTGCCTCTTTGTCTGAATTGTTCAGCTTTAAATGGATGGATATTTCTGGTTTACTTTGTACTTTCTTTTCCCTAATAAGTATGTTTATCTTTGGTTAGTTTAGTTGACTCGGTTCTCTAATTTTTGAGTTATCAAATCTCTTTCATCATGATATTTATGCGAAATAATAATGTTTGTTTTCATTACAAACAAATCCTAAACTTTACTGGTATATAAAAGGATCACAAAGAAGTTTGGGGTAAGGATGAGGCATCCTCAAAAGAGAACAATTTTAATAATCTCTTCTTCATCTTACAAACTTGAAAATCCCATTCTATAAGACATGATAAAGATCACAACGTACTTGCTCGCTTTCTACCTTATGAGTATACAATCAATAAAGAAATCATGGCATTAAAGTCTAAAGAATAAGATGACTGAGGAGATGTGGACTTCATTTGTGAGGGATGAAACACTTACTTCTTTTTTGTGGATAAGATAAAACACTTTTACAAGAAGAAATTTAAGAGATGATGAAGAAAAGGAGGTTTCTTTTTTAATTTTATTTTTGCTGTTGGGTTTACTGAAGACTCGTGGTTATTTGGGGAGGAGGATAAAAGAGTTTGGGTGTTGGATTATTCAGAATCGTTTTTTGTTAGTTCCTGGCCAGACTTTCAAAAGTTTCAGATGAAGTTTTAGAAAAGAGGGGCTTCGCAGAGCTGTTTGGACAAGATGTTGTCCACAAAACAAGAAAACGTTCTTATGGTGACCTTGTGTAGAAAGTCTGAATGCAGTAAAAAATGTACATGAAAGATGTCCTGCAATGGTTCTCTGGTCTTCTCAGTGTGTGCTGTGTTTTAGTGAATGTGAAGACATGCATCACTTGTTTTTCTTGTGAGCTCTTAGCCAGAAATTGTGGTATCCCTATAGTTGTTTGAATAATCTGGAAAATCTTTAGCCTCACTTCAGGAGAGGTTTTGTTTCTCATCAAAAAGAGAAATTGTGTTCATGACAGGCAGCTAGGTTGATAGCTCATCTTCTATTTCCGATGACTTTCTCTGCTTCAGCTTTGGTTAAGTTTCTTTGCAGTTTAATTGTTGTCCTTCAAATTTTCAGGTGTTTTAGCTTTCAGAGGTTCCTTGTTGTTTTGGGGAGGTTTTAACTTGTCTTTGGAGGCTGAGGCCTTTTTGTATTTTAGGTTTTTTTCCCCTCTTTCAGTGTTTGGGTCTAAGGATTCCTTCTTTGCGAGTGGTTCATGCCTCAAGATCTTTGCAAGCTTATTCTATTCATCAGAGTGATATTAGGGACTTGATTGGGGAGTTCCTCCTCAAATCCACTTTTGTTTGGGAGGGGGTGCTTCTTGTGGCTTGTTGGGGTGTGCTCTTTGTTATGGGATATTTGTGGGGAGAGAAATAACAGATTGTTTAAAAGGGTTGAGAAAGTCATACTTGGTTAAATCCTTGGTGAAGTTTCGTGTTTCTTTTGGGCTTCGATTTTGAAGGCTTTTTGTAATTATTCTGTAGGAAACAGTATTCTTAGTTGGAGCCCCTTTCTTTAAAAGGGTCTTTTTTTTGCCCTTGTATTCTTTCATTCTTTCTCAATAGAAGTTGTTATTTCTACCTCACAAAAAGGACTAAGCTGGAAAATAAAAGCATTCCAATTTAAATATAAATCTCGAATAGAAAAATTTACAAAATGCTTGAAAGGAGAACCCCAAGATGGAGCATTAATCTGAGCAACTTCAAAAGAATCAACCCACAGAAGGAACTTCTCTTGAAAGACGCGCTGATTTCTTTCAAATTAAATTTCAGCAAAATTAGCTTTAACCACACTGGCCATAACAACTGAGATTGAGGCTTCAAAGAAGTACCAACCAAAATTTGAACAATGGTCTTGAAGGAGTCACCAAACATCCACTGAATGTGAAAAATGGAAACCAATCTCCACAGGCAAGACTTGGAAAAACAGCACTAAAAAAAGATATGCACCTTCACTTTCAGTCAAGCAAAGAGGACACGTAGAAGGACTCAAGATATGTGAAGGAGACTTCCTTTCGAGTGTGAAGAGCAATTCAATGCTCCATAAATCATAATCCATATAAGCACATTGTCTCCGAGGGTGTTTGGTCTTTCACAAGCTCTTATACACTAATCTATCCACCATAGCAATAGAGGCAACCAAGTGCTTTGGAAGGATTTAACCGAGTATTTTCCTGTAGAATCCAAGCTCCAAACACGACAATCATATTGATTCAACACACTTTTGCCCAATAATCGTGGCTTGAAAGAAATTGTCGTATTTTCAGAAGTTGGGACGCTTATTTGGATCTTGCGGCTTGAAAGAAATCGTCGTATTTTTCACAACCTCGTGGTGGTGGACAAAAAACAGGAAAGCTAGCTTCTTATCCATGATGATGATCCAATTGATCAGGAAAGCTCTCTTATAGCCTTGTTTTGTTTTCTGAGGGAGTTCTGGGTCTTTTCGTTTTCTCTTTCCCCTCGCCTTTTAGGCTGTCCTTTTCTAGGCCTTGCATAATACACATCTGTTTCATATCTAAAAAGATATGGCACTAGTTTGCTGTGATCATGCTGTGCGAACTATCTAGTTGTACAAATTTTTGGTTTCTTTAATTGCATCAATTGAGTTGACAATAGCATTGTTGGTTAGGCACTGGTGTGCATTGGAATTGATCTTGCAGCCCATGTTAGATGCCTGCTGTTGTATACAATTTGAGTTTCAGGCAGGGGCTTGGTTCTGGGTTCCCATGAGGCTTCTTGCTGTGATAAATTATCGTAAACTATTAGGCCTCCAATTGTGTATCAACATCAGAGGAGGGGTAAGGGTCGAATGGGAAAGACATTTGTAAAGGAGGGGGACCGTGAGAACTGAAAGGGGGAGAGTATAAAAGCAATGTAGAGCGAAAGGAGGGGAAGTAGTCTGAGAAGAACCATCTCGAGAGTGAGAGGTTGGGGAAGGGATGATTATTTGAGATCGTACTCTAGAATTGTGGACGTAGTTCCATTTCGATTAATAAAGATTGATACCTTTCATATTGGTATCAGAACTTCACCCTAGGTAAGTTGTTGAAAATGGCGCAATAAAGGTTGGAGGAAAAGATCGAAGCAACGGATGTGGAGATCTCTGGAATAAGAGTTGAGATTCAGAAATTGCTGAAGATGGAGGAAATGATCAGTTCCTTGGCGAAGAGCATTGAGTGATTGAATGTGCAGGCAGATAGTCAACATTGAGCTTCAGAGGAGATGAGAAAATTGTTAGCGACTTTGTTAATAGAAGTTGTCCAGTCGAGATCGAAAGCAATTGCGAATTTTGAAGCAGGTAGATCTAGTGAGATGAGGAAAACAAAGGAGGAAATCAGAGAAATGTCGATGACATTGAATGAATTATTAAGGGCGGGAATCAGAGATGTCAGCAATGAAAGGAATAAGTTCAAAAAGGTTGAAATGCCAGTATCCAATGGAATCGATTCAGATGCTTGGCTATTTAGAGCGGAATGCTATAATCTTTCGAAAGCAGAGAAGTTAACCGTTGCTGTTATTAGTTTTGAGGCTGTGGCTTTGGATTGGGATCGAGCGAAAGAAGAGCATACTTCGTTCCCCAATTGGAAGACATTGAAGATGAGGCTGCTACAGAGGTTTCGATCTTCTCGATAGGGTACGATATGTGGCCAATTCCTGCTATTAAACAGGAATCGCTGTAGAAGAGTATTAATCTGTTTGACAAATTAGTGCTATTACCACGTCTTTCAGATGAAATTCTAGAAAATACATTTATGAATGGGCTAGTTCCATGGGTAAGGGCTAAGGTTGAATGCCGGTTGCCTGTTGGGTTGATGAATATGATGGAAGTGGCCCAAAGTGTAGAGAATAGAGAGGTAGTCCAGTCTGAAACAATTTCAAGAAGTATTGATAAAAATAATGAGAAAAATAAGGTCCAAGGGTTGTTCATTAATCCTAAACCGGCGAACAGTAGCGAAGGAGACGGCTAAAGATGTTGAAGCGGTTCCGATGAGAACCATTACATTACAAAATGCATCGGCAAGAGTCCAGCGTGAAGGAGCTTTTAAATGGCTGACAGATGTTGAATTTAAATCGAAGAAGGAGAAGGGACTGTTTCCGATGCGATGGGCAATACACGGTTGGTCATTGGTGTAAAATCAAAGATCAATGTGAATTACGAGTCCTGTTGGTGTAAGAAAATGTTGAAGATCTAGAAGTATTCGATGATGCTTCTGAGGAATTAGAACCGGTTGAGTTTCAGCCGGTTGCGATTGAGGAAATGGTTGAATTGTCGGTGAATTCTATGGTGGGCTTATCTAATTCGGGGACAATGAAGGTTCGAGGGAAGATTGCTAACCGTGAAGTTGTTGTGTTGATCGATTGTGGAGCTACACACAACTTTACTGCGCAGTGTTAGTGGAAGCATTACAATTAAAAACGGATGCTATTGCCAATTATGGTGTCATAATGGGTACTGGTGTTGCAATGAAAAGGAAAGGTGTATGTAAGGGAGTAAGGTTGCAGTTGGGTGGATTATCCATTGAATATGAATTCTTACCTCTAGAATTGGGAGGTGTGGATATAATTTTGGGAATGCAAAAGCTCTGTACCTTGGGTGTTACTGAAGTGGACTGGAAAACGTTGACAATGAAGTTTGTGCAACCAGGGAAGACTATTATATTGAAGGATGATTTGGGTGGATTATCCATTGAATATGAATTCTTACCTCTAGAATTGGGAGGTGTGGATATAATTTTGGGAATGCAAAAGCTCTGTACCTTGGGTGTTACTGAAGTGGACTGGAAAACGTTGACAATGAAGTTTGTGCAACCAGGGAAGACTATTATATTGAAGGATGATTTGGGTGGATTATCCATTGAATATGAATTCTTACCTCTAGAATTGGGAGGTGTGGATATAATTTTGGGAATGCAAAAGCTCTGTACCTTGGGTGTTACTGAAGTGGACTGGAAAACGTTGACAATGAAGTTTGTGCAACCAGGGAAGACTATTATATTGAAGGATGATTCGAGCTTGAAGAAGTTGCAAGTGAGTTTGAAAAGAATGATTAAAACTTGGGAAGCAGGTGATCAGGGGTTTCTAGTAGAGTGTTTCTCGTTACAAGGGATGGAGTCATGGGAAGAATTTTATGGAATTGATACGGTGTTTAATCCGACGGATGCACTCATGGAGATTCTTTTGAAATATAACAATGTTTTTGATTGGCCTAGGGAATTACCTTCGAGTAGAGGAATAGATCATCAAATTCATTTGAAAGAGGGAGTTGGATAGTGAATGTGAGACCCTATCAGTATGCTTACAATCAGAAAGCTGAAATGGAGAAGTTGGCATTTGAAATGTTGTCGTCAGGCCCAATGTGATCCCTTACTCTAGTCCAGTGCTGTTGGTGAAGAAAACGGATGGAGGATGGAGGTTTGACGTTGATTATCGGGCATTAAACAATGTGATTATACCCAATAAGTTTCCAATACCAGTTGTGGAAGAATTGTTTGATGAGTTGAATGGAGCAGTTTGGTTTTCAAAGATAGATTTGAAATTTGGTTATCACCAAATCAGGATGCATCTGGCTGATGTGGAGAAGATTGCTTTTCGTATCCATGAAGGTCATTACGAGTTCTTAATGATGCCTTATGGGTTGACGAATGCACCTTCAACTTTTCAGGCGTTGATGAACAAGGTGTTTAAACCTTATTTGAGGAAGTTTGTACTAGTATTTTTTGACGATATCTTAGTCTACAGCAAGGACTTGGAGGAGCATGTGCAACATTTGGATGTGGTGCTTGCTGTTTTACAGGAGAATGAGTTGTATGTTAATCGTTTGAAGTGTTAGTTTATGCACGGGAGTATTGAATACTTGGGACATTTGGTCTCAGGAAAAGGGGTGGAGGCTGATCCAGAGAAGGTGCAAGCGGTTTGGGATGGTCAACACCTACGTGTATCGGTGAAGTTCGTGGTTTTTTGGGGTTAACAGGGTATTATAGAAGTTTTGTTTAGAATTATGGTAGTTTGGCTGCTCCTTTGTCTTAATTGTTGAAAAGGGAGCTTGTTAATGGTGTGCTGAGGCACAAGAAGCTTTTGAAAGATTGAAGACAAGCCATGGTGAAGTTATTGGTATGGATTCTACCAGATTTCAGCAAGCTGTTTGAGATTGAAACTAATGCTTCGGGCTGTGGTCTTGGGGCCGTTTTGATGCAGAAGAGACGTCAAATTGCTTATTCTAGTCATACATTGTTAGCTAGTGATTGGGGCAAGCCAGTGTATGAAAGCGAATTGATGGCTGTAGTCATGGCAGTATTGCGGTGGTGGCCATATTTGTTGGGGCAAAAGTTTGTGTTGAGGGTGGATCAAAAAGCTCTCAAGTATTTGTTGGAACAAAAGGTGATTCACCACAGCATCAAAGGTGGCTATCAAAATTACTGGGATATGATTTTGAGGTTGTTTATCATCCGGGAGTGGAGAATAAAGCTGCTAATGCGTTATCTAGAATGCCTGAAGGTGTGGAATTGGCCAATCTGATAGTGCCAACGTTGTTAGATGTGGTTGTAATCAAGGAAGAAGTTTACTGGAGCCTAAGTTGATGGAAATAATTTAGAAATATGAAGATAGTGTATCTAATTTCTCTTTACATCACGGAATGCTGAAATACTAAGGTCGGCTGGTCATTTCGAATTCATCTTCATTGTTGTCAATACTTCATATTTATTATGATTTTGGGTTTGGTGGGCATTTGGGGTTCTTATGTACGTATAAAAGATTAACTAGGGAGCTATATTGGGATGAAGCAAGACGTGAAGAAATATGTGGAAGAGTGCTCAGTTTGTCAGGAAAACAAATCTTTGGTTGTCGCTTGCAGGGTTGTTATTGTTGTTGAGTATACTAGATGCTATTTGGGAAGATGTATCCATGGATTTTATTTAGGGATTACTGAAGTCTCAAGGATGTGATGTTATTTTTGTGGTGGTAGATAGATTGACTAAATATAGTCACTTCGTTGGTCTTAAACATCCATTTTCTGCCAAGGTTGTTGCTGATGTGTTTGTAAAGGAGGTTGTAAGTCTTCATGGCTATCCTAAGTCAATTGTTTCTGATAGGGATAAGGTGTCTTTGAGTCATTTTTGGCTGGAACTATTTCGATTTGTTGGAACTCGACTACATCGTAGTATCGCTTATCATCCACAATCTGGTGGGCAGATGGAGTTTGTGAGCAAGAGTGTGGAAGCTTATTTGCATTGTTTTTGTGGAGAACGTCCTACATAGTGGTACTCATGGTTGCATTGGGCGGAATATCATATGTCCATTGGTGTTACGCTGTTTCAAGTAGTTTATGGTCGACTTCCGCCTGCATTAATCTCTTATGGTGATCAAGCTGCTTCGAACTCCAGTCTGGACCAGTAGTTGCGTGCAAGAGATGTAATGTTGGGCGTTTTGAAGGAGCACTTGCGATTCGCTCAAGAGAGGATGAGGAAGTTTGTGGATAGGAAGAGGAGGGAGGTTGAATTTGGAGTAGGTGATCTTGTATACTTGAAGCTTTGTCCATATAGACAATCTTCAGTGATGGCGTGGAGGAACGAGGAATTGTCTCCTAAGTATTTTGGTCCATACTATATTGAAGCAAGGGTTGGAAAATTGGCTTATTGACTGAAATTACCAGAGGGTGTTTCAATCCATATGGTATTTCATGTTTCTTAGCTTAAAAAAGCTCTGGAACCACATAAGGTCATGCAGCTGGAGTTGCCTACATTTTCAAAGTTGTTTGAATGAGTGATTGAACCTCAGGAGGTGTATGACTGTCGCAAGAATCCATCAACAGGTGGTTGGGAGGTGCTGATTGGGTGGAAGGGGCTGCCAGCACATGATGCAACTTGGGAGTTTATTGATGAGTTTCAGCAACAATTTCCTGCTTTTCACCTTAAGGACAAGGTGAATTTGGAGGGGGAAAGTAATGTTAGGCCTCCAATTGTGTAACAATATCAGAGAGAGGTAAGGGTAGAATGGGAAAGACATTTGTAAAAGGGGGAGACTACGGGAATTGAGAGGGGGAGAAGTATAAAAGCAATGTAGAGCGAAAAGAGGGGGGAGGGGGAGTGAAGTAGTTTGAAAAGAACCATCTCGAGAGTGAGAGGTTGGGGAGGGGATGATTATCTGAGATCGTACCCTAGAATTGTGGATGCAGTTCCATTTCGATTAATTAAGATTGATACCGTTCATAAACCTGCTTGATTCTAATTCTTTTAGAATTCCCTGTTACAATGGGATTAGACTATGGCCCTTTATACTTTTGTTTGTTCACCTTTTGAATGAATTTTTATTTTGTGAACCAGCTGAAACAGTAATATATAGGATATATTACTATATAAACAGAGCGGGAAACGGTCAGCTTTCCCTTAGGGAGCTCAAACGTGGAAATTTGATTGATGCCATGCAACATGCCGATGAAGAAGAGGATATCAACAAAGTTTTGAGGTAGGTTTATGAATGAAGACTTTTTTCTTGTGTTATGATAAAAAAGAAAGAAAATGTTGTATGTTGCACTCATGAGCTCTACTATTTGTAAAGAAGTCCCAGATATAACTCTTTTGCTCTGCATCATTGTTTTCATCTTCCCTTTCATATTTATCCTTATTTTTTCTTCTATTCTTTCTTCCTCATGGTTGAATTATTTTTTCAGTTTTTGTCAAAAGGGAGTTCCTTTTTGTTTCCTATGAGTCGAATGTTTTCCATGAATTCCCACAAGTTTTTGGTTGATGATGGATTTTCAATCTACCTTTCTTGTAACTTTCGTTAATACATTGTTTCTTCAGAAGGGGAAAGAAGGGTTTTAGCCTTGCTAGTATCCCTGATAGAGGAGAGCATAAGAACTTGATGGCTGTGTCTAAATTGGTTGCAATTCGAGAACTGTATCACTATTTAGTGCCAGATTTTGTTGAATCCGACCACTAAAATGCATCCACCAATATGAGTCTCTTTTTTTCTCTCTAGATGTGGACTATTGAAAATGTAAAAGATAGAGATGGCCCAAGGATTTAGTCTTTTTATCAGAATGTCGGCATAAGAAGAAAAGTAAAACATTTTGAACCTCTTAATATACTTACATATATTACTTCTCTTTTTCAAGAAAACTTGCTTATGTTACTTCCAAATTGGATTTATATGTTATGTTCATGTGTATGCTTCCCAAGGTCTCCTCTTGATTGTTGTTTAACATGCAATAATTGTTAATTGTAGGTACTTTTCTTATGAGCATTTTTATGTAATATATTGCAAATTTTGGGAGCTGGACATGGACCATGATTTCTTGATTGACAAGGAGAACCTTATCAAATATGGAAATCATGCGCTTACCTACCGGATTGTTGATAGAATATTCTCTCAGGTTTGTGAATTATCTGGTACACTAGATACCAGGTTTCAGAAATTGAGACTTCCTTAAAATCTTACAGTTTTTTTTTTTTTTTTTTTTTTTTTTTTTTTTTTTTTTTTTTTTTTTTTTTTTTTTTTTTTTTTTTTTTTTTTTTTTTTTTTT
>QLSR01000593.1:2439832-2523912 GCA_031780015.1 Citrullus colocynthis | reverse complement strand
TTTTTTTTTTTTTTTTTTTTTTTTTTTTTTTTTTTTTTTTTTTTTTTTTTTTTTTTTTTTTTTGGTGTAAGAGCTGGGGATTCTTCTTAATTATGAATATTCATTTCAAATGTTTCCCTTTTTTTCTTCACTTGAAAGAAAGACTTCCCTCCATCTCTCAAGTTAATAAGCATAATTCTCCTTGCTCCTTTACCATTTTCCCATTCAAGTTCTCGTTTAAGCATTTATTTATGTAATGTGTCCAGAGGTATTTTTATCCTCTCAGGAGGGATGGAAATGTTGAAGTTTTGGTACATTTATTACGGTTCTCAGGTCACTGATTTTTACCGCCTTCCATGTTCAACATTTTTACATGTTGTTAAGGTGTTTGGCCCACCGACTTCATATGTTGGTGTTAAATAACTAAACTTCAATAGTTTGCACATTTATTGAAAATTTATCTTTCCTTCTCTTTTGTACATTTATTAGCAACTTCTCATATAACTTTGCATATCAAATACTTCAAAATTCAATTTAGCATCCTAAACATCTCTTAAACGACAATGTTCTATTCCTTGGACTTCATATCATTATTAAATGTTTTTTTTAATTATTTTTTAAGTAGCAAACAATGGTCATATTATTATTAAATGTTTTTATTTTTTATTTTTTTATTTTTTAAGTAGCAAACAATGTATGTAGTATAAAAGAGAATTTTGTACTATTGTAGTATAGAATTTTACAGCTTTAGTAAGGGTAGTTAGATGATTTATATTATACTGTGTTAAGCTGGGAAACACTTTGAAAAGATTTCATTTAGTTCTCCAAATTTTTTAAAATTTGCTTTAGCATAATTTCATTTTTAACACTATCATTGATATGCATTTTTCTATGGGTCCTCATCACCAACTTTCTCATTTTGTACCGTCAGATTTATTATTGTTATTATTATTATTTAAAATTAACATGCTATAAATATATATTAATATAATTGTATGATATATTATTTTGTTAAAAAAATATTTGATAAGTTAGGTTAAAAGCACTAATACTCTTTTATTATCTCTGGATGAATATAACACTTTAGTTATTGAATTTCGGTTTGTAATGGTTTAGTTTGTGTATTTTTAATCTTGCAACAATTTAACTTCTAAACTTAAGTTGGTAACAATTTAGTCATTGGGCATTCAAATCCGTAATAATTTAATCTTTAATCTTAAAAAATCCTCAAACTTAAATGTTAGATCTCTATTATTTAATTAGTTTTTGATTTACCTAGGTAAGAAATCTAATTTAATTTTAACACTAGTTTTAAAAAGTATTATTATATCGTTATAGAGTACAAGAATTAAATATTACATGCTGTTTATAGACTAGATTCTCATTAAATATTACATGCTGTTTATAGAATCTATAGACTAGATTCTCATAAAGTTAAAGTACTAGGATTACATTGTTATCATCAAAGGTCTACCTAGATAACCTTTAAATTAGGTCAATTTTTTCTAAAATGGTCTTCATTAGGTAGAAAACAAAAATGAAGGAGAAGTTCCTTTGACCATCTTAGAAATATAAAACTAAAAGAGAAAAGTCAGTGGAGAATCTTCAACTTCAAGGTTATTCGACAAATTAGATTGAACAGTTGAAAATGACAAATTAAAATTGAAAAAGTATACCAAGGGCACGGCAGGTAGGAGTTGGGGAGTGGAGTTAACTACTTATTTGGCCTTGGCCCACGACTGAAAGAATGAAAAGAATATAAACAAGGAAGAAGAAAAATCGAATAAGGGGAAGAAAAGAATAAGAAAATTGACCCTTTTATTTTAACCAAAGATTAAAATATAAATGTCTATATCGATATTAAGATTTCAATTTTACAGATATTTCAATAAAATATTGGTATCGACAAATATTTCTATAAGTCAAAAAATTTAGAAAATTTGTTTAGATTAATAAATAAGTTGCTTTTACTCTTACATTAAGTTTGAAAATTGCTTTTAGTATTTCTATTCCTATTGAACTAAATAAATAATGTTTTTCTTTTTTTTTTTTTTACACAAGCTTTTATAAAAGATATCAAAATATCTATGGGTATTTAATATCAATATCGAAACTTTATATTTCAAATATAGATATATCGATATATTGACGGATATCTTCATTCTTGCAGTACACAATTGGTTGGATTAGGGGTGGAAACAGTTCGGGTTCGGTTTGGTGGTCAAATTGAACCGAATCGAATCAAAAATTTTAAATTTTTTATATGTGGAGTCAAACCGAACTGATTTATTGGTTCAATTTTAAATTCAGTTTTGTATATATATATATATATAAAAGGGGTCAGGCAAATACATAGGTCCCTTCTCTTTTGAATGAATGAGGTGATTAAGAAGGCACTTTTTGATCTACGATCCCTAGAAGTGAGGGGTTAGGCAGTTAGTACGGGTCCTTTAACTTCCAGCTATGTGTTGTGTGGCTCCCATGAAGTGATTGAAAGGAAGTTGGTGGAGAAAGCTCGATGTTACTGGCTTATGTAGTGGTCGACTCATAGAAAGCTCGCTAAGCTTCGCTCCCCTCCCCCCTTCCCTTTTTCAACGAAGTAGAAAGCCTTTCAGCCTCTTTGATTGGTAGGCAGCCCCCTGTTGATTGGATTAAGATTTCATTCGATTCATCAGGTCAATTAAACCACATTTTTTGGCTTCACTAAGTTTTTAGTTAAGTTAAATTCAATTTTGAAAAGTGGTTTAATTTTTACAGTTTGAATGACCACTCCTTGAACCACATATGTTGGGGCTGTTAACGCACTTCTATGCGAATCGAGTTATGCTCAGTTTGACTACACATATTGTGGAGAAACTTGATTTTTGCAAACTTTTATATATACACACACATATATGATGGACAATTAAACTTTTAAGAGGGCAAAATATACCTGTGGTCTCTCCGATTTGAACTAAGTGTCTATTGTCTTTGATGTTTCAAAACCAGTATTTTAGTTTATAAAATTTAGAAATAGTCTATAAAGTTTAGAAAGTTGAAGTGGACTGTTAATTGATCAATGGAAAATGACATGACGAGAAGATGCGTCAATCTTTACTTCAAATGTTTTTTTTTCTTTTTTTTCCTTTGTTGATTTAAGTGGCAGTTAAAATTATTTAAAATTCAATAAAGCAAATTAAAGAAGTGGGTTTCATTCAAGTAAAAGATAAGTGCAAAGAAAATGTCGTCCATATCAGCCCCTTTTTGGCCTTATTGTGACTCTTTGCTCAAAGGTCTCGCTTGCCACTAAAGCCTCCATTTCTCATAAGGACAGAAACATAAAGAAACTTCTTTAATCATCTCATAACTCATGTCTAGCAAGCCAAAAGCCGTGTGTCTAGAAAAACATCAAACTAGCTTACCAAACTAACCAATCATGACCATAATTGTTTTAGCTGATTTTTTAGTATAATGTAGAAAATGAATCCAACGGCTATAACAATTGATTTTAAATACTACCCAACCTGTAAATAAATCTTCCTTCACTATAAAAGGAGATTTAGATAATAGAAAAAGCGATAGAAAAAGCGGTTGCAAATAGATTTGATCACTGGACTGTAGTTAAAACCATCGTCAAGTATCTTTGGAGAACAAGAAACTACATGCTTGTGTATGGGGTTAAGGATTTGATTTTTACAGGATACACAAACTCTGATTTTCAGACTGATAAGGATTTTAGAAAATGCACATTAGGATTAGTGTTTACTCTTAACGAAGGGGCTGTAGTTTGGCGAAGCACAAAGCAAAGTTGTATTGCTAACTTTACCATGGTAGCAGAGTATGTAGCTGCTTGTGAAGCTCTTAAAGAGGCTATCTGGCTTAAGAATTTTTTGATAAACCTGGAAGTTTTCCAAACATGTCAATGCCCATCACACTTTATTGTGATAATAGTGGTGCTGTGGCAAATTCCAAGGAACCTAGAAGCCATAAACGTGGAAAGCACATAGCGCAAGTATCATTTGATACGGGAGGTTGTGCAATGAGGAGACATGATCGTCACAAAGATTGCTTTGGAGCACAATGTTGCTGACCCATTTACAAATGCTCTCACGGCTAAAGTGTTTTAGAGTCACCTTGAGAGTCTAGGTCTACGAGAAATGGCACATCTAGTCTAGGGCAAGTGGGAGATGGGTATAGAGTTATGCCATGGCCTAGTTTATATGTGTTGTACACCCACTAGCTTTAGGACAAGTTGGAGACTTTTGGACTGGTGTGTCCTAAATCCCTTGGGTCTTGTAGTTTTGTAAATTGTATATATATTTTATTTATTGAATAAAATAAGAAATTATTTTATTCCTTTTATGCATGAACTCAATCCAATAAATTAAGATTTCATGGTTATTTTATGTAAATTTAAACATGTATGTAGTTGACATACAAGGTTGGATCTTGTTTAAGTAATAACCAAATAGGTCTGTAGTATAGGAATAAGGTTGGGTGCCTTATTCTGGTAATACTATGGAAATGATCCACTTTGTAATTGTTATAAGGAGTTGTAAAGTGTTACAAACGATTTGATCCTAATCGTTCATGTGGAGACATGTGAGTGGGGGTATCCTATGCAAAGAGTTTGTATAAGACTGAATTGCAAAATGTTTAATTTCTCTTTGGATGACTATAGGTAACTCGACCTGAATCTTGAGTGGGTTATGAACTCTTGTCTATGAGGGCAATCCTTTGAACTGTATGGGTGAGAGTGGCCAAATTGTCGACTCAATAAGGCTTTAAGGATTTGTCTGGGAGCTGGAAACATATCTTCACAAGATGAAATTCACTCCTTCCTATGCTTAGGGTTAGTAGATAAATTACTTCCTTAAGGACTGATTTTAAGTCTTGAAGAATGAGGCCTCACCTTCTCACTGGCCCAAGAGCGTTTGTTTATAGTTGGACTATAAATAGTTTTTTCATTAGAGTGATCATTGATACTTAAGGAGTTAGATCTCACTACAGGGATAAAACGGTAATTTGACCCAGCTGTAGTTATGATTAATTTATGAAGGGTTGACTTACTGTTGATTAGTAAATTCTGTGTACATAAAAATATATCTATAGTGCGAAGAGTGCAACCATAAGTCTTTAGTGGAGTGATCTATAGTTACTAAATATTGATTAATCTAATTAAAGAGTTTAATTGATTAATCTCATATCATTGGAGCTTCTAACTATAGGTCCATAAAGTCCCCTTGCTAGCTCATAAAGGCTTAGTATAAGAATCAAATATATTTGGTTTGGTTTGAAATATTCAAATTAATAAGAGAATTAATTGTATATGGTACAATTAATATAATATATATCGATACATTATAATATAAAGTTTATTTTGAATAAGATTTGAAAAGTTTATACTTTATATTATAAGAGAGATGAATATTTAAATGAGATTTAAATATTAATTATATGAATGAGATTCATATAAAAACTATAGGTTAAAATTAATATGAATGAGATTCATATTAAAAATATAGGTTATGTGAGAGAAGATTATTTGAATATGATTCAAATTTAAATTAAATATGAGATACTTAATTAATGAATAATTGTTAATTAATTAATTTTATTTAATTATATTTATTAAATATGATTTAATATAATATAATTAAATTAATATTATATTATTAATTAAAAATAATTCCCCACTACATGGGAGTTATTTTCCTCTCTCTCACACATTTTATGTAAAAGGGAAGAGGAGGAAGTGAACATGAATCATGATTCGGAAAAGAGGAATTCCTATATTGAAGACGATCTTCAAAAGGTAGGAAAACTTCTAATCTCTATTTCTTATAAAAGCATGCTAATATATAGTTGCTTATCCACTATTTTATTCTTTGTATTGTGGTTTTCAAAAACAAATTTAATGGCACAAGACGATTAGTCGCTTCCACTGGGTATTTGATTCCTTCAGAACCAACCACATTTAGAGAAACAATGAGTGGTTCTAATGCTATATAGTGGATTGAAGCAATGAACGAGAAAATGCACTCACTAAATGTGAATGACACATGGTTCCTAGCACCTCTACCTAAAAGATGCAAATCAATTGCATCCAAGTGGATCTTCAAATTAAAAGAAGGAATAACCAATGAGGAGAAGCCTAGATACAAGGCAAGACTGGTTGCTAAATGATTCACTCAGAGACAAGGCATTGACTATTCTGAAATTTTCTCCCCTGTGGTAAAATAGACCTTAATTAGACTCCTTCTATCAGTGGTAGCTCAAGAAAACCTTGAATTGGAACAACTAGATGTCAAGACAACCTTTCTACATGGGTGTCTAAATGAAACAATCTATATGGAGCAGCTCGAAGGGTTTGAAGTCAAAGTGAAGGAAAACTTATATTGTCTACTTGAATAAGTCTATCTATGGACTTAAACAAGAATAAGGTATACCTACTGTTATATGTTGATGATATGAGTCAAATTTGTATACAGTGACATCACCAATCAACTAACCTTTTATGAGTGGACCATGACACAACATTGTTTCAAACTGCTGTGTGTCCATATATTCTCCTTTTTCTTCATTTTCTTCTTCATCAAGCTCTTTGCTGTCTTTAAACTCATCCTCTACATTGAGGGATTGGCACTCTTCTTGTTGGATTTTTGGCCCTTAATCTCAAATTAATTAATTTTAATTGATTGATTAATTAGTGTTTTGATGATAACAAACCTGGTTTTATTTATTAGCTATTTTAGTATTTTGAAGTATCTATTATGTGGAGCTTGGAACAACGGTTCCAATGCAATTTGAATCACTCAAATCGGAGTTTAAATGAAGAAGATATGACCAAAACAAGCTTAATGGAAAAATCCCAAGCTGATGATGTGGCAAATTTTTTTAATCAAAGTAGACAAATTGAAAGGTGTCGCTTGGAGCAATGAAAAAGTGACAATTGGTGGATTTTTTTTTTTAATTTTTGGATTGATGTTAAAAAGAAAATGATTTTAAAAAGAAAATGAATTTAAAAAGAAGATGAATTTAATATTATTATATATGTTTATGTCTAACGGCTAGTTGCTTTTTTAAAAAGATTAATTTAATATTATTATATGTTTGTGTCTAACGGCTAGTTGAGTCTAAATCTCCACCATTCAATTTTCTTTTACAAAGATCTAATGGTCCAAATTAATTTGGTTTTCACCCATTTTCATTTCTTTTTAAACACTTCATCTTCTCCAAAAAGTTTTCCCAACTTTTACAACTTTACAATCCTCAAAAATTGAAAAAGGTCACTATTGTTGCTCTCTCTCCAAGCTTTCAAATTTCTTTCTTTTCATCTTATTCTAGAGAGATACTTTCATTGTATTGTGAGGATTGAGTATTGTGAGTTCAAATTTGGACATCTACTCTTTTTAGAGAGGTTTATTGTGTGATTTAAAAACTTTAAGAATATTGTAACGATTGGATCCTAACCTGTGGAAAGAATCGGGTTTGCTCTTGAACCCGAAAAAATGAGCAAGGTAGTGGTTCGGCTCTCATCCATGGAAAGAGTCAAAGGAGATTTTTTAATCAAAATCCCAAGAGGCGCTTGGGAAAGTGGATATAGGTCGAGTTTGACCGAACCACTATAAAAACTATGGTGTCTTCTTCTCCAACTCTTTCTCAATTAATTTTGCATTCAATTTTTAGTAGCATGTTATAGATTACTATCCTTATTTGTTGAGATTGATTGAATCATGTGTTTTATATATTTTTATCAATCTTGATATTTAACATCAATTAAGGTTTTTATTAATTTAATTCAAAATTAATTCAATTAGTTTAATTTGAGTATATTTAGGAATAAGTTTAATTAAACCCTATTCACCCCCCCTCTAGGGTTGCCATACCGGTCCAACAAACTTCTTGACCGTTCACTTTCATTGTGATCTCCCCCTTATGGATGTCTATTAATGTGCGTCTCGTTGATAGAAACGGGCATCCTAGGATGATGGGTATGTCCTTATCGGCTTCATAATTCAGGATTATGAAGTCTGCAAGGAGGATGAAGCGATCAACCTTTACCAACACATTCTCAATCTTTCCTTCAGGATGCACAATGAATCGATCGACTAGTTGTAGTGTTATGGTGGTAGGCCTCAATTCAATCCCTAATTTCTTGAACATTGATTAGGGGCATGAGATTTATGCTTGCCCCTAGATCGCACAATACTTTCCTTATGTTCACTCCTTCAATTGAATAGAGAATAGTGAAGCTCCTCGGATCTTTTGTTTTGGTGGGGGTTCTCTAACCATGACAATGCATTCCTGTTTCAAATTCTCCTATTCTTCTTTTTTTGGACAAAATATCTTTGAGAAATTTGACATAGGAGGGCATCTACTCCAACGCTCCAATTAGTGAGATATTGATGTGAAGATTTTTAAGCACATTCAGAAAGCATCGTAATTGTCCCTCATCATTCTTCTTCTTCCTTAACCTTTGAGGATAAGGGGGCATTTATACCTTAGCTGATGTGCTTGTTGATGCAGATTTTCCTGCTAATATTCTTTGCGCATCATTTTGTTTTTGCTGCATTGTATAGTGGTGTTCTTGTGTAAAGCTTGAAGGTGGTTGGTTGTTGGTTAATAGGTTGTTTGGTCATTTGAGTCATCTTGTGTCTGAGTCACCGGGTTTTTTTTCTCTAGGCGTCGAAGTTGAGTTAAAGGCTTCCCATTATGCAATGTCACAACTTGTAATTGCTCCTTGCTCAGGTTCTTCGCATTCCTCAAGGCCTCTGTGTTGCTGGGAAGAGATCCTCTTTGCCGATTCTTTAGTTCCCTCGCAATTTGTCCAATTTGAAGCTCCAAGTTATGAATAGATGACGCATGTGTTTGTAGCAAAGCGTCATTCTTTTGCATGTATTCCTTTAAAAGAGCTTCAATGGAAGACAATGAGCTCGACGCCTGATGCGTTTGTCCCTGCAGTTGAGTTTGTCTATGTTGTCTTTGGTGGAATCCAGATGATCCACCTCTGTTTGGCAACTGCACACCATGCTGCTCAGCCTGGTTGTGATTATCAACCCAAGAGAAGTTGGGATGATTTCTCAAGCTTGGATTGTAAGTGTTGAAGTACAAGTTGTTCTTGATAAAACACATAGATTGTGGGTTCTGTGGACACATCTCGTAAGCATGTGGCTCCCAGCATCCAACACAGCCAATCACAACAACTTGATTTGCTGCGTTTATCTGACTACCACTCCTTGTGTTCACCTGATTTAATGTCATCGTCTATAGCAGGTTAGTCATGGCAGTCAAGCGTTAGCTGTGCTTGTAACGCAACGATTGTGTAGTTCTTTGGCGCTCTTGATGTATTACTGTGTCGTCTTCCGACTCTACTATAGCCGTTGTCTTCCCAATCCTCGTGGTTCTTGGAGATACGGTCTAGAATGTCCTTCGCCTCAGTGTAGGTTTTATTTAATAATCCACTAGCTGCGGCAGCATTTGCAGTTGTTTGAGATGCTTCGTTTAGACCATCATAGAAGATATTCGTTTGCATGCATTCTGGGAACCCGTTATGCAGACAATTCCTTACCAACCTCTTTAACTGACCCAAACATCACTTAGGATTTCCCTATCTTTCTGCTGGAAGTTGGCAATGTCTCTTCTTCTCTTCGCATTCTCAGTAGGGGGGAAGTACTTCATGAATTTCTCAATCATTTGAGACCAAGTGGTGATCTCCCTAGCTCTAATAACTATGCCCATTGTTTGGCTTCATCTCTGAGTAATCTCATCTGGCATGATGTTCGGGATTACAAAAGTGTTTCAAATTTCTATGAAACTTTTCAAGCAGGTATGGGAGTCTTCGCCGAGTGCTACTCCAAATTGCCCCATAGTCTGGAGCATTTGAAGCATTACCAGCTTCATTTCAAACCTCAATCCCTAGAAAGTTGGCTGCATAATACCAGGAGAAAAGTCATAGAGGATTGGTGACGCATAGTCTCGATTCGATCTATTTCTATCATGGACCAGCAGGATGGGATGAGCTTGCATCTGTTCTTGAATCTGAGCTTGGAGTTGAGAGCCTATGTCAATTCGTTGTTAAGTGCATTGTTAGCTCTGTTATTGGCTCCATTAGGCGGCACTACAGTATTTGGTTGATTTGCCATTTTCTTTTTCTTGTAAAGTTGACGCCTTTTCTAGTGAGGTTTACTTTTCTTCCGAAATGTTCTCTCAATCTCAGAGTCAGAAATGAACTCAGGTTGTTTATCCTTACTCATAAACTATCGACACGTCTTCGACTAAACGCGGTGTACTCCCGAAATAAAGATTTCTACACAAACCCAAAGAAAATCAAAAGATAAATTATTATAATAAATCTCCAGCAATGGTACCAAAAATTTGTTGCGTTGTTAATAGACAATGCATGATATGTCGACTTGGCCTTATGCTACATTGTAGTTACTAAAAATTGATTTGTTTAAATGCAAGTTTTTCTATTAAAACCCAAGTGTAAGTTTAAAATAGGTTTCTTGGAGAGTCCAGAGTCAAACGTAGGGATTTGTAACAATTTAGTGTTAAGAAAGCTCTTTGATTTAATGTGGGGAACTGTACAAATAATTACATGTATGACGAATGCATTGACTCGTCTTTACAGTGACTAAATCTTCTATTCATAGTTGTTGATTTATAGGGCAATTAGCCTAAACATGGCATGTCTGACTGATTGACAGAAGTAAGTAGGCAAGTCTGGGACTTTCGAATAAGAACTTCTTTGTCGAGGAATCTCTTTCTATCTTTTCATACTTCTCTTTCGTTTCTTTGAGTCAGTCCGCCCTCTCCCTTTGGTCGAGCATATTATTTCCTAGGGTGCAGCTCTGTTCCCGACTTATTGTATAAGAGAGTCGTGCTTCTCTTCCTCTTCCACAGGTCTCTCGAACCTGCAGATTGCTGCTATCCCCCGAAGAGAATAGACGAAGAGGTTCTTCCCATTATGGAATGCAAGAGCAAAAGCGGAAATCCCAGTATTGTAAGAGAAGGGTCAGCGCATCCAAGCGGAGCTCAGAGGTGGTGCATTTCTGAGTCACTGAGGAACCAAGTCTATCCCCGAGTGGTCAACCCTGTTGTTTACTTGAATTGCCTCGTGGATGTCAACCCAGGTCTTGTTTTGTTTTGAACATATGTGATGTGGGAAGGAAATTGATGAAATTGTCAAGTACAAATATGTTCAAAACAATATGCGAGGTGATGGTTAAATCCATGGAAAAAGTAGGGTCGAGACAGATTCACTAGCATTTTTCGTGTCACTTAAGTATGCGTTCATGTTACAAAACTCAAAATTGAGAATGCATCTCTCAATGCTTTGACGCTACATTTAACTTATCTCTAAGACACATGATAAGTTTTTCTTACAAAAGTTCAACTTTATCTCTAAAGCCAATTATTTTCTGGTTAAATGACAAAGATTACTCACTTGCTCTCTCAAGCAATTGATCATACTTGCTTAAACTTATTTGTTTGATAGATTGATGCAAGGTTTTTAGCACTCATTTAAACAAGATGAAAGCAATCTTAAGTGAAATTTAGAAAATACTAGCATTATGCACTCAGCCCATTAAGAAATTTAATCATCTATGGTGTAAGGTGTTGAAGATGATAAGAAATGAAAATATATAATCAATCAAACTTATATTAAGACAATATGCAAGTCATTCGATTGCCGTAATCAAAATACAAGTAAGAAAGATGAACATGATTGTAAAATGGAAATAAAAGACGTCAAGCCACCATTCGTAATGTCTTGCTTTTTGAAGGCTTGAGATGGCGGCTGTTTGATACAAATTTGCATAGGGGAATGAATGGATTCTCATTATTTGAGATGCAACTCTTAACTTTCACCCATAATCTTCTCACAAGAGAGCTCGAGATAGAAGGTGGCGATGGAGGTTGAGGGAGATTTTAAGCAAGCTTTCACCCACTAATTTTCTCTCTATCTTTCGCATGAATTTCTTTAGGCTATTTATAGACGTTCAAAAAGATGATCTCATGATTGTCTGACACCTTTTCATTTAATTCCATCCTGCTGAGCAGACTTCATCGCGTCATTGGTTTATTGGTTTTGTCGTGGTCTGGTTAAATGAGTCTTCCACTTGCCTATTGACATGAAAGCTGCCGGCCATGCGTCTAAACTTCTTTTTCTTCTGATGCTTGGTTCTTCTATGCGTTGATTGTCGGAATAGTGTGACTTTGATGATTCTGGCAGCATCTTTCTCTTGTTCTTTGGGTGTTTTTGGCTTCTTTTAGCTATATCCTGCATTAAAAAAAGATATAAAATTCATATTACACTATTTAAGTCCCAAATCCATGTGTTTATCTACTAAATTACTCCAATTATTCCAAATAGAGACTTTAATAACTTGTATTTCTACAAATTATCAATAAGGTATACTTATTGTTTTATGTTGATGATATCCTCCTTGTAGGGAGCTCCAAGGTTGATCTAACTCATGTCAAAGATCTTTTAAATAAAGAATTTAACATGAAAGACTTGGGTGAGTCAAGGAAGATCCTAGGGATTGACATTACAACGGACAAAGATCAATCTACATTAAACATAAGTCAGTCAACCTACTGTGAGAAAATAATAAAAAGGTTCAATCTAAGTGATGCTAGATTAGAATTTATCCCAATTGCTCAGCATTTCAAACTCTCCTTAGCCAATTTCCCTAAGGAAATAAACCTAGAACATAAACGTCACATGGAAACAGTACCCTACAATTAGGCAGTGGGCAGTCTAATGTATCTTATAATTTCTACAAGGCCAGATCTATCCTATTAAGCTAGCTTTGTGAGTAGATTTATGTCTAACCCTAGTAGAAGACACTGGGAAGCAACAAAATGGATACTTAGGTATCTTATCTAGTAAAAAAAAAGCTAAGCTAACCTATCAGAGATTAGATGAATCAGAACTAGAGCTAATTGACTTTGTTGACTCAAACTTTGTGGGAGATATAGACAAGAGGAGATCCCTAACAGGCTATGAATTCCCATATGGATCTAATCTAATCAGTTGGAAAGCAACATTACAATAAATTGTAGTTCTATCAACAACAGAAGCATAATACATAGAATTGACAAAAGTAATTAAAGAGGAACTTTGGCTCAAAGCCTTGATGAAAGACTTTGGTATTAATCAATCAGTAGTTAAAATCTACTGTGACAACCAAAATGGCATTCATCTTTCTAGAACCCTTAGTATCACAACAGAAAAAAAAACAAATAGATGTGAAGTATCATTTTGTTCTATATAAAATTGAAAAAGGAGAAATAGAGGTTCTGAAGGTACATACCTCGAATAATGCAGTCGACATGCTCACAAAACCAGTATCGAAGCTCAAGCTGCAAGGGTGTTTTGAGTTGATTGGCTTTGATCTACCTAAAAAAGGGTAAAATAAAGTAAGATCTGGAAGATGCTTGAAGAGTCACTACAACAAATTTTATATTCAATGACTCATGAATAGTGCCAAAAATAGATAAGAAAGTGAAAAAAGAGTCATTAAATCCAAAATCACGCGTTTTTTGCGGGAAAAAATGGAAATTTTTGGATATGGTGGAATACATGACTGTTTTTATGTATCATCGATTTATGACCAAAAAAAAAAAAAAAACAGTCATTAAATGTGAGTAAACGAAAAAGGCACGATTTTGGTGGGAAAATACACAAAATTTCAGTTTTTTTCGCAGAGAGAGAGCGAGAGAGAAAGGGCGAGTGATTGGAGGGAGACATAGAGAGTGTTTGATCTGAGAGAGAGAGGGGGAGATAGTGAGAAAAAGAGAGAGAGAGAAAGAGGGAGAGCAAGAGAGAAGGCAATGAAGAGAGCGAGGGAAAGATAGTCTTTGATCTAGGGGAGAGCGAGGGGAGGGAGAGCGAGAGCAAGGGTTCGATTTATAACCTTTAAAAAAGAAAAGAAAATCGATTTTTTTTTTTAATTTTCCTCCTTCGCAGTAGACTCTACGACACTCATATTCAAACCTAATACTAAAACCCTCCGTCGAAGCCGAAATCGTCTGTGTTCTGCCGCTCCACGCTGTCGCTGGTGTTCTCCGGTCGTCCATCAGTGTTCCGCTGTCATCCATCAGTCTTCATCGATCTTTTCCTGGTCAGAAGCGAACTAAATCGATACGCCTATCTACCATCGCCTCCCGCTCTTGCAGCTGCACCCGCTCGTAGTTCATTCAGCCGTGCAATCGATCACCTGCTCTCGCTCTTGCAGCCGCGCCATCTATCTTGTTTTGCGCCGTCAACCTCAATATTGAGGTATCAACTTCTTCCTTTATTTTCTCTTTTGTTTTTTATTTTTTTATTTTATTTTTTTTGTTTTTACACATCTTGTTATACATTTAAACAATGAATCCTCTCTGGAAAACCATTTTGCTTCACGCCATCCTTTTGCAGTCGCGCCATCCATCTTGCTTCTCGGCTATTGCTAGACATAAGAAACTTTTTGATGGCCTAGAGAATTTTTTCAATGAATCATCTTAGTTTTGTCATTTAAACCTTATTCATTTTTCATGCCTATTAATAGACATATTAAACCTTATTCAAAATTTTGAAGTGGACTTTACTCCAATTTGTTTAGCTTGTTTGGTTGTATGCACTCCTTAAGATGTGTTGATGTTAGGGGTGTCACTTATACGCTGTTATGGATGTGGAATAGTCTCTTGGTCACTTTGTATCCACTCTTTAAGTTGTGTTGATGTTGAAGGTCTCACTTATACACTTTTTATGTTTGTATTCAGTGTAGAAATCACACTTATTCGTTTTAGTAGTCGCTTTGGGAAAAAAATGTCATTTGCCTACCTCATAGTTCATTTTTAGTTTGTTTTGCATATTCAAAGAACATTAAGTAACTAACTTACGTAGTTTGGGTGTGGAATAGTATCTTGGTCACTTTGTATGCACTCTTTAAGATGTTCTGGTGTTGGGGGTGTCACTTATACATTTTTTTATGCTTGTACTGAATTTAGAAATCACACTTAGGCTTTTTCTGGTTGCTTTTGGGAAAAAAGTGTCATTTGCCCACTTCGCAATTCATTTTTAGTTTGTTTTGCATATCCAAATCACACCAAGCAACTAACTTACGCCATTTTTGATGTGGAATAGTATCCTGGACACTTTGTATGCACTCTTTAAGATGTGTTAATGTTGGGGGTATCACTTATTCACCTTTTCTGCTTGTAATGGGTTTAGAAATCACATTATATTTTTTTGGTTGCTTTTGGGGAAAAAGTGTCATTTGCATACCTAGTAGTTCATTTTTAGTTCGTTTTGCATATCCAAACCACACTAAGTAACTTACTCCATTTTTGATGTGGAATGCTCTCTCGGTCACTTTGTATGCACCCTTTAAGATGTGTTGGTGTTGGAGATGTCACTTATATACTTCGAATTAACCGCCTTAAAGACACGACTATAATGGACTTGATAAAAGTTATTTACTAATATTATGATCTTTTCATCAGGTTTCTTTTTGTGGGGGGGAGGGGGGAATGAACAAGAACTTAATTCCCTAATATTATGCGATGGACAAATCATGGATGGTAAAATATAGATTACCTAGAGAATATGAGGTGGGAGTTGAAATTTTCATTGAATTTGGTTTGCGTCATGGCAATGGTTTCAATTCCATTCGATGCCCATGTTTACAATTTGGAAATCGTATATTGATAACTTGTAGAAATACAAGTTATTACAGTCATTATTTGAATTAATTAGAGTAACTTTAGGGCTAAACGCATGATTTTGGCAGTTGAATTATGTAATATGTATTACCATGCGTTGGCACCATTTACAAAAGAAAATACTTGAAAAATATATGAGCTTTTCTGTTCTTAACTCAGGATTAAGTAGAAAAGAAGCACAAATAACCCAAGCACCAGAAAGGAAGCTGCTGCGAGAACAAAAGTGAAAACCCATGCGTCAAGACCATGCGTTGAGAAGAAAAAGCAGATCCAAACGCCTGGGCAATAGCTGTCATGTCAATATGCAAAAGGATTACACGTTATCAGATCATAGCAGAACCAATGGGCTGACGATGTGAAAAGTCTGCGCAATAGGGCATGGAATTTAATGCAAAGGTGTCAAGTCATCATGAGTTCACCTTTTCGACGCCTATAAATAGCCTAAAGCTTCTCCATTCAAAGGAGGAGAGAAACGAGTTCAAGAGGCGAAAGCTCTGCACAAATTCTCCCTCACAATAACCAGCCTCCATTTCAAGCTCTTCTGTGAGAAAGATTCTGAGAATTATTAGAGTCACCCTATGCCATTTATGTATCAGATAGCAAGGAAACCTCCCAACTTGTCTACCGATAAAGATGCATTTGAACTCTTTAACTCCTTTGTCAATTCCGCACTAATAGTATTCAATGAAGTCCTGGCTTGTCTCGACTTCCTACTCAACGCGTCAACTACAACATTTGCTTTCCCTGGATGATAATTTATAGTGCAATCGTAATCCTTGATCAGTTCCAACCATCTCCTTTGTCTCATGTTAAGTTCTTTCTGATCAAGATATATTTCAAACTTTTGGGATCCGTATAAATATGGCACTTCTCTCCAAACAAATAATGCCGCCACATCTTTAATGCCAACACCACCGCTATCAGTTCTAAGTCATGGGTAGGGTAATTAACTTCATGTGGCCTCAACTGCCTAGAGACATAAGCTATAACTTTACCTTCTTGCATCAGTACACAACCTAACCCTTGACTAGAGGCATCACAATACACCTCGAACTCCTTTCCTATCTCTGGAAGTGCTAAAATAGGTGCTGTCACAAGTCTCTTCTTTAATTCTTGGAAACTTTGCTCACATTCTTCGTTTCATTCAAATTTAGTTCCCTTCTTAGTCAAACGAGTCAGTGGTAATGCTATCTTGGAAAAACCCTGTACAAAGCGCCGATAATAATCTGCGAGTCGTAGAAAACTACGAACCTCCGTTACTGTCCTTGGCTGTTCCCATCTGGTAATTGCCTCGGTCTTTTGAGGATCTACTCCAACTCTTGCAGCAGTAACAATATGTCCCAGAAACATTACTCGTTCCAACCAAAACTTGCATTTGCTGAATTTTGCATACAATCTCTTTTCTCCAAAGTCTGTAATACAATTCTAAGATGTCCTGCACGTTCTTCCTTGCTTCTAGAATACACTAGAATATCATCAATAAATACAATCACAAAATGATCCAAGTAAGGATGGAAAATCTTATTCATCAAGTCCATAAACATTGCTGGAGCATTTGTCAGACCAAAAAGGCATCACGAGGAATTCATAGTGTCCATACCTCGTTCTAAAAGCTGTCTTCGGTACATCTGTCTCTCTGACCTTCAACTGATGATATCCCGATCTTAGGTCTATCTTTGAGAAAGCTAATGCCCCTCTAAGCTAATCCAACAAATAATCAACATGAGGCAAGGGATATTTGTTGCGTATAGTGACCTTATTTAACTGCGATAATCAATGCACAGTCTCAAAGTACCGTCCTTTTTCTTCACGAATAACATCGGTGCACCCCACGGAGATACACTCGGTCTAATATACCCCTTATCTATTAGTTCCTGTAACTGCACCTTCAACTCCTTCAGTTCTGATGGTGCCATAAGGTATGGTGCTTGCGAAATGGGTGTTGTTTCAGGAGCTAGATCAATAATGAACTCCACTTCTCTATCAGGTGGTAATCTTGGTAGCTCTTCAGGAAACACATCAAGAAATTCATTCACCACAGGAATATCCTCTGGTCTTAACTTACCGGCCTGTGTATCAACCACGTAAGCAAGGTATGTTGAACAACCTTTGCTTCACAACTTTCTAGCTTTAACTGCGGATATCACACAAGTAGGAAGGAATTTCCTGTCCCCCTTGAAAATAACTTCATCTCCTTCGAATCCTCTAAACACGACTTCCTTCTGGAAACAATCCACAGTGGCTCGATATTTGGATGAGAAATCCATTCCCAATATCACATCAAACTCCTGAATATCTAAGGGTATCAAGTTGGCTATCATAGTCACACCATCAATTTCAACCACACAATCTTTATACACTTTACTAGCCATAAACACATCACCAACAGGGGTATAAACAAACAGTTCCTTAAACAAAGATCCTAATGTATTATTTATATTCACAACAAACATTTTAGCAATAAAAGAATGGGTAGCACCAGGGTCTATTAAAACATGAGCAGAAGTATGACATATAGAAAGTGTACCAGTAACCACATTAGGAACATCTTCAGCCTCTTGCTGAGTCATTACAAAGAGTTTTCCTTGCTGTTTCGGTCGCCCTGTAGCTCCCTTCTGTCTTGATCCACTAGTTCCCTCATCAGCAATTCCTGCAGGTCGTTGTGGTTGACCAGCGGTAAATGAACCAGTTCTCTATTCAGCTTTAAATTCTTGCATCAACTGAGGACATTCTCGTTTATAGTGACCCGTTTGTCCACAATGATAACATACATTGTCCTTACACTGTCCCAATGATACTTCCTGCAGGTGGGACATAACGGTTTCCTTGCAGAACTAGCTGTGGACTCTCCAGGTTGTCCACTTCGAGAACCTTTTACTGTTTGAGCTGGACCAGTAGAACTCCTTGGTTCTTGCTTCCATGTACCCCCTCCAGTACCTCCCTTGGAAGTACCCTGTCCACTCGATCTGGTCTTGAAATTTCCTCTACCGAAAACACCTGGTACAAATCTCCTATCTGACTGCCCCTGAGTAGTACTTGAAGTGTGGATTGTCCGTCTACCTCCGGCTGATTCGCGTTCCATCCTCTTTTCCATCAAACTTCTTTCAACCCGCATTGCTGACTCTACTAATTTGGAGAAGTCTTCCTATTCAGCACTAGCAGTCACCGGGGTACGTATTTCCTCTCGTAAACCTTCTTCAAATCTCTCACACCTGTCAACCTCATCAGCAACAATAGCCGTGGCATATTTAGACAGTTCAGTATATTTCTTTTCATATTCCGCCACTGACATGGATCCCTCTACTAACCTCAGAAACTCATTCCGTTTTGCATCTCGGAATGATCTTGGACAATATTTTTCTTGGAATGTGATAACTTGTAGAAATACAAGTTATTATAGTCACTATTTGATTTAATTAGAGTAACTTTGGAGCTAAAACGCATGATTTTGGTAGTTGAATGATGAAAAATGTATCACCATGCGTTGACACTATTTACAAAAGAAAATACCTGAAAGACGATGAGCTTTTCTGTTCCTAACGCAGGATTAAGAAGAAAAAAAGTGCAAACAACCAAGTACGAAGAGACGAAGCTGCTGCGAGAACAAGTAGAAACCCATGCGTCGAGCTTATGCGTTGAGAAAGAAATAGACGCATGCTCAAAGAACTGTGTCACACCTCCTCTCTGATTACCTACTTAACTTGAAAGGAGACGTGAAGACAATATACATCACCCCTCTTGTGACGCATATTGCCCCATCTTACATAACTTTTTGCACAAACATTTCCATACGTATACATTCATAGAATTCAGCCATATTAACGCATGATCATAATATAATAATCCTTCCTGTACACAATACACTTTTATAACATACTCTCTCATAACCCACTTATAAGCAACTAAATCTACATGTCACCAGTGTTAAGTTATTTACACGTACAACAACGAGAAAATAAACTGTTTTTGGAAACTCGAAGCTTAAGCAGGACGAGTTGGAGTAGGCAATGCACCAGGAACGTCCTTGCTACCTGGGAGGAAAAGAAAACAGGGAAAACGTGAGCTAAAAGCCCCATGAGTGACTAATTTTTGTACAACTATCTTTTGTTCGAAAGCAGGCATATTAAAAATCATAATAACGCCATAAACGTAAATGTGATTCAAATAATCACTTCTGTAAAATAATAATTTCAGCAACGTAAACAAATCACATATGTTCATGCCAAAATGATCGTATACAAAAACAGTTCGTTCTCAAAACTTTTCCTTAGTCAGGGCGGAGCAAGACTCAACGCACCCGACGTCGAAAACAAGTAAGGTTTGATGCTGGAGCAAAACTCAATGCACCAGCATATAACCTCTATGTGCACATAGGACTATGGTGGGTTGCCCAAGTACCTTCTCTATGTCCTTCAGTATTGGGTCACGGAGAAACTCACATGCCTTCTCATGTCCTTTAGCATTGAGCCTCCTCTAAAACATTTTAGGAATCGATATTATACGTAAATAGTTCACATGAAAACCTTTCATGAAAATCAGGTATATCACGACATTTCACAACATGCCATTCAATGTCTTATAGAAAACGTATAAAACGTGCCTTATGAACAATATCATCAAACATCATGCTTTTCAAGAAAACAGTTCATCTTAAAGCCATATTTCGTAAGAAAAACCAAACTAAACATTTTCAACAAATTCGTTTTCAAAGAAAGAAAAGTGTCACTCACAATTTGTCCTTAGGCCCTGAGCGGATTATACGCCTTTTCGAGCTCTTCTTGGCCTGTAAATACACATTCCTCACGTTACGTTTTCCTTAAACTTCCAATGATCATTAAACGTGCATACTTAAACTCTAATCATGATTCACCACCAAGACTCCCTTTCTTTCCTAAAATACACATAATAAGCGAGATTCTATGTCACTAGCGAAATTACCAACGAGATTTCACCTTACTAGCGAGTTTACTATCGAAATTACACAACAGGTCACGACACTAGCGACACCAGCATGAGCGATACCAGCGAGAGTACCTGATGAGCGATACTGAGCGAGAGCTAGCGAGATTTGTGAGAGAAAATCCTCCTTTGCACGACCAGCGACACCAGTGTTGCTCCTCACACCCAATTCTCAACGTTACCTGGTTCCAAACGGCACCCGACAGTAGAGTTTCCTCCTTTCCTATTTGTTCTCACTTCTGTCAATTAAAAGTCATATTTCCAACTAGATTTAGAACTTCTTTCCTTCTACAAACTTGTATAGAAACATGTTTTCTATATTACCTCAAAATTTTGTGGTGTAACTCGTCCTGGTTCGTTAGATATTGCAATTTTTCTCTGTGCTGCTCCAGATTGCACAAAAATTTCGTATTAGTAACTTCCAGCTAAAAGTTTACATGTTTCTAATCCATTTCAACTCAAGCTTCCTTCATAAACGTTGTTCAAAATTGAGTTAACTTACTAACCTTAAAATTTCAGCCCAAAATTCAATCTCTTCAGCTCGATATTCACCAAACACCAGACCTCGTTCGAGCTGTGCGACAGCAGATGAAGCTTCTGTTTCAGCTTCAGTTTTACCATAATATCTTCCAAAACCTTGCACAAAATTGCCCTAGAACTCTTCTTCAACCTCTCCAAGACGTGCAGCTGAAAAATAGCATAGAATTTCGTTTGGAAATGAGTAGAATGAAGTCGGCAAAATTTCTGTCCAAAGAAAGGTTAAAAACCGACGCTACTCATCCTTATCTTCTCTTTTTTTTTTTTTTTCTTTTTCTTCTCTTTTCTTTTTTTTTTCTACTTCCTTTTTCCTTTTTGTCTTCTTCCCTTTTTAGTTTTCCTCTTCCTTCTCTTTTTTTCTTTTTAAATTTACAATATGAGATTATTAATACTAGTTCGCTTAAAGCTTTTGAACGTGCTTACCAATTAGGTGCTTACAATTCATTACCCCCTTTTTGAGAATTTTGTTCTCGAAATTCAGGTTAAGTCACTCTGTAAAGAGATGAGGGTATTTGATCTTCATTTGATCTTCACTTTCCCACGTTGCCTCTTCCGCTTTGTGATTTCTCCACAAAACTTTAACAAGCGGTATCGTTTTTGTTCTCAAAACTTGTTCCTTTCGATCAAGAATTTGCACAGGTTCCTCTTCATAAGATAAATCTTCATTTACCTGAATAGGTTGAGCTTCCAAAACATGTGTAGGATATGGAATGTACTTCCTTAGTAGAGAAACATGAAATACATCATGTATTTTAGACAATTCCATAGGTAACGCCAACCGATAAGCCGATGGTCTTATGCGTTCTAGAATCTCATATGGCCCAATATATCTCGGACTCAACTTCCCTTTCCTTCCGAATCTCAAAATTCCCTTCCATGGAGATAACTTCAAGAAGACTTTATCACCAACTTCAAATTCTAAATTTCGACGCCTTTTATCAGCGTAGCTTTTCTGCCTATCCTGTGCAGTCTTCAACCTTTCTCTTATAAATTTCACGTTCTCAGATGTAGTTTGGACTAATTCTGGTCCCATTAACTTCCTTTCTCCTATTTCACCCTAACATATAGGAGTTATGCAACATCTGCCATACAATGTCTCATAGGGTGCCATTCCAATACTAGAATGGTAACTATTATTATTCGCAAACTCCATCAAAGACAATTGAGTATCCCAGCTTCCCTTAAACTGCAGTACACAAGCACGCAACATATCCTCTAGAGTCTGAATCGTTCTTTCTGATTGTCCATTAGTTTGAGGATGAAAGGCTGTACTAAACTTAAGTTTAGTTCCCAATGCTTGCTGTAAACTCGGCCAGAACTTAGGTGTGAATCTCGGATCTCTATCAGAAATAATAGACACAGGCTCCATACTGACTTACTATCTTATCAACATACAATTTGGCCAGTTTATCTAAAGTAAATGTCACTTTAACTGGTAAGAATCGGGCAGTTTTAGTAGATCTATCAACTATCACCCATATTCCATCATACCCATTTGGAGTTTTAGGAAGACCAAATAAGAAATCCATCGTGATATGTTCCCATTTCTACTCAGGTACGGGGAGTGGTTTTAAAAGTCCACCAGGTCTTTGTCTTTCTGGCTTTACTTGCTGACATATCAAACATCTCGCTACATATTCAACAATTTCCCGTTTCATTCCTGGCCACCAATAATATTCTCTCAAAGTCCTGTACATCTTTGTACTACCTGGATGCATCGCATATGCAAAACTATGAGCTTCCTCTAGAATAGCATTTTTCAATGTCAAATCATTTGGGACACATAATCTTCCTTGTTTCATTAAAGCTCCATCACTTTTTATTTCAAAATCCGTTCTTCGGTTGAGATTCACCTCTTCTACTATCTTCTTGAGTATGGAATCTTCCATTTGTTTGTTAACAATCTCACTCATCAAAGTAGGTCTTACCTGGAAGTGTGCAAGCAAACCTCCCAACTTATTAAACGATAAAGATGCATTTGAACTCTTTAACTCCTTCGTCAATTCTGCACTAATAGTATTCAATGAAGTCTTGGCTTGTCTCGACTTTCTACTCAACACGTCAGCTACAACGTTAGCCTTTCCTGTATGATAATTTATAGTGCAATCATAATCCTTGATCAGTTCCAACCATCTCCTTTGTCTCATGTTAAGTTCTTTCTGATCAAAGATGTATTTCAAACTTTTGTGATCCGTATAGATATGGCACTTCTCTCTAAACAAATAATGCCGCCACATCTTTAATGCCAACACCACTGCTGCTAGTTCTAAATGATGGGTAGGGTAATTAACTTCATGTGGCCTCAACTGTCTAAAGGCATAAGCTATAACTTTACCTTCTTGCATCAGTACACAACCCAACCCTTGACTAGAGGCGTCACAATACACCTCAAACTCCTTCCCTGTCTCTGGAAGTGCTAAAATAGGCGCTGTCACCAATCTCTTCTTTAACTCTTGGAAACTTTGCTCACATTCTTCATTCCATTCAAATTTAGTTCCCTTCTTAGTCAAACGAGTCAGTGGTAATGCTATCTTGGAAAAACCCTGTACAAAGCGCCGATAATAACCTGCGAGTCCCAGAAAACTACGAACCTCTGTTACTGTCCTTGGCTGTTCCCATCTAGTAATTGCCTTGGTCTTTTGAGGATCTACTCCAACTCCTGCAGCAGTAACAATATGTCCCAGAAACATTACTCGTTCCAGCCAAAACTCGCATTTGCTGAATTTTGCATACAATCTCTTTTCTCTCAAAATCTGTAATACAATTCTAAGATGTCCTGCATGTGCTTCCTTGCTTCTAGAATACACTAGAATATCATCAATAAATACAATCACAAACTGATCCAAGTAATGATGGAATATCTTATTCATCAAATCCATAAACATTGCTGGAGCATTTGTCAGACCAAAAGGCATCACGAGGAATTCATAGTGTCCATACCTCGTTCTAAAAGCTGTTTTTGGTACATCTGTCTCTCTGACCTTTAACTGATGATATCCCGATCTTAGGTCTATCTTTGAGAACACTGATGCCCCTCTAAATTGATCCAACAAATCATCAATACGAGGCAAGGGATATTTGTTGCGTATGGTGACCTTATTTAACTGACGATAATCAATGCACAGTCTCAAAGTACTGTCCTTTTTCTTCACGAATAACACTGGTGCACCCTACGGAGATATACTCGGTCTAATATACCCCTTATCTATTAGTTCCTGTAACTACACCTTCAACTCCTTCAGTTCTGATGGTGCCATACGGTATGGTGCCTGCGAAATGGGTGTTGTTCCAGGAACTAAATCAATAATGAATTCCACTTCTTTATCAGGAGGTAACCCTGGCAATTCATCATGAAACACATCAAGAAATTCATTCACCACAGGAATATCTTCTGGTCTTAACTTACCGGCCTGTGTATCAACCACGTAAGCAAGGTATGCTGAACAACCCTTGCTTAACAACTTCCTAGCTTTAACTGCAGATATTACACAAGTAGGAAGGAATTTCCTGTCACCCTTGAAAATAACTTTTTTTCCTTCGAATCCTTTAAATACGACTTCCTTCTGGAAACAATCCACAGTGGCTCGATATTTAGATAAGAAATCCATTCCCAATATCACATCAAACTCCTGAATATCTAAGGGTATCAAGTTGGCTATCATAGTCACACCATTAATTTCAATCACACAGTCTTTATACACGTTGCTAGCCACAAACACATCACCAACAGGGGTATAAACAAACAGTTCCTCAGGCAAAGATTCTAATGTACTATTTATATTCACAGCAAACATTTTAGCAATAAAAGAATGGGTAGCACCAGGGTCTATCAAAACATGAGCAGAAGTATGACATATAGAAAGTGTACCAATAACCACATTAGTCATCTTCAGCCTCTTGCTGAGTCATTGCAAAGACTTTTCCTTGCTGTTTTGGTCGCCCTGCAGCTCCCTTCTGTCTTGATCCACTAGTTCCCTCATTAGCAATTCCTGCAGGTCGTTGTGGTTGACTAGCTGTAAATGAGCCAGTTCTTTGTTCTGCTTTAAATTCTTGCATCAACTGAGGACATTCTCGTTTATAGTGACCCGTTTGTCCGCAATGATAACATACATTGCCTTTACACTGTCCCCAATGATACTTCCCGCAACTTGGACATATTGGTTTCCTTGCAGAACTAGCTGTGGGCTCTCCAGGTTGTCCACTTCGAGAACCTTCCACTGTTTGAGCTGGACCAGTAAAACTCCTTGGTTCTTACTTCCGTGCACTTCCTCCAGTACCTCCCTTGGAAGTACCCTGTCCACTCGATCTGGTCTTGAAATTTCCTCCACTAAATACACCTAGTACAAATCTCCTACCTGACTGACCCTAAGTAGTACTAGAAGTGTGGATTGTCCGTCTACCTCCAACTGATTCTCGTTCCGTCCTCCTTTCCATCGAACTCCTTTCAACTCACATAGCTGCTTCTACGAGTTTGGAGAAATCTGTCCACTCCGCACTAGCAGTTACAGGAGTACGTATCTCCCCTCGTAAACCTTCTTCAAATCTCTTGCACCTGTTAACCTCATCTGCAACAATCGTCATGGCATACTTAGACAGTTCAGTATATTTCTTTTCATATTCCGCCACTGACATCGATCCCTGTACTAACCGCAGAAACTCATTCCATTTTGCATCTCGGAATGATCTCGGACAATACTTCTCTTGGAATATCTTCTTAAACTCATTCCAACCTATTTCTCTCATATCTTCCTTCCTGCTTTCTACCATTCTCCATCAATCTTCTGCCCCTTTTTGGAGCAAAAACACTGCCAATTCCACTTTTTTATCATCAGGGCATCTCATCACACGATAGCATTTCTCAAGCAGATTCAACCATGCCACTGCTTCTATAGGATCAACAGTGCCTTCAAAAGTAGTGGCACCCAAAGCCTTCAGTCTTTCTATGCTGTATTTCTTTTTTGGATCTGCTTCCATTGATCCAATGCTTGCAGCCAATCTTTCAGCAATTCTAGTAAATATATGCTCCTCGACATTGACCCCAACTTGAGGATGACTAGATTCACCCTCTAACATATTCCACGGTCTCCAGTAGCTTAAGGAGTTCCGGTTGCTGATTGCATCACTCGCCTGCTTCGAGGTGGCATGTTTTCCTATATGATAACACAATATTACTATTGGCTAAACATTTACATGTTCCTACACTACAATGCATTATCGTATTCCCAAGACTCTGTTGCTCTGATACCAACTTGTCACACCTCCTCTCTGATTACCTACTTAACCTGAAAGGAGATGTGAAGACAATATACATCACCCCTCTTGTGACGCATATTGCCCCATCTTACATAACTTCCTGCAAAAACATTTCCATACGTATACATTCATAGAATTTAGCCATATTAACGCATGATCATAATATAATAATCCTTCCTGTACACAATACACTTTTATAACATACTCTCTCATAACCCACTTATAAGCAACTAAATCTACATGCCACCAGTGTTAAGTTATTTACACGTACAACAACGAGAAAATAAACTATTTTTGGAAACTCGAAGCTTAAGTAGGGCGAGTTGGAGTAGGCAATGCACCAGGAACGTCCTTACTACCTGGGAGGAAAAGAAAACAGGGAAAACATGAGCTAAAAGCCCCGTGAATGACTAATTTTTGTAAAACTATCTTTTGTTCGAAAGCAGGCATGTTAAAAATCATAATAACGCCATAAACGTAAATGTGATTCAAATAATCACTTCTGTAAAATCATAATTTCAACAATGTAAACAAATCACATATGTTCATGCCAAAATGATCGTATACGAAAACAGTTCGTTCTCAAAACTTTCCCTTAGTCATGGTGGAGCAAGACTCAACACACCCGATGTCGAAAACAAGTAAGGCTCGATGCGGAGGAAAACTCAACGCACCAGCATATAACCTCTATGTGCACATAGGACTATGGCGGGTTGCCCAAGTACCTTCTCCATGTTCTTCAGTACTGGGTCCCGGGGAAACTCACATGCCTTCTCATGTCCTTCAGCATTGAGCCTCCACTAAAACATTTTAGGAATCGATATTATACGTAAATAGTTCACATGAAAACCTTTCATGAAAATCAGGTATATCACGATAAACAACATTTCACAACATGCCATTCAACGTCTTATAGAAAACGTATAAAACGTGCCTTATGAACAATATCATCAAACATCATGCTTTTCAAGAAAACAGTTCATCTCAAAGCCATATTTCGTAAGAAAAACCAAACTAAACATTTTCAATTTCAAAGAAAGAAAATTGTTACTCACAATTTGTCCTTAGGCCCTGAGCAGATTATACGCCTTTCCAAGCTCTTCTTGGCCTGTAAATACACATTCCTCACGACGTTTTCCTTAAACTTCCTTTACATGATCATTAAACGTGCATACTTAAACTCTAATCATGATTCACCACCGAGACTCCCTTTCTTTCCTAAAATACACATAATAAGCGAGATTCTATGTCACTAGCGAGATTACCAACGAGATTTCACCTTACTAGCGAGTTTACTAACGAAATTACACAACAGGTCACGGCACTAGCGACACCAGCATGAGCGATACCAGCGAGAGTAACTGATGAGCGATATTGAGCGAGAGCTAGCGAGATTTGTGAGAGAAAATCCTCCTTTACACGACCAGCAACACCAGTGTCGCTCCTCACACCCAATTCTCAGCATTACCTGCTTCCAAACAGCACCCGACAGCAGAGTTTCCTCCTTTCCTGTTTGTTCTCACTTCTGTCAATTAAAAGTCATATTTCCAGCCAGATTTAGAACTTTTTTCCTTCTACAAACTTGTAGAGAAAGATGTTTTTTAGCTGATCTCAAAATTTCGTGGCTTAACTCATCTTGGTTCGCCAGATATTGCAATTTTTCTCTGTGCTGCTCCAGATTGCATAGAAATTTCATATCAGTAACTTCTAGCTACAAGTTTACATGTTGCTAATCCATTTCAACTCAAGCTTCCTCCATAAAAGTTGTTCAAAATTGAGTTAACTTACTAACCTTAAAATTTCAGCCCAAACTTCAATCTCTTCAGCTCGATATTCACCAAACACCAGACCTGGTCCGAGCTGTGCGACAGCAGATGAAGCTTCTGTTTCAGCTTCAGTTTTACCATAAAATCTTCCAAAACCTTGCACGAAATTGCCCTAGAACTCTTCTTCAACCTCTCCACGGCGTGCAGCTGAAAAATAGCATAGAATTTCGTTTGGAAATGAGTAGAATGAAGTCGGCAAAATTTCTGTCCAAAGAAAGGTTAAAAACCGACGCTACTCATCCTTATCTTCTCTTTTTTTTTCTTTTTCTTCTCTTTTCTTTTTTTTTTCTACTTCCTTTTTCCTTTTTGTCTTCTTCCCTTTTTAGTTTTCCTCTTCCTTCTCTTTTTTTTTAATTTTAATTTACAATATGAAATTATTAATACTAGTTCGCTTAAAGCTTTTGAACGTGCTTACCAATTAGGTGCTTACAAATTGTCATGTCATTATGAAAAAAGAACAACACCCAATCAGATCATGGCAGAACAAATAGGCTGTCAATAGGCAAAAGCTCTGTATTATTTCTCCCTCACCATAACCAGCCTCCATTTAAAGCCCTTCTGAAAGAAGGATTCTGAACACCTTCAGAGTCGTCTCCTAGTGAGTGAGAATCTTCAACCTATGAAATCTATGTATCAGATAGCAACCATCTCAAGCCTCCATGAAGCAAGAAGTTGCCAGTGGTGGCTTGACGTCTTCTATTTCTGTTTATTTTCCATTTCCCTCCTTCTTGCTTATATTTTGTTAATAACATTCGTGAGAACGATTTATTTTCTTAATATGAGTTCGATTAACTATTATCTTCCATCTATTTCCGTATTAAACACCTTGCACCATGTTTGAATGCTAAATGAGTTAGATTTTAAAAGTTAGTTTTTCTTGAGCAATTCTGAGTATATTACATCTTGATTAATGCATATTTTTAGCTTGCATAACTTTGTCTGACAAACAAAAGTAGTAAGCATGACTGTCGAGCTTGAGAGAGTGGACAGTTAATCTTTAGCATTTATTAAGACTAGATGAGTTGCAGAGATGTAGTTCATCTTTAGCTAACGCAAACTTACCATGCATCTTAGAGATAAGATTAATGTGGCATCGAAACATTGAGAGATGGATTCACAAACGCAGTTTGTAGGTATGTAATTGTACTTAGAAAGCTTAGGTAACAACTAGCTCTTGCGTTAACTCTACTTCTATCGCATGGTTCCATTCATTCTCAACGCATGCTATCTGACATTAAATGACATATGACTAACCATCGCCGCATCCACCTCATTGTTAGTATAGGAAATTCTTTTCATTCTTTATGTATAGTTTTACACATACAAACAGCAATTGCACATATTACATGTATAGTTCACCGCATAGTCAAGAATCTAATCTCAACGCCTAGTTATTACAATTCCCTGCGTTCGACCCTGGACTCACCAGGAAACCTATAAATGCTTATACTTTGGTTTTTATAGGAAAACTTGCTTAATCATGATCACTTAGAGTAATTCTCGATGCATCCTTGTACGGAATTGATAAATCTATTCTTGTGCAAATGGCTAAGAAACACAATTTAATTACACGAACAGAATGTCTTCTTAAACTCATTCCAACCTATTTCTCCTATATCCTCTTTCCTGCTCTCTACAATTCTCCATCAATCTTCTGCCCCTTTTTGGAGCAAAAACACTGCCAATTCCACCTTTCTGTCATCAGGGCATCTCATCATAAGATAACATTTCTCAAGTAGATTCAACCATTGATAAGCACTTGAAAAGTGCTTTCTATTCTCTAAAATTAAGGGAGTTTATATTAGATTTCACTTGTTTGCTAGTGGTTTTAAGGTTAAAATGAGGAAAATTAGACGAAAAGACTAAAAGATCAAAACCGAGCAAGAATACCACGAAAAAGAGCTGAAAAACCTGGCAGAAATTGGGGCAACGCCGCGGCGTTTGAACGGCGCTGCCGCGGCGCTAAAACCAGAGAGCTAGCTTTTCTGATCGCAGCCCTAGCGCCGCGGCGCTCTCCAACAGCGTCGCGGCGCTGTCCCAGAATTTTCAATAGCGCCGCAGCGCCAGTTTTCCTTAAATGAAAATTTGTTATTTTTGGTAAATTTTTGGGCGGCCAAACTCTATAAATTTGGGGGTTTCCAGCAGCCCTAGGCATCAAAATCAAATCAAGGAAGTGCAGACCTAAAGAGGCACAAAAAGGAGAGAATTGAGTGAGAGTTCAAAGAGTGAGTTAGTTGCAAGGAAGAGGAAAAGAGTTCGAGATAGTCATGGTGCCCTTCGAATTCCGACGTGAGAGCCAAGGAGATCGTGACGGTGCTACCTCAATCAAGAGCCTCTTTTCAGTAGAGTTTCCCTTTTCTTTACACTATTTCTTTGTTTATTTTGCTCAAACATGTTGCTTCAAGCTATGAGTGGCTAAACTCTTTAGTTTTAGGGTTTTGATTATTTGTTTATGAAATTATGTTGATCTTGTAGACTTTCATGGTTTTGTTGGAATGATTATGCTTTTCATTGTTATTGTGTTTAATTCTTGTGGATTGGCCATCTTCACATGTTAGGTTAGATGTATGATTGAGAGATTGTATGTTTAACTTGATCCATAAAAATGAATTGTTGTTAATCTATCACGAGAGTAGTTAGGTTGACAATAAAAGTTGTTAAAGACTATTTTTAATGCCATGTAATTTTGTATTGGTTTTAAGAGATTAATAATCAATCGAGTTGCATGAGAAAGGGTTGTTTTTTAGAGAAAATAACTTGGAATTAAGTTTCTAGACTTAGGCATATGAATGACAATAAAATCCATGAAATCTATAATATTGCATGATGAAATAAACAAGGATTCATTACCCTAGAACTCTCTTTGACTCTTGTGTTTCTCACTTTAATACTTTCCTTATTTGATTTATATTTTCCATAACTTATAATTTTTAAATTCAATCCTCAAATAAAATTGATTCAACTCTAGAATAGCTAAGTAACTTAAACCTTCACAATTGGATCTCCAGTGGAACGATATTCGGACTTAACCGTCTTATATTATAACTTGACCCGTACACTTGCAGTTAACACTTAAAGTGCGCACCAACCATGCCTCTGCTTCTATAGGATCAATAGTGCCTTCAAAAGTAGTGGCACCCAAAGCCTTCAATCTTTCTACACTGTATTTCTTTTATGGATCTGCTTCCACTGATCCAATACTTGTAGCCAATCTTTCAGCAATTCTAGTAAATATATGCTCCTCGACATTGACCCCAACTTGAGGATGACTAGATTCACCCTCTGACATATCTCCACGGTCTCTAGTAACTTGAGGAGTTCCGGTTGCTGATTGCCTCACTCGCCTGCTTCGAGGTGGCATGTTTTCCTATATGACAACACAATGTTACTATTGGCTAAAAATTACATGTTCCTACACTACAATGCATGATCCTATTCCCAAGACTCTTTTGCTCTGATACCAACTTGTCACACCCCCTCCCAAATTACTTACATAACCTGAAAAGAGATGTGAGGACAGCATACATCACCCCTCTTGGGACGCATACCATCCATTTCTACCCACTGATCTTGTACTATTTACAACATACGTATTGCTCCTTAATATTTTTCAAACCATAACATAGTAGGAATTTTATATATATCGATAATTCAAATTTACAACTCATTCGTAAGGACCTTATACAAAACCATGTTTCAACTCCCAATAAATACACAGTTGAGTCTACATGCCATCTATATAAGGTTTACATACAAGCAACACTTCAAAACTGGACAGATTTTTCTGGAAACTTGAAGCTTATGCAGGGCGAGTTGGAGTAGGCAATACACCAGGAACGTTCTTGCTACCTGAGAGGAAAAGAAAACATGGAAACGTGAGCTAAAAGCCCCGTGAGTGACTAATTTTGTAAAACCATCTTTTGTTCGAAAATAGGCATGTTAAAATCGTTATAACACCATATACGTAAACGTGATTCAAATAATCATTTCTGTAAAATCATAATTTTCAAAAACGTAATCAAATCACATATGTTCATGCCAAAATGATCGTACACAAAAAATCTGTTCATCCTCAAAACTTTCCCTTAGTCAAGGCAGAGCGAGACTCGACGCACCCGACGTCGAAAACATCCTTAGTTGAGGCGGAGTAAAACTCAACGCACTCAATGTCGATAACAACCTTAGTTGGGGTGGAGACACACCCAACGTCACAACCTCTATGTGCACATAGGAATATTGCGGGTTGCCCAAGTACCTTCTACGAGTCCTTCAGTACTGGGTCCCGGGGAAACTCACATGCCTTCTCATGTCCTTCAGCATTAAGCCTCCTCTAAAACATTTTAGAAACCAGTATTATACGTAAATAGTTCACATGAAAATCTTTCATGAAAAATCAAATATATCCCTATAAACAGCATTTCATAGCATACCATTCAACATCTTATAGAAAACGGATAAAACATGCCTTGTGAACAATACCATCAAACATCATGCTTTTCAAGAAAACAGTTCATCTCAAAGCCATATCTCATAAGAAAAACCAAACTAAACATTTTCAATAAACTTCGTTTTCAAAGAAAGAAAAGTGTCACTCACAACTTGTCCTTAGGCCCTGAGCAGATTATATGCCTTTTCGAGCTCTTCTTGGCCTGTAAATACGTATTCCTCACGTTACGTTTTCCTTAAACTTCCTTTACATGATCGCTAAATGTGCATACTTAAACTGTAATCATGATTCACCACCGAGACTCCTTTTCTTTTCTAAAATAAACATAATAAGTGAGATTCTATGTCACTAGTGAGATTACCAACGAGATTTCACCTTACTAGCGAGATTACTAAAGAAATTACACAACAGGTACATTGCACTAGCGACACCAGAATAAGCGAGACTAGCGAGATTACCTGAGGAGCGACCCCGAGCGAGAGGCAGCGAGAGTATTTGAAGGTCCAAAATCCAAGGAAAGCAAATAATGAAAAATGGTTACAAAATGAACACAATTGATTGTTTGCTAGTTGGATACGCGATAAGGTATGTAATTTTCATTCCCCATTTTTTGCTATATCCCTTTAATATAGTCCCACACTGAATGAAGTGTCCGCCTGTAATAATAGGTGATGCAGGAAATACATGATAGAAAACCGGTTTCTTCAACTGTGCGTTGGTTTGGCACATGGCCCCAACCTAGGATTGATGACATTTGAGGGTTATAGGATTAATGGGTGTAGTTATAGCATAAAATTTCGCAACAATGGTCGCACTGTCCAAAATAGTGGGGTCACATTAGTTGCCACAACAATGCAAGTATCTAGTGCGAAAGATAAGAATCCGATTATTTCAGAAATGTCTTTTTATGGGATTATTCAAGAGGGAAAATTGCACGAAATGACCCAAACACTAAAAACTTATCTATGGATGACCCACTCCCAAAAACTTTATCATCAGTGACTTTTTGGCAACGTGAAATACCAATTTTACCCTCGAAATTAAAATAGCCCAAAACTTTCTCTCTCCTTCGAAATTGATTCCATTGAATGCCGAAGCCTTCATCACCAACATTTTCCAGAATCATTCAATGTCAACTACAATTATACCAACAAAATTGAATGCAAGGATACTAATGGACGGTCACTCTCACACATTCTTCCATTATTACATTGTGTTCTACGAGTATCACAAACATCCGGACGAACTTCTTCCATTTTTCCTTGCGAGTTACAGCGTCTATCACTTTTTTCATCTTCGTCCAGTGTTCGTTTCAGCAACATCGTGGGTTAGAATAAAAAACACAGAGAATGTAAGTGTTTCCCTTCCTATATTGTAATATAAAAGGTCGCTTATGAAAAGTAAACGATCGATTATCTTCATATAGTTAATCAATTATAGTTAACTAAGCGATCGCCTACACTATTCTCAACGATCGCATACACGATATTAGGTGATCGCTTACACATTATGTATGCCATCGCTTATTATGATACTAGGCAATTGCTTAATCCATCACCAGGCGATCGCATATATGATACTAGGCGATTGCTTAATCCATCCCCAGGCAATGGCATACATGATACTAGGCAATCGCTTAGTCCATCACCAGGCGATCGCATACATGATACAAGGCGATTGTTTACATTGGCCTATGTGATCGCTTACATTTTACTAGGCGATCGCTTCGTTTTTATCTTTTCTGAAGATCATTTCTAAACAAAACCTTAACTTCTCTGCAGGTCAATGAATCTACTTCGCATCTTTGTGCGATTTGGTGGGGAATGAGATCAGTTTGAATGCAACTATGTTGGAGGTCAAATGAAAGGTCTGAAAATCAAAAAAGATATAACCTGTAGTGAATTGGTTAGCATACTACATGAACGACTGAACATTGATCCCTACCTGTTCGATATATACATCAAGTGCTGCTATAATCTATTGGTCCAAGTTCCTCCAATTGATATAGTAGACGATGAAGATCTTAATTTTTTTCTAGAAGGAAGTGATGCATCTCGGATGCCATTGTTTGTATCACTTATACCTCACGAGAGGCATGGAGTACATGACATGCATCAAGAATGCAATCCAACGACTGAAGCAGTTCCAAGCATTCCAACATATGATTTTCACACCACGTCATCATTGGAGGAAAATATTGAGGAATGCAACCTGGGGGATGACAGAAGTGAAGAATGGGTTGGTCAAAGTATTCCGACATATGACATGTACAGATAGTGGTCAATACCACAGACAATCCCAACCCCATCTGTGGCAATACCATCTGTTCAAGTGCCCCCCACTGTCCCAACCCAACCACTCATAGACATAGCTGGACCATCAAATGGCCCATCGTACGAGGACCTCATCACAATCCCCCACGATTGTTTGAGCGACAAAGATATAAGGGAAGGTCAGATTTTCTTCTCCAAATATGACCTGTCAGTTAAACTGTTGATACTCGCTATAAAGAAGAACTTTGGATACCGTGTGAAGAAGTCTCTGAAGCATTTGCTGACAGTGCGGTGTTTGGTTGAGGGATGCAATTGGAGAGTCCGTGCAAAAAATTTGGAAGGAAGCGATTCTTTCAAATTGACGAAGTATCCGAGTGCTTATACATGTTCCCTTGAGATGAGGACGGGTAATCACCAACAAGCTAAGAGTTGGGTTATTGGACACTTAATCAAGTCTAAGTACGATCAAGAAGGCCGAACATACCGTCCAAGGGATATAATTGAAGATGTTCGGCCGGATTATAGGTAAATATAAGCTATGGGCGAGCTTACTGTGCAAGAGAGTACGCTCTAGCATTTGCACGAGGGTCGCTAGAAGGATCATATGCTCTTGTCAATTCATATGGTGAGGCACTGAAACTTGCAAACCCAGGCACGGTGTTTGAGGTCGAAGTAGAAGATCAACGGTACTTTAATTACGTCTACATGGTGTTTGGTCTATACATTAGGGGATTCTTGAACTGCATCCGTCCTATCATGGTTGTCGACGGTACTCATTTGCACGAGAAATATAAAGGTATGTTGTTAATAGCAACATGTATTGATGGCAACAACAACATATATCCAATTGCTTTTGGTATCGTAGACGACGAGAACGATACATCCTGGCTTTGGTTCATGACCCACTTAAAGGCATCCATCGGAGACATCCCTAACTTGGTGATTATATCAGATCATCACATATCCATCGGGAAGGCTGTATCAAGCGTATTCCTAGAGGCATTACATGTACTGTGTATATACCACATTCGGAATAACTTGATCGATAAGTTCAAGAATAAGGACATAATTCCGCATTTCTACCTAGCAGCCAAGCCTATAGGATGTCTGAGTTTCAAATATATTGGTCTAAGCTTTAAAGATATCCTGGGGTGACAGCCTACCTTGAAGAGATTGGATTACAACGGTGGGCACGGGTGTACCAAGTCCATTGTAGGTATGACAAGATGACAATGAATATAGTAAAATGCCTTAATGGAGTTTTAAAAGACGCTAGGGAACTGCCTATTATGAAGCTTCTTAAGCATATTCGGGATTAGTTACAGAGTTGGTTCGATGTCCGACGTACACATGTCATGGCATGCACAAACCTTGTAACCGACTATGCAATGACTATCCTAAAAGAGGTTGAATCGGTGTCCAGAATGTATCGTGTATCTCTAGTAGACATGTATGTGCTAAATGTTGATGATGGGCATCTTGGTGGGCTAGTTGATCTCCGTTCACGAACATGTACGTGCATGGAGTTTAATTGCATGGAGATTCCATGCTTACACGCAATAGTTGCAGCAGCCATGCAGAACATTAACGTCCAAACTTTGTGCTCAAAGTGGTTCACAGTAGAATATGTGCCTGCCGTTTATGCCGAACCGATATACCCAGTTGGCCATCAACAAGAGTGGAGACAAAGACCTGATTTCGATGACTTTGAAATCTTACCACCGCAAAAGGTGTCAAACGTAGGTCGATGGCAGACCGTTAGAATATCATCTACTGGTGAGGAGCCACGACAAGTACATAAGTGTACGTGATGCGGTCAAGGAGGACACAACAGAAAAACATACCGGCAACCACTGATAACGCCTGCCACGGGGACGCATGGGATGCATGAAATGTGAATATAAGCCACGGGGATGCATGGAATGCAAGAACTTTGGATACTGTGCAAATGTTTCATAAATGTGTCGAAATTAATATAATTAGATTATTTATTAGCTTCTCAATTTTCATTTCAAATTATTTCGACCTCTTACTTTATAGATAATTTTGAGATGTAATTGTAATTGTAATTGTCAAAATTTGATATAATCAATAAATCTAAATGATATGATATAATCAACAAAAGATCGCTTAGTATATATTAAACGATCGCTTATAACACGTCTAAACGATTGTCTACTGTATATTAAGCGATCGTTTAGTGTATATTAAACGATCGCTTAGTATATATTAAACGATCGCTTAGAACACGTCTAAACGATCGTATTCACCATGTACGAGGATCCCCGCTAAGCATCCATGGCTGAATGGTTAAAGCGCCCAACTCATAATTGGCAAATTCGTAGGTTAAATTCCTACTGGATGCACGCCAATGGGACCCTCTACTGTATATTGAGCTATTGTTCGTGTATTGTATATTTAAGCGATCGCTTAGTATCTATTAAGCAATCGTTTTGTGTATATTAAAGGATCGTTTAGTATATATTAAACGATCGCTTAGTACATCTATTGTAATACGATAAATGAATTAAATTAAGTATAAAAAGAATAGATGTACACGAATACTTGCAATTGATAAAACAATTGGATTAAATTAAGTATAATAAGATGTACACGAATACTTGCAATTGATAAAACAATTGGATTAAATTAAGTATAATAACATAAGATGTACACGAATACTAATATCATTGATTACCATAAAAATTTGTCTGCCCATAATTCGGCTACATATTGTTTCCTAAATATAGGCATATTGTTCAAAATTAAACTATCTCTATTAGTATCGTTACCAAGTACTCTAAAAATTTACAAGAAAAAATCCCACAGTCGAGGGATTTGCCCCACTGAAGCGTAGCCCTGAATCGCTTCAGTTCTCATGGCCGGTACTTGAAATTTGGAAGGTTTGTGTCGAATCCACCGATGATTAAAATTGATGGTATGGCCCCGTTGAGCAGTTGGAGTCTTAAGTTCACAATGTCCGCACGAATGTAGTTTGGCATGGAGCGAAGATCAAGATCTTGGACTCCCAAAGGTCGATTGCAGCCATGAGCCAATGCTCATTTATGTTGATTGGCCCAAAAACGAAATCCACCTCCGACCATGCAGGCTTCTAGTCTTCGTTCAGGCCGTGGGCGAACTCGAGGAACATCAAATGCATGGCCCAAAAACTGGCGTGTGCAACCTTGTTGGTCCAAGGCTCCACTGTCCCATCGTGCATGACTACACCATCAGGTCGTATATTGCATGAGATTCCTTTAATATTCGTGAGGAAATCCTATAGAAAATCAAGGGTTAGATAAAATAACAATAATAATTGGTCAAATTACAAAACAAGTTCAGGGTTACATACCATAAATGCAGTGTTCACCACCATGAACCGAAGTGAACACAAATCGGGCCGGGAGTGAAGCTTCTAGTGAACGTGGAGCACTAGTATGTCCATATTACAGAAAACAATTTGAAGGTTTAGTAATAGCAATTGAATTACTAAACGATCGTTTATGATTTCATAAGCGATCGCTTATCAAACATAAACGATCGCTTAGAGTTTACTAAATGATCGCATAGTTTTATCTACGCGATCACTTATATAATCCTAAACGAACGCTTACATATTAGGCGATCACTTAGGATTATATAAGCGATCACGTAGATGGAACTATGCGATTGCTTAATGTTATGTAAGTGATAAGTTGAAGTTTAAAGGAAAACTTACGTCCCCAATCACACATGTATTATTCTCAAGGGTTCAGAAGAATTCCTTGGTCCGGGAGGCGTATGCGACTGTCCTCTTTTCGTCCTTTGTCTTCGGAGTGCTCCTCCACTTCTTGTATGCGGACCACAGCACATCCGAAATTGGAAACAAGGGGTCATACACTCGAACCGATCTGATGGAGAAGTTGGGGACAGGGACTACGGGTTCGGGTTGAGGTTGAGGTTGGGAAGGTGGAGGTTTGGAAGGTTGTGACGTTTAGGGAGTTCGTTGAGGAGGTTGGGAAAGTTGAGGTTGGGAAGGTTGTGAAGTTTGGAGAGTTGGTTGAGGAGGTTAGGATGGTGGAGGTTTGGAAGGTTCGGAAGGTAGTGGTTGAGGTTTGGAAGATTCGGAAGGTAGTGGTTGAGGTTGGTTTGAAGTTGGGTGGGGAAGTTAAGGTTAAGGTGGGATCGGTAGGAAGGAGGGACCAGTTTTGGAGGATGTTGGCTCCCTCTTCTGTCTCTTCACATCCTCTAGTGAAAACCTCGTCGGCTTAGATCTCTTCCGACGGTCAGGCATCACCTCATGTTTCTATACAACAAGGGAATTCTGTTAGAATAAATATGTAAATAATGTGTCTATGAAATTACATCACATAAATACCTCGGCCATTTCGGCTAAGGTTGTCGTCTCCTATACTCCTCATGTTGAATGATTGAGTGGGGAGCACTTCAATGGGGAGCTCTTCGACAAAAGGTGGTTGTGTCGTGGGGAGGGTCGATTGGGGTGGGTTCTTCAGTCGTGGCGATAGTGGTTTCTTCCTCTGTGGGTTGGTCATAAACCACTATTGCCATTTCCTCCGTCTCTCCTCCTTTGTGACCCCCGCCATACCCTTCTTCCTCGGTGGGTTGGTCTTTAGCTTGACCATCTTCACCACTACCCTCGTTCTCCCCATTGTCTTCTTTGTCGTCGCCGTTGCCACTCTAAATCAGACAAAGTAATATGTTAGACAAATGCTCAACAATTGCATACAAAAGCTAAGCTATCGCATACTAGTGATAAGCGATCGTATACAAGTGATAAGCGATCGCATACAAATGATAAGCGATAGCATACAAATACTAAGCGATCACTTAACTGTTACTATGAGATCGGTATGAATAAAAAAAACAATCGGAAGGAATAAAATCTAACCTGGCATAGACGCTTGATAAACTTCCTCAGGTTGTCTATTTGCTGGCTTAAATGGTTGTGCTGCTCACAAACCATTGTCGTCAAGTTCGCCAAGTCGGTGCGAATTGCAGATATCTCCTTCTACAATACTTTATACGACCTTGAGTGCCTGTGCCTTCTGGAGGTGGGGTGCCTCTTAGATTTCTCGGCTCGCTTTTTCTTCCCCCTCTGACCACTAGACTGCCCCGGGAGAAGACTCAGGTTGGTCTCCATAACCGGCTGCTCGACTTGTTCTTGTGGTAGAAGGGGTTCAACTTGAATTTCAGTTGGCTGCTCGAGCTGGTCTTCTTTGTGAGAGAACTCTGGTTGGTCTGCCTCAGTGTCAGCGACGGCTGATCTCTTGACGCAGGGTTGAGGATCAACTCAACCCTCTTTACTCTATCCTCCTTGTAGCTCAATTCATCGCACAAGTCTCACTCGGACGATCGTCTGTAATGCAAACAACAAATCAATAATAAAAAGGTGAGTAGACGATCGCATGGACTAATATAAACGATTGCCTAGATAATCTGAACGATCCTTTATATCGTACTAAGGGATTGCATACATATACTAGGTGATCGCATAAACTATACGATCACTTATTATAAACTCATCGATCGTTTAGATTATCTATATGATCGTTGATATATATCTACGATCGTGTAGAAGTATATCAACGATCGTTTAGATTATCTAAGCGATTGCTTAGAATTACTAACCAATGAGTTACCTTTTTGGATTGGAAGACATTCCTCTCCAACAACTTGTATGATGGAGGCTGAGAACATGTCCACCTCAGAATTTGTGGAATTGCAATTTTGCTTGATTTGGTAGCCACAAACTTGTTGGAAGCGGACAATATCTCGTATACCTACACCTATAACAAAACATAAACGGATTAGGCTATGGATTACGCTAAATAAAGAAGTATAATTGAAGTATAAATTAGACTAAATCGTACCTGGAATGTAAGCACATATCTTTTGATGCAATAGTATGTGGTGTGCTTCGGGTTGTCTACCTTCTTGATATCATGTGCCTCTTTCTTTCCGCGCATGATAGTCTTCATGCTAGTCAACAACTGGTTGAAGAAGACAAATGACAATTCATAGTTAGCAAAGACTTCAGAGTCATCCACAATCCCAAGAGTCTTCATGCCGAATTGTGTCTTCTTGTCTTTGCCCATCATAACCGTCTCGATATACAAGGCTAGGGCAACCTTCATGTTGTCTTGATCATTCGTAAATCTTATCTTCTCGAAGGCAACCTCGACATCCTTGACCAGCTTTTCTTTCTTATCATTCGGGTCCATAGGTCCAAGGATGAGATGTCGTAGTCTCTCGCTGCATGTATCTCGTTCAACCGTTTCTTCTGTCGGCCACAGACCGGTTATGAGATTGAAGTCATCTTGGGTGAAGGTAACCTTTTTCCCCAAAATGTTGAAGCTTATTTAATCGGCGCTATCCTCCTTCACCTCTCGTAGCAAGAAGTGATGGAATAGTTGTCCATTGAACACTAGGTCCACGTCCAGCAATGGACCAAATGAGGTCTTCCTGAACATCTCCATTTGATCAATGGTCAGTTTGCTCTTGATCAGGGAGCTGGTTTTGTGGACCATGCAGGAGATGGTGGCAGAGAAGTACTTGTCCTCAGATATCGCCATTATCAACCTACAGAAAGGAAATGCAGAACAACATCAGTTTAACATATTAAAAATGTCTAAGCGATCACTTATTAAACATTAAATGATCGCTTATTAATTACTAAGCGATCGTTTAGATTACTACAAGATTGCTTCGATTACTAAGCGATCGCTTAGTCCATATTGTACGATCACTTAGTAAACTAAGCGATCTCGTATCGAACTAAACGATCGCTTACTAATCTAAGCGATCTCTTAGTAATCTAAGCGATCTCTTAGTAATCTAAACGATCGCTTAGTCGTATAACCCAAACTGGGCGATCGTTTATTCTAGACCAAGAGATCATTTCATCGAAGTTCAGCGATCTCTTGAGCTATGCTAAGCAATCGTTAAGCCTGTTGTGAGCGATCTTGAACCTAGTATAGGCCTACATTTCAGATGAAGCAGAAGATGACGATGAGGAAGAAGACGAAAACGAACTGTCCGGGAAAAGTGAAAGGTCGATAGAGAAAACGAAAGGTTCAGAAGGTTCAGAGAGAAAGCAGAAAGGTTGAGAGAGAAAGCGAAAGGTTCAGAGAGAAAGCAAAAGCGAAAAGGTTGAAAGGGAAAATGGGGAAGTCCAGAGACAAAACGGGAAATGTTGAGAGAGAAAGCGAAAGCGGAAAAGTTTTCCAACGGGTAGGAGGCGACTTTTAAGGAAAAAATGGAAAGGCGCGTTTTGGGCTGTTTTAATTTCGGGGGGTAAAGTTGGTATTTCACGTGGCCAAAAGGTCCTTTATGATAAAGTTTTTGGGAATGGGTCATCCATAGATAAGTTTTTAGTTTTTGGGTTATTTCGTGCAATTTTTCATTCAAGAGATATGGGAAATTAACTATAATACATTTAAGATTCCATTATTTAAGTGTGACTGGGTTGAAAATCAAAATAGAGTGCGAATTGACGATCTTGGATTTACCTTGGTGAAACTCAATTGTATAGAACATACTTCCGATCCATTCATCTTAGCCACTAGTTTTTTATATAAAGGATCCTATTGACACACAATGGTCAATTGTTATCACATCATCTCAAAAAGATTTTGTTGATACATGTTATGATGACGAGCTTGGAGATACTTCTTTGGACTGTCCTTCAATTTCAAAATGGACATCACCAATCGATATAGACGAAACTGAGATTGCATATGTAAGAGATGATTGTCAAGGCACATGGGCTGACACTTGAAAGTTTATAAAGTATATACATCTAAATAACACAATTGTTTTTAGTTCTTGTTTGTTTTCCTTTAATGTTGATAGAATTTCTTGTTTTTCCCGTAGGTTATTGTCAATGGAAAAGGGGATCGCTCCAACGAATTTGCTTCTTTAATTTTTAGTGTGAAATGTGTCTATTATTATTACTGGACCTTTTATTTAATGTACTATTGTAATCAAATTATTACCTTTGACTTTGCAATCATATTATTAACTGTTATTTAATGTACTGTTGTAATCATAAGACTGCTTGTATTATTTAATGTACCGTTGTAATCATATTATAACCTGTCAATTTTCTTAACATTTACAAAAATACTAGTGAACAGATGAACGATACGATTGATGATACACAGGACACATTAGGCGTCACTAAAGCCCGGTAGTAAGTCCCTTACCTGTGAGAGCGAGACTGCGGCGAGACCGAACGAGACAGCGCGACTTCCCTACACTACGGCAACGTGCTATGAAGGCTGTGACAACGCGTCATAGAGAGAACAGGCGATGCTGCGATGAAGATTATGACGACGTGTCACGGAGAGGGCTGAGACGCTGCGGCGCGAGGACTATGATGATGCGGCAACGAGGACTGATGATGCGGCAAAATGCAAGCTGTGATGACGCGACGAGATGAGGATCAAGATGCTGCAGCGCGACGACTATGATGATGCCGCAACGCTGAAAGCTGTGATGATGGCGACAATGAGGGCTGGGACGCTTCGATTGAGTGACGGAGGGTTGTGCGAAAAATGGCTGACGAAGAGGTGATTAGAGAGAGGGATTGACCTTTTTTTTTCTTCTTCCCCTTTCTTCCCTTCTCCTAAAAACGCCCCATGGTCAAAAACTCACCCAGAGATCTTTCCCCAACCGAAACACCGATTTCTCCTAATGACCAAGGATTTCCAAAGCCCCCTTCACGCTCCCTCTGCCTGCATGATTCTTTTGTTATTAATATTATTATTATTTTTTTAAATTAAATACGAGAAAAATGATTTACCTAAATTTTAGGCCGTTACAGAGAGGGTGTGACAAGTTGGTATCATAGCATAAGGTTTTGGGAAAGTTAAGTCATGCATTGTAGCTGGGAGCATGTTGAGTCTATTATATACTAATGTTATGATGTATTAAAGGAAACATGTCATGATGGAAGAAACGAGGTAGGCAAGCAGACACCAAGACTTCGCAAGCTACCGATGACTCTAGAGAGGCTTCTGAGGGGATATTCTAGTAACCCTCAGGCAGTAGTGAACATAGAAGACTAGATATTCACTTGGATAGCTCAATGGTTAGCTACTAGTGTTGAGACGGTACAAGCTGATCCCAAGAAGAAGTTTGGTGTTGTTCGACAGATCTAAAGTCCAAAAACTTGTTGTGCGTTTATCTTTATTATTAAGCTTACTATTATGCGTTTAACATATTATGTGTCTAACATGCTTAATACTATGCATTTCTAGTCTGTCAAGTTTTCCTATTCTTAACCCAAGTATAAGCAAAGAAATAGGTTTACTCGGTGAGTCCGAGGTCGAACACTGGGACTATGCTGATTCTCAAATTCGTTAGATTAATTTAGTTTGAGTAATAACCAAAAATATTTAATGAAGGATGCATCTAACTAAAGAAGGCAATAACATGTACACTAGATTAAAAAGTGGTAGACGGTAAGGGATGCGATACAGCAAGTTCAACTAAGTGGATTAAATGAATGGATAAAAACAGGGTTCGGGTTGGTTAGGTTCTAACATCAGAAACACATAGTGAAAGTCTATTCATACTTGCAACTCTTCTCTCGGTTGTTAGCTGCTATGTCTTATATGTCTATAACGCATAGGAGAATATTAAGTGCTAAGGTTATTCCTATGTCTAGGTAACACTTCTTAGCCTTGTCAATTGAGTTCCACAATTATTTACCCTCTTGAGCAGTCTAATTGTTACTACTTATATCGATTAGCTAGATGGACATAAACATCAGATTAAAATTACAATTGACAACATGAAATAGTTACATTATGGTTCTTATTTAGATGCTAACGCAACCCGTGACCCTTGAAAGATTAGCTACTCATGGATTCAAAGTAATAAGCGGAAAGTGTAGAGAAATGGATAGACATGGAAGAATTGTAGATTAATGAACAAAATACAATCTTAGACAGTTCAATGTCTTGATAACAAATTTAAAATCAAAGCTAGAAAAAGATAAAAAGCAAGAAGGCGTTTCAATGTCTTGAGTCGCCGGAATGGAAGCGTGAGATCTGCTGTGAAGTGGTCAGGCGGATGGAAGACTCTTCTCTCTCGAGCTATTCATCTCCAGTTATCGTCTGAAAGGGATTCTGCTGTCACTTAGGAATTCTTCCAAGAATCAACAACCCTTTTTCAACTTGCAAGTCTGCCCTTTTATAGAAGCTATGTTCGTAATCAGCGGCAAATCTGCATGATTGAAGGCTTAATTTCTACCTCGCATCCATCTCGCCTAATCACGTGATTTCCGGTTTGATTTCTATCTGCCACTCTCGCCACATATCAAACATATCAATCTCCTGACAATCTCTCAAGATTATTATCTGATTCTCCGCTGTCTTGTTGATATGCGTCCACGGATAACTTTCGGTTCATGCGTTCAATTATGCCAACGCATCCATGGGTTGCTAACGCATCATCCTGCATTGAAGGGTTGTCAACGCGTCCACAGGTTGCCAACGCATACTTCTGCGTTAAGAGGTTGCCAACGCATCTACAGGTTCGCGTTCCCGCGTTAAAACATGTGTTTAAGGCTCAAAAAGGTTCAAAACAATTATCTTCATCAATTCACAAAAGTAGAATGCATAGGAAGATTTATCAATAGAATTTAGCATCAACTACCGCATGATTCTCTATTTTAACTCTATTTTTCTAGGAGAAAGACATATAATAACTTGTATTTCTACAAGTTATCATTTGGCATCGAGAGATTCAAAGCTTTGGGTTATGTGTTGTCTTGAAGACAGGAAACTAAAGTTGGCTACTTTTATGCTTCAGAAAGGAGCTGAAGACTGGTGGAGGTTGATTGTGAACAGAAAAGGAGATACTAAGTCCTTGACGTGAACAAAACTTAGGAAGGCTTTCAAGGATAAGTACTACCTTGACGTGGACAGAATCTAGGCAGCTTTCCAGGATAAGTACTATCCTAGGTCTTTTTGCAATGCAAAGATAAATGAGTTTTTAAGATTGATGCATGGAACTATGACAGTTGTAGACTATGAAAAGAAGTTTACTGAGTTGGTGAAGTATGCTGTGACAGCCATAGCAGATGAGACCGATAGATGCAAGCGGATTGAAGAGGGCTTGCGAAAAGAGATCCGTACTCTTGTGACGGCGAGTGCGGAGTGGATAGATTTTGCTAAACTGGTTAATTCGGCTATGAGAGTTGAGAAGAGTCTTGCTGAGGAGAAGACCTAGAGGGAAGCTCACGGAGGAGAAGGTAGAACAGGGCAACCATTAGGTGCATCTTGGGAGCAGTTCCACCGAGGTGAGGGAAGACGGTTTGTCCCTGGTGTTTCTGGAAAAGGGAGTTTTAAACCCCGATCTATTGGGCCGTTTCTCTCCAGTTTCAAAGGAGGTGGTTCAAGGTAGAGTCAGAGGAGATTTTCTCAAATGTCAGATTCGGCCAGAAGTTCACAGATTAGGCAACCCAGTGAGTCGGTTGCAAGCACAATTAGAAAACCCTTGTGTAGTTCATGTGGTAGATACCATTGGGGCCAATATATGAGTGGGGCAAACGTTTGTACAATTGTAAATAGTTAGGGCACTACAAAATAGATTGTCCTAAGCTAAAGACAAGGAACGAAATTGAGCAGAGAACAGTGTTATAGATGGTTAAATAGTCAAAACATGAAACAGTAGCTGGTGAAGGTAATGGAGCTGGGAGACAGAGTGGTCAGGTAGGTAAACCAAGACAACAAGGGAAGGTGTATGCTATGACTCAGTAGGAAGCTGAGGAGACTCAGATGTGGTGATGGGTACAATATCTATTTGTTATATGTGAAGGGAATTGAATCCCGATGGAAGTGTGTGATCGAGTTCTTTGATTTCTTGAAAGAACTAAAAATACAAAAAGTTAAGAAAAGGTTAAACAACGTACCTTTGCTGATCCATAATTTCATAAAAACCTCCCCTTGAACTTATAGTCTTCTCCTCGTACTGTTCCTTTTCCAAGAGATCTTCCTTGTTACGACTCTAGCAAGGATCCGGTTTGTGGGAACCGCTTCTTAAAAGAATAAAAAAAAATTTCTCATAACTTTTCTAAGAAAATTAGGAGATAGGAGAATTTCTAGAGGGAGAGTTTTAGAGTAATCGTAGAGATTATTCTTGTAGAGAGTGTATGTCCTATGAGGGTTCCCAAGGGCTCTATTTATAGAATTCTATGGGTTACTCCTAATAACCCCTCTATAGAGATTTTAAATTAAATATTTATTAATATCCAATATTAATAAATATTTATCCAAATAATATCTCATATTAAATAGTTTAAAATATTTAAATCTTCTTTAAATATTTATTTTCTGCAACATCTTTAATTTGAATCTCGTCCAAATTAAATAATTAATTATTTGAATCCAATTCAAATTAATTAATTAATTCTTCCTCTTTTTACTTATATGGATTTCATCCAAAATAATTAATTAATTATTTGAATCAAATTTAAATAAATTAATTCTCAATATTATAAAGTTATAGTTTGAATCTTATTCAAATAAATTTTATAATAAATCATGTAATTAATTGTATCCAATACAATTAATATTTTTCTCATGAATTTGAATATTTCAAATTTTTCTTTCAACATAGTTGATCCTTGTTGGTCCGTGGTGAGCTAGCAAGGGGACCTTATAGACCTAGAGATTATAAGTTCCAATGATCCAAGAATAATTAATTAAACTCTTTAATTAAATTAATCTTCATTCATTAACTACAGGGCAAACCATTATAGACCCATAGTTGAACTCTTATGCACTGTAGGACAAGTTGTGTCCATGGATATAATCAGTATAAGCAAGTCAATCATTCACGAGTTGTTCATAGTTACAACTGGGTCTAATGTTCGTTCTACCCCTGTAATTAGCTCTTATCCTTAAGTACCAGTAATCTCTCTAATGAACAATTTGTTTTCGGTCTAGCCATAAACTAAGTCCCTCTCGGGCTAGTGAGACGGTGGGGCCCCTTATTCAAGACCTGGAATCAGCACTTAAGGGAACTACTCATCTACTTACCCTATCTAGCAGGAGTGAATTCCATCTTGTGAAGTTATGCTCCCAGCTCCCCGTTTAGTCAAATCCTCAAAATGGTAGGCTTATTGAGTCGGCAACTCAAGCCACTCTCACCCATGCAAATCAAAGGACTGACCTCACAGACAGGAGTTCATAAGTCACTCAAGATTAAGATCGAGTCACACATGATCATCCTATGAAATACAAATCTCATCAATTAACGGATTTACAAAGAGAGATTAAATATTTCACGGTCCGGTCTTATATAAACTCTTTATATAGGATACCTTCACTCACATGTCTCTACATGAACAGTTTGGATCAAATCATTTGTAACTTTTATAAAGTGGATTATATCCATAGTGTCACAAGGATAAGGCACCCAACCTTATCCATATATTATAGGCCTTTAGGTTATTTCTTGGACATGATCCACCCGTCTGTCAACTACATACATGTTCGAAACTTCATGCAATAACCTTGGATTTTCCGTTAATGGATAAAATAATATTGCATAATTCATAATTAAATTAACTAATCAATTACAAGGCTTTAGGGCATGAATCCCAACAATATGAATGCTTATGTGTTGATTGATCTTGGAGCTACGCATTTGTTTGTTTCTCGTACCTTTGCTTTGAATGTGAATTGGAGATTAGAGCCTTTGAATAATGCATTGCTAGCATACCCCTGTCGAGCATGTTTTTAGAGACTTTGAGCTAGTAGTTGATAATCTAGTTATGTTGGTTGATCTATTGCCTATAGAGTTAGCAGATTTTGATGTCATTTTAGGCATGAACTTTCTGTCAAAGTATCATGTCACTGTTGATTGTTTTAAGAAGGAAGTGAGATTTAAGAAACCAGATGAGGTTGAGGCGGTGTTCAAAGGAAGGAGGAAAATTTTTCCTACTTGCATAGTGTCTCCAATAAAGGCTAGGAAAATGTTGAGTATGGGTTGTGAAGCGTATCTAGCTCATGTAACTGAAGTTAAGCCAGGTAAGTTGAAACCAGAAGACGTGCAAGTGGTATGGGAGTATTTAGATGTATTTCTTGAAGAGTTATCAAGTTTGCCACCAGATCAAGAGATAAAGTTTACTCTAGATTTGATCCCAGGTACAATACCTATCTCTTAAGCACCTTATCATATGGCATCGACAAAACTAAAGGAGTTAAAGGTGCAGTTATAGGAGTTAGTAGACAAGGGTTACATCAAGCCAAGTGTTTCCACATGGGGTGCATCTGTGTTGTTTGTCAAGAAGAAAGATGGCACCATGAGGTTATGTATTGATTACCCGCCAGTTGAATAAGGTAACAATGCGTAACAAATATCCATTACCTCGTATAGATGATCTGTTTGATCAGCTCAGAGGAGCTTCGATGTTCTCAAAGATAGATTTAAGATCTAGGTATCATCAATTGAAAGTCAGGGAGTCAAATGTGCCTGAAACAGTTTTTAGAACTAGATATGGGCATTATGAGTTTCTAATGATGCTGTTTAGATTAACGAATGCACCAACAACATTCATGGATCTTATGAACATGATATTTCATCCTTATCTTGATCAGTTTGTTATCGTGTTCATAGATGATATTATGGTGTATTCTTGTCATAAGGAGAAACATGCTAAACATCTCAAGATAGTATTATAGACTTTAAGAGAGAAAAAGTTGTATGCTAAGCTCAACAAGTGTGAGTTCTGGCTAAGGTAAGTAGTATTCCTAGGTCATGTGGTTTAAGCAGTTGGAATGAGTGTGGATCCACAGAAGACTAAAGCCATAAAGTGGGAATGACCCACAACAGTGACAGAAATATATTGCATGATTAAGTATTTCAAGAACGAAATCAATTTGTAACTCTAGGCTTTTCAAGTTATTTATTGTCTTAGCAGAACCGTTAGAACTTAATGTGATTGTTTGTTTATTATGGACGCTATCGACCCCAAACAACTAAGCAATTGATTTAATTAAAGTAATTAATTAGTAATTAGAGTGCTTGCTCTAGGCTTTCCGAGCAAGTTGGCTAAAGCACATTAAATCAAGAGAGATAATCTTAAGTAATCCTATGATAAATCGAACATCGGGTGGATCCTAAATCCTAAGCTAAGCGTTTTCTTTTATTTTTCTCGCATCTTTATTTTCCTGGACTTTAAATTCTGCAATTTACATTCCCGCATTTTACTCAAACAAAACCCCCCTGTTTTTACTGCTTTCCATAGATCCATTTAGCTTAGAGAGATCGTATCTTAGGCTCCCTGTGGTTCAACCCCGGATTTGCCGCTTGTGCTACTCAGTAGTATAAGTTGTTGGTTTGGTGAATTATAAATTTTATTTGATTGGCGGAGAGAGGTTTTTTACGCCCATTCTTCAGTCCATCAAAATTGTTATCTGTTGACTATGAACTGTTTATTAGGTGTTTAAACTTATGAGCTGAAGAGGAGAACAAGTTGACAGTAAGTGCCGTAAAAGCGATATTTGATGTCCTTACATTCTTTTCTAAGTTAAGAGGGCAACTTGAGAGAAGGTGCGACACCACTTACCTCCATTCTCGAAGTTGAAGTTTTTGACATATGGGGAATAGATTTCATGGGTCCATTTCCTCCTTCAAGCGGTCACAACTACATCCTGGTAGTTGTGGTTTACATATCAAAGTGGGTAGAGGGAATTTGTGCTAAACACGATGCAGTGACCGTCTCAAAGTGTTTTTGCAAAAGAATATTTTGATGAGATTTGGCACGGCAAAAGCCTGATTAGCAATAAAGGTACGCATTTTGTAAATTGCATAATTTCTAAATTGCTAATCAAATATAATGTGCATCACAGGATGACCACTACATATCACCCTCAGACTAATGGGCAAGCAATAATTTCTAACCAAGAAATAAAGTCTATTTTGGAAAAAGTAGTCAATTCTTCTCGGAAAGACTAAGCGCCTAGGCTAGACGAGGCGTTATGGGCATACAGGACAACATACAAAACGCCTATCAAAATGTCTCCTTATGCGTTAGTCTTTGACAAATCATGCCACTTGCCATTATAGCTCGAGCACAAGGCACATTAGGCTACTAAGAAATTGTACCTAGTGTTAGGACTTGTGTGTCCTAAATCTCTTGGGTCTTTTAGTTTTGTAAATTATATATACATTTTATTTATTGATTGGTTTATCCCTTTTATGTCTTAACTCAATCCAATAAACTAAGATTTCATGGTTATTTTATGTAAACTTAAACATGTATATGGTTGACATACAAGGTTCAATCATGTTTCAGTAATAACCGAAAAGGTCTGTAGTATAGGAATAAGGTTGCGTGCCTTATTCTAGTAACACTACGAATACGACCCACTTTGTAATTGTTACAAGGAATTGTAAAATGTTACAAACAATTTGATCTTAATCGTTCATGTGGAGACATGTGAGTGGGGGTATCCTATGCAAAAAGTTTGTATAAGACCGAACCGTGAAATATTTAATTTCTCTTTGTAATGCTGTTGATTATAGAAATTAACATTTCATATGATGATTATAGGTAACTCAACCTGAATCTTGAGTCAGTTATGAACTCCTGTCTATGTGGGCAATCCTTTGATCTGTATGGATGAGAGTGGTCAGATTGCCGACTCAACATGCCTACCATTTTGGGGATTTGTCTGAATAGAAAGCTGGAAACATATCTTCACAAGATGGAATTCACTTCTTCTTGTGTTTAGGGTAAGTAGATAAATTGCTCCCTTAAGGGCTAATTTCAGGTCTTGAGCAATAAGGCCTCACCCTCTCACTATCCCGAGAGGGGTTATTTTATAGTTGAACTACAAACAGTTTGTTTATTAGAGAAATCAGTGGTACTTAAGGAGTTAAATATAACTATAGGGGTAAAATAGTAATTTGACCCAACTGTGATTATGAGTAATTTATGAAGGGTCAACTTACTGTTGATTAGTTAATTCCATGTTCACAGAAATATATCTATAGTGCAAAGAGTGCAACTGCAAGTTTTTAGTGGAGTAACCTACAGTTAATGAATATTGATTAATCTAATAAAAGAGTTTAATTGATTAATCACATATCATTGAAGCTACTAATCTATAGGTCCATAAGGTCCCCTTGCTAACTCATTAAGAATTTGTATAAGAATGAAATATTTTGGTTTAATTTTAATTGTTCAAATTAATAAGGAGTTGTATTTTATACAATTAACATAATGTATATAGATACATTATAATATAAAGTTTATTTTGAATGAGATTCAAAATTTATATTTTATGTTATAAGAGAGATGAATACTTAAATAAGATTTAAATGTTAATTATATGAATGAGATTCATATAAAAACTATAGGTTAAAATTAATATGAATGAGATTCATATTTATTGGGTGATTCCGTTCCTCCAAATTAGAATGTTTCGTTTGATTGCACATATCCTTTCTTTTCGTTGCCTTTATTTTCAAGCATATTCGAATCTCAAACCACACAACCCCCCCCCCCCCCCCCTCTCCCCCCCCCCCCCCCTCTCCCCCCCCCCCCCCCTCTCCCCCCCCCCCCCCCTCTCCCCCCCCCCCCCCCTCTCCCCCCCCCCCCCCCTCTCCCCCCCCCCCCCCCTCTCCCCCCCCCCCCCCCTCTCCCCCCCCCCCCCCCTCTCCCCCCCCCCCCCCCTCTCCCCCCCCCCCCCCCTCTCCCCCCCCCCCCCCCTCTCCCCCCCCCCCCCCCTCTCCCCCCCCCCCCCCCTCTCCCCCCCCCCCCCCCTCTCCCCCCCCCCCCCCCTCTCCCCCCCCCCCCCCCTCTCCCCCCCCCCCCCCCTCTCCCCCCCCCCCCCCCTCTCCCCCCCCCCCCCCCTCTCCCCCCCCCCCCCCCTCTCCTTTATCGCTTTAACTAAATAGTCAACTTTGAGAAACTAATCTTTGTGCTTCCTATCTTGCAGCTAGTACTACGCTTTAGTAGTAATAGTCGTAAAGATTGGTATAATTATAAATACTATTTGATTGGGTCTTTTGCAAGGGACACCAAAAAGGCTTACATCAGACATCACCACATAATGAGTGTTCTAAAATGTGATCTGACACACGTCTACACCCGACAGTGCATGCCTAAGCATTCTTTCAGAAGCCTTAACGATTTGAAACCCTAGAAATTCCTCTCCAGGCATTGAACTATTTTAAACCATGTATTCTAAATTCAATGCCTTGTTTATCAAGGTAATCAAATTTGAAGATAAGAAATCCAACAATCTTTGATAATAGCAACAAGCAGCCAACCAAACGCAAAAAATTAAAACTACGAAAAGAAAATAACTTAAAGCAATAAAACTAAAGTAGAAGACAATAGTAGAGATGCATCCCTGGAAAATGTTATCGTTATCAATGCAGGGACCATCCAACTTTCCTCAATCAAGCTTTTCTAGGTCAGTGGAGACTTTATCTCTGTCAATGTTGCCTCCATAATATGGTTTCACCCATTGACCGTTCACCTTAAACACATTAGTCCCATCTTCATTAGTAAGTTCTACAGCACCATGAGGAAAAAGCTCTTTGATTACAAACGACCCCAACCATCTAGATTTGAGTTTCCTTGGAAACAAGCATAGACAAGAGTTAAATAGGAGTACTTTTTGGCCTATGCACAAAGATTTCGTACTGAGTCTTTGATCATGGCAACGCTTTGTCTGTTCTTTATAAATCTCCACATTCTCGTACACTTGCAATCTTCATTCTTCTAGTTCATTCAATGGAAGCTTATGGGCTTCTCCAATAGCATCAAAATCTAGGTGAAGGAATTAAATCCTTAGCGGAAGTGAGTGATCGCCATGTGCTAATAAGTTTCCTTTGGAAAACATAAATTACAAAGAACAAAATACTTGGATAAACAACGAATACTAGTGTAAAACCTCCAACAAATGTGGGAAATGAAACTTCTCACCAAAGAACAAACTAGTGAAAAACCTCCAACAAATGTAGTAGCTCTTCTTAAGACACCACCAAGAAATCTTCCTTGCTATTCTCATGAAGAATCAATGAGGAGTTGTGGGCTTTTTCTTGATTTGGGAAGGGAGAAGAAGAATATAAGATAAAAAGAGAATTTTGAGAGGATGAGAGAATTTGATCAACAAAACTTTTTCCTTAATCCTGTAACTTTTGTCTCTCCCCTCTTCTTTTCACGTAAGTTATCAAAAGGAAGGAAAAAATAACTCCCACTACGTGGGAGTCATTTTAATTAATATAATATAATTAAATTAAAACAAATTTATTTATAATATATATTAAATCATATTTAACATTGAGAAATTATCATAAACGAAAAAAAAAATATATATATATATATACACAGATACAAAAATTTACTCAATGAACCACAAGCTCACTACAACCAATGTGAAACTCCAAGAAAAACCCATAGCCGAAAAAACCCAAAAAATCGAGTCAGTCCGTACCCGATTAATTACCTGCGCGCTGAAGATAAACAAAAATAAAAAGAAAGCACAAAGATTTTCGAACTCTTCATCCAACTCTTGATCTTTGTCGGTTTTTGAAAAGAAAATTGAGAGCGAAAGCAAGAGTGAGAGAGAGAGTGAGAGAGCAAGAGAGATAATAGTAATTGTGAGTGAGGAAAGAAAGCGAGAGCGAGAACAAGAGAGAGAGCGAGAGCGAGACATAGATAGACAGAGATAGAAGTTTATCACCGTCTATCGTGATAGACAGAGATAGAACTCTATTTCTGTCCATCACTGATAAACAGTGATGGACTTCTATCTCTCTCTACCAATGATGTACGAAGATGAACTTCACATGAAAAAGATTATAATAACACAAATAGACAAACAGATAGACATAGATAGAAATATATCACCGTCTATCATGATAGATGAAGATAGAAATTTATCTCTGTTTATCAGTGTGATAGATAGAAGTCTATCACCGTCTATCATGATATACAAAGATAGATTTCTATCCTATCATAGATAGACATAGGTAGAAATCTATCACCGTCTATCAGTGATTGACAAAAATAGAGTTCTATCTAGGTGTACCAATGATGCACGAAGATAAAAAGTTAACATGAAAAAGTTATAATAAGATAGATAGACTTATCAATAAACACAGATAGAAGTATATCATCGTCTAAGTTTCGCTCTTTCGCTCTCTCTATTTATAGAACTCTATGGGTTACTCCTAATAACCCTTCTCCAAAAATTTTAAATTAAATATTTGATAATATTCAATATTAATAAATATTTATTCAAATAATATCTCCTATTAAATGGTTTCAAATATTTAAATCTTATTTAAATATTTATTTTCTGTAGAATCTTTAATTTGAATCTCATCCAAATTAAATAATTAATTATTTCAATCCAATTCAAATTAATTAATTAATTCTCCCTCTATTTATTTATATGGATTTCATCCAAATAACTAATTAATTATTTGAATCATATTCAAATAAATTAATTCTCCATATTATAAAATTATAGTTTGAATCTTATTCAAATTAAACTCTACAATAAATCATGTAATTAATTTTATCAAATACAATTAATATTTTCCCTCATAAATTTGAACATTTCAAATTTTTCTTTCAACATAGTTGATCCTTGTTGGTCCGTGGTGAAGTAGCAAGGGGACCTTATAGACCTATAGACTATAAGCTTCAATGATCCACGATTAATTAATTAAACTCTTTAATTAAATTAATCTTCATTCATTAACTACAGGGCAAACCACTACAGACCCATAGTTGAACTCTTATGCACTGTAGGACAAGTTGTGTCCATAGATATAATCAATATAAGCAAGTTAATCCTTCACGAGTTGTTCATAGTTACAGGTAGGTCAAATATTCGTTCTACCCCTTTAATTACCTCTTATCCTTAAGTACTACTGATTTATCTAATGATCAATTTGTTTATGATCCAACCATAAACTAAGTCCCTCTCGGGCTAGCGAGAGGGTGAGGCCCCTTGTTCAAGACCCGAAATCAGCATTTAAGGAACTACTTATCTACTTACCCTATTTGGGAAGGAGTGAATTCCATCTTGTGAAGTTATGTTCCCAGCTCCCCATTTAGTCAAATCCTCAAAATGGTAGGCTTATTGAGTCGGCAACTCTGCCACTCTCACCCATGCAAATCAAAGGACTGACCTCACGGACAGGAGTTCATAAGTCACTTAGGATTAAGAACGAGCCACACATGATCATCCTATGAAATATTAATCTCATCAATTAAAGGATTTGCAAAGAGAGATTAAATATTTCGCGTTCCGGTCTTATACAAACTTTTGTATAGGATACCCTGACTCACATGTCTCCACATGAACGGTTTGGATTAAACTATTTATAACTATTACAAAGAGGGTTGTAGCCATAGTGTCACTAGGATAAGGCACCCAACCTTATCCATATACTATAGACCTTTAGGTTATTCCTCAAACATGATCCACCCGTATGTTAACGACATACATGTTCAAGACTTCATGTAATAACGTTGGATTTTTTCATTAATGGATAAATTAATATTGCATAATTAATAATTAAATTAATTAACTAATCAATTTCGAGGCTTTACGGCACAAATCCCAACAAACTCCCACTTGCACTAAAGCCGGTGAGACATGTATCCTAGGGCATACTCTATACCCAACATGATCTCCCACTTGCCCTAGCGAAAAAGAGACATGTCTCGTAATCCTAGACATTCTAGGTGACTCTCATTGACTTTAGCCTAGAGAGTGTTTTTATATAAATCAAACCATATGTCATTCAAAATCATCTTGATACTAATATCCTTAGTCTTAGCCTTTGCACCACAATTATCTCATACAAAGTGATAGAGTAACTTAGAACTGAAACACTTTCAAAACTATAAGGATATTTTTATGGTTACACAAAGTTTTGCTTCATAAGCAAAAACAAATGAATTGTGTACCAATCTCCACCACATAGGATAAAATTTTATCTTACCATAGATTTCTCTAATTGTAAGACCCAATGTATGTTGTGAAAGATCAAATCTTAACACCATACACAAAATTTATCATTATCTATAGATACTTTGAGAAAATTTTTAATTTTCTACTCAATGGTCACATCATTGATATAACCAATATAACCAACAAATTTCATGTTAAGTCTCATTTATGCATTAATTATCTCATACTGAGAGAAGATAATTAATCATATGTCTTCAACACTTGAGGTGTCTTAGGATACTCTTCCTTATACTTAACTTCACTTTTGAATGATACATTATCATTCTTTTGAAGTTGTGCATCAAATATTTGACAAACATTTTGTAAATGTAAGATGCTTGAGACAAACTTAACATTGATTAGGTAGTCAAATTTGTATGTTATATTACATCATTCATAATTAGTAATACACCATTAACATAGAAAATGAGAAATATCCACTTGTCAATTAATGACTCTCTTGTCTATACGAGATCATTAATATTTGTTCAAGGTCATAAGTTATGATAACTCTTAAATCTTATATTCAAAGATCTAATTGTTTAACTCATCTCTCAAATGAACCTATACAATTTTGCAAACTCTTTGCATTTGATCTTTGAAAGTTAAACTTCTCAATTTGTTTTTATAGATGCATTCTTTAAATTCTTTTCATAAAAGTATCTAAACGTTCATTTTACATATCTCATATGCAACAATGAACAATGCTCAAAAGACTCAATTAAGACGATGAGTGAGAAAATTGACTCATAGTTTAATTTCTTTCAATAGGTTTTACCCTTTTGCCATAAGTCTTACTTTGAAGATCTCAATCTTCTTATCTATACATGTAGGTCTCTTTTGTAGAACTATTCATATCCTATGAGTTTTATCCCATCAAGAAAATCTATAGATCCAGACTGAGATGAAGTATGAAAACTTTATCTTGAGTTCATGACTTTGACCTAATAATTTAATACTCGAGATGGAAAATCTTTTTTAAAAAATATGGACTGATAAAAGAAAAAAATGCGTTAAAAACAACACGTTGGATAAGACATTAATTCTAAATCTAACTGTAAAATTTTAAATAGAAATATATTTGGTTGAAAAATAGAAAACAGAAAGCAAAACATAACAAAACATTAAAAGAAAACGAAGAAAGAAAAAGTAAGGATACGTACGAAAAAGACAAAACAAATACTTAAAAATATCAACTTTTTAAGTTGAATGTGTCTCTTAAAAAATGCAGTTTAACCCCAACCACAACCACTCATCTTAACGGTACAAATAAAAAATTCAAAAAAGAATGGACTGTATCTCTCATTCAAATATTAAAAAAAAAAAAAATAACGGACTAATACAAGTCAATCGTCAATAAAATCTAGCAATAATAGAAGTTGACACCATCACTAATAGATTTTCCTATATTTGCAATTTTTATAGATTGTTGTTATACACTCAATTATTAACCCAAAAATGCTACCTATTGCAGTCATCCATATATGTTGGGAGTACCATTTTAAAATACATGTAAATCTAAATGATTACCCTCAATACATGTGTGTTGTCAAAAAAAAAAAAATCAGAATTCGAAGGGGGTTATAACAAAATATTTTAGAATTTAGAAATTACAACAAAATAAGTATAGAAGTCCAAAAGAACAAATAAGATTTATTTTTCTCTTTAGGGGGACAAACAAAATAAGATTCAAATCTCAAGATACTTGATTTGACTTCTGTATCAATATCAAATCCTTCTATTTAGAACTTTTATACATAAACATCAATAGGTCAACTTTTGATGCGCTAATCAAATCAAGACCTTAACGAAAAACAAAATAAAACAATAAATGAATAATCAAAAGGGTAATCCTTTTCCAATAAAAACAAAACAAAACCATGTCAGTCAAGGTTAGGAGACAAGAATGATGTTGGACAATAGGGAGACAACGGAAGGTGGCCTCTCTTCTCTCTTTGATTGAGGGTTTCAACTTTAGGCTTGGGAGAAAGCATGTTGTGTTGGAATTCCTACTCCTATAGAGGGCTTCTCTTGTAAGTCTTTCTTTACGATTGTATTGGATCTCTCTCCAATGGTTGAGTCGGTATTTGATGTTCTATAGAGAATTAAGATTCCAAATAAAGTAGAGTTCTTTTCGTAGCGAATTTTGCTTGATTGTATGAACAAAATGGATAGGCTTTTAGAAAAGACATCTTCGTTAATGGATTCTTGTTGTTGTATCCTTTGTCAGAAGGCAGAGAAAAACCTAAATCACCTTCTCTAATAGTGTCAAGTTGCAAGATCTATGTGGAATGACTTCTTTTAGAGGTAGGAATGTCCGTTTGATGATCAGAAAGTTGCTCCTCGATCTGCCTTCCAAAGAGAAAGGTTCTTTTCCTTGGTTTGCAGAGGTGTGCGCATTGTTGTGGGATCTTTGGAGAGAGAGGAACAAGAGTGTTTCATAGTATGAAGAGAGATCTTAGTGAGGTTTGGTCTTTGGTGAAGTTTCATGTCTCGCTTTGGGCTTCAGTTTCGTAGACTTATTGAAACTTTTCCTAGGCAATATCTTACATAGTCGACAACCCTTTCTCTAAGGAGTTTTTGTGGGCTTGATTTTTTGTATGCTCTTATATTTTTAAATTTTTTTCTTAATGAATGTAGTTGTTTCTAAAAAAAAAAAGAAAAAAAAAGGGAAAAGAGAATTGTCATGGACATTTTCTATTACTTCATTTACTGAGGTTAAGTGTTATTATTGTTAAAATAACAAACAAATAAATAGGCAGTTGTGGCCTAATAACTTTTGATAACCATAAAACAACTAAGTTGAACGTAAACATAATTCAATTAGCATAAGACACATATTCTTAACCAAGAAATTAGAGATTAAAATAACTCTACTCCAAATTATTGTACTAAAAAAAAACCTTTAAATAGAAATGCACTTGAATTAATTTGAACCAATTTAACAACCATATCTACAATTATGGACTAAAACATGCAATTTCAAAGGCTAGATGAATAGTTTAGATGGAAAAGAAAGATTATCTACTTTTAAAATCAATATTTAGTTGGAGATATTGAAGATCTAATGGAAAGAGAGAGAAGAGTCATAAATGTGCAAAACAGAGAAGAGAAGGGTGGGGAAAAAGGAAAAAATGGCCAACACTGAAGTGAGAAGACATGGGAAAATGGTCAAAAGGAGAGTAAAACTCAAACTTCTAATAAAAGGCAAGAGCCTTTATAATTATCATTATCTATTTATTTCTGGAGAGGATGACATTTTTAGTTGATCCAACAAAGAAAACAAACAGTCTTCTAAGTTTACAGAAACAACAATACTTGCATGGTTTCACTTCTTTGGTATCTACCACGATAACAATCGAAACCAATCCACCGTTTAACATTGCAGCAAGAACTACTATAGTTAGGAAAGGAATGAGGTCAAAGTTGAGATCGAGTTTTAGGACATATTAATTAGAGCTTTCAATGGAGTCGATTAAAGAGTCCCAGAGGGTATACCTCTCTGGGCATGCCTTGTTAAGTAGAGTCTTCAAATTGTATGTTCTAAGCTTCTCATCCATTTTTGACTTTGGACAATTCTGAAGAATAAAAAATGGAGGAATCGGTCAAGCCTGGATAAATAAAAGTAAAGTAAGACGTTGTTCAGAATAATTGAACTTCACCTTGATCAACCACAAGAGATATGCACCAGAACCTGCTGCCTGTGCTTGAAAATCCTCAAAGTATTCATTCGAGATAAACGAGCAGGAATTCACAAGATTTAATTCATTTTCTATAAAGAAAGGGATGTCTTTTTTTATTCCCCCCTCTTGCTCACAAACTTTTTGGTCGATTGCAAAGTGTCTCATCCAACACACTGAAAGGAATCGTCGGTGAATCCACAGAGCCTGTCAGAATGGATATCATTCAAGGAAAACAAAGAGGATTGAACTGCTAGCAACAAAATTTCACTCTTTTAACTTGAAGAGGAACACACCGGGAAGAATAAAATGCTAACTACCATTCATAAACCATCTAGTCAAAGTGCAGAGCATATGGAAAAAAGTGTACCCGAGTAGATCCAGATACTACTACGAGTTAGGACTAGAGGAACTAGACTGAAGAGGGTTATATCAACTAACAAAGTAGATTGACCCTTTAGCACCTGACTCATTCTCCTCCAATTGAATATCTAAGAAATCAATCACAGAGTGTCCAGCTCATAGTCATTTCTAAATCATAATTGACCCGAAGAAATCAGACCCCCTACCCTTAACAGAAACAGAGAGAGAGAGAGAGAGAGAGAAGCGTGTACCTCTCTTCCAATATATTGCTTTATCAGCATTTCATCCCAATCAAGCTCTTCCTTTCAATATAACAATTAGCAAGATATTACAAGCCAGTTGTAAATGGATAAATCAATTAAAAATCATCTTCAACGCAGCAAAAACAGGCACTTGTTATAGAGAACTTCCTATTACATGCTTATGATTTATTTCTTGTCTGCTCCCATAAGCTCAAAGATCTCGAGAACATTCAAAGGCCCAACTATAACAAGCACAAATTTACTCCAAGAGTGACATAGAACTCAGAAGTGTTCAGTACAATAGAATAGAAAGATTCATGTGTGCTAGTGTCAATGAAAAAGTTCGTGCAGCAGTAAAGTAAGTATCAAAAGCATGAATACAAGAAAACGTTGACATTTAACAGCATTAAAATTCTATTCAAGAGAAAGTAACGGATGCCAATTCTAGTCAATATAGTAAAATTTAAAAGGATGAGCATGCCCTCTTAAATAATGGTATTGGATAAACAGAGAGCATTGACTAACAGAGTTGGATTTTTGGGATTACTAAAATAACATCGATAGGTAAGGTTACCTTCCACACTTGATAAATGTCAATACTGAAACAAGAACTTATCTTTTTGCAAGTTGATTCCGCTAAAATTTTGAGCATAAGCCGCTGGAGGATGAAAAATAGAAAAAAGGAATGAAAAAAAAAAAAAAAAAACTCAATCATCGGAAGTTATTGACATTTTGAAATAATTTGAGCATTTCAAGATCAATCAGCAGTTTACAGAACTCACTCGACGATAGTGGAAGCAACAATTGTCAGCAACATGCAACGCAGCCCATTTTCTGGTTTCCTTTAACTCATTCAACGCCTGAAGAAGATAGATGGTTTTGGAGTCTCCCATAAGAACAATGGGATTGCGGCCAGAAAAACATTTTTCCCAAACAAGAAAATAATCCCTATAGAAGGTGCATGTTGTAACTTCATACACTAAACGTGTGAAGAATTGGGAATCTTGACATGTGCTAATAGATTGGCAATTCTTGGAATTCCCATGCGAATTCTTTTTTTTTCTATCCAATAATTACTTGCCATTTTTCAATTTGGAACTAGTCAATTAATTTCATTTTCGCCCAAGGGGGCAGCATGACTCATGGATAAAGGACCACCCTCAAGTCTATGCACATGCCATACAATAACAAATTATATACCCCAGACTCTGTCAAACGAGAAAAAAGAAGAAAAGCCCACCTGTTCTCTTGACATGTAAGAAACTAACCAGCGTCGATGATTCCATGCACGATAATTCATTTTTGACATCTAGACCAAAATGAAATTCACTTAGATGAGACAAAGTTCCTACTGTTACAGCAAGGAAGTAACAAGGGTTAGTTACAATCGATTGTTTGAAATCAAAATTGCAGCATGTACCAAGAATTCAGAATAAATACAATCTAATGGCAAATCAAGGAAGCAGCTCTGAATCATGTTTTCTTTTCACCAAAGCCTGTATTAGTCAAAACTTCATCAAGAACATCTCAATCAATCTTTTTTGTATCCTTATCAAGATCATATTTGAAAATTCTCTTTCGTCATCAACCAATTTCTTAGTTAAAAGGCATCAGCCACCCATTTGTCTTCCTAATACAAGAATTTCACAAGACTTACAGATCTAAAATCTCTAACAGAAAAGCTTCCAATTTGTAGTAATTGAAGTATTATACGTCCCCTCAATGGAACATTAACAATATCAATCTGGAAAAAGTCAAACATATCCATAATATCACATTCGGAGATTCAACCTTTATGAAAGAACTCTGATGTGGAACCACCAAGCTCGGCAATTTATTCCCCAGTGATAAGCCTCTGTTTGCAGTTTAATAGTCTAGGGGCAGGGCTCTTAGAAGCCAACCATTTAGAACCTCTAGAAGGCCCAAGCAGCACACTTCCTCAAAATTCTAGCTTTGCCCTTTAGAAGCCAACCATATAGCACCTCTAGAAGCCACTCATCCAGGTATCTAGGCAAGCCAAAGGACAACCCAAAGTCCTTCAGGAGGAAAGCCAAACCCCTCCAAGCAAACTGAGGGTGGAGGAAAGATCATCCAAGAACTCCCCATCTTAGTTCTACTCCTACTGGGACCAGAACCTTCAAGGGAGAGACCAAAAATTCTAAATGCTTCCAGCTGCCTCCAAAAAATATTTAGCATACAAGGCAATTCATGAAAAAGATGGTTAGCGTATCTGCCTGTCTTGTAGATTGCTCCTACTAGAACCAATGTACAGAAGTGGGTTTCTAATTTCAATTTATCTCAGGAATTTACCCTCCATGGGCAGCTGTTCCTAATTATATTTTTTAAATAAGAAACCGAGCTTTCATTACGAGAAATAAAAGAATATACAATGGTAAAAAAAAAGTAACCCACCAAAAAGAAAACCGAAGCCAATTACAAAAAGGAGTCCAATCCAAAAGAATGTTGCCAAGCTAGTAATTACATGTGAGGCCTCCAATTATACGGACCTATGCAAGGAAGGGCAAAAGGGGGCATCCACACGGAAGTGGAATGAGTGGTTATGCACGCACAGTACTCTGGGGACCAAAATGAGGGTTTATGTGGTGGGGTTTGGGAAGTTGGCTAGAGGTATGTGCACTGTGTAGTGGCTGATTGCCTTTTGGGAGGAAAGGAATGGGCTACCTCAAACAGTCGAGGAGTATCTTTTTTTTTTTTTGTTGTCATTCTTCTACTTTTCATTGTGTTTCTTACTGATTGGCTGATACCGTACTGTGGAGCTCTGTTGACATCATTGATTTGCAATTGAACAGTTCATTTCTCTCTAGTTTTCTGTTTGTTGAGGGGATTTTTAGTCTAATCACAGGTGAAATCTGAGTGGATACCTTCCATTACAAAATGTCTGATCAACGAACACTCACAACAATAAATAATCTAATTGCCTCCTAAAACTCCTCTCCCGATCTCCTGACCCCTCTAAAGATTCTACTATTCCTTCCTTTCAAGTCAAATGCCCAACGTGATAGCAAAGAAGTCTTCCACAAGCATCTTTCTTCATCAGTAAGGCAGCTATTCCTAAATAAATTTTGCATTCTCCATATTGTTGAGTAGGGATTCACAGGGAAAGATAAGATGCCATGCCAATCAATTTCCAAGTTCTGGGAGCTCCATAGTTGAGGGTTTTTTTTTTTTTTTTTTTTTTTTTTTTGGAAACTAATTGCTTCCATTTAGAAAAAAATGAAAGAGTACAAGGGCATACAAAAAACTAAGCCCACAAAAACTCTGCTAAAGGAAGGATTCTAATTAAGTAAAATGTTACCTAGAGATTAATGACAAAAATATAATTACAAAAAAGTCTTTGAAATTGAAGCCCAAAGAAAAATATACTTTTAGTGGGAGCTTTTTAGTTGTGTTTTTAGCATCCTATGTTGAGTGCGATCTCTTACAGTCCTTGTTCCATGTTTGATTGAAATTAAACGTTAGAGGAAAAAAAGTAATGACTCAATCTTAAATCGGAAGTCATTGTGAAGTCTATGAATAATCCTTCAGAGGAACAGCAATAAACAGAATGCATGTCATACAAATTCTCTTTACAGAGAAAGTTTAGTGAACCTCCAAATTTTAACAATATGCAGGTCCTTGAACCTCAGCTATTCTTTCCACTAGCTCAGATTCTTTCTTCAAAATTTCTTCTACAGTATAGCCTTTTTCAACAAGCAGCTTCATCACCCACCGCCTGCCAAGAACTGACGTGCTTAATTTATTTTAAAAAATTAGGGCACTTTTCTTTTATCGGGGTTGTAAAAAGAAATGCAAAAATTATCGCATGCCCTACATAAGCTGGCAAAAATACTCCCCTGATTAGAACTAATTACAAAAGGAGGATACTTGCAGAACAAATTAGACAAGGGAACACCATGAGGAATAAAAGTTTAGTCATCTCAAAAACCTTCTTCCATTCATTCTGTATTATTAAACAGTACGAGCTTAAAAACTTTTCGATGAAACGAAAACCCTACAACATACCAATGCAGCAGCTACTTTGAAGGATAAAGAAAATTGTTTATCGTTAAAGAATTGAAGCCTATATTTTAGAAATGAAACCATAAAGAAAAGGATTTGGGTCTCTTAATAATATACTATCCTCAATTAGAGTAACTGGAGAGTAATAATACCCTATCCTGTAACAGTATCATATCAGTATGAACAAACTTGCACCAATTACTGAATCCTTACCTATGGCTCCATGCTTGTTCACTCTTGGGGAAATATGAAAGTACAAGCTTCGACAAGAGAAGTTCATCCAAATAAATCGAGAGACTTTGTTTCTTTGACAATATGAATTTCCTGCAGGTTATGTACATGGTACAATCAGGATGATTCCTATTTCAATGTACACCACGAAATAGCAAGTCAACAATAAAATTTCTGAGTAAACCAAAGGAGGCCAGATTCTTTGGTTTAATATTCTTCCTTTCTTTTCCTTTTTTTTCTTTTTTTTTTTTCTCTCCCTTATGAAGCAAACCACTTTCATTGAGAAAAATGAAAGAATACAAGTACAAACAAAAAACCAAGCCCACTAAAGTAAAGGAAACCAAGCAAAGCAAAATAGTGCCTATTATTCGTTACTAGAAAACAGTAACTTTGAAGTCGAATATAGTTATGTTTCTTATTCCATTCTAAAATAAGTTTGATGTTCTTTGGTTTAATCTTGGAATAATCATTGTTATCAATACAAGTTTGATGTTTCTTATTCCATTCCAAAATAAGCCATGGTCCTTCCATTCAAATAAGCAACAAATCTTTTACCGATAGGCCAGGACATACAATCTTTTGCTCCTCGAGTGAATTGCTTGTAACAAACTACTAGTTGAATACTCGAATTGATACCTCCAAATTTAAAGTAGGACATGGCAACAGACAATACAATAATAATAATAATAATAAATTATTAGCATTGGAAAAGATGCACCAAATAAGAAACAAGCAAAAACCTTGAGTTCCAAGCAGTGCCAAAATCGCAGCTCAGCAACAAAAGAGCCCTGCTATGCTTCATGACGTCACTTTCAACAACGTTCAATGAATTTGGTAATCCATATGAAGAATTTCCAGACACAGTTTGATCATCTTGGTTGCAAGAACTCCTATATTTCATATTAGCAGCCATAAATGTGTTTCTAGCTGCTACATACAGAGGATGAAGGATTTGCGTTGATATGCCCAACTTATGGTCTTGTAGCCAAAAATCTGATTTTTTGTTCCCCGTAATTTCAGAGGTAGCACTTTTAGAGTTGCCTACCTCTTCATTGAATTTGACAAACTGGGATGGATGTACAAATCCAATCTCATCGCTGGATTCATGCAATAATAGGACAGAAAGACAGTCAATCAACTACCAAATATTAGAAGACACGAACAACACAAGTTCTGTACTAGTCTTCAAAGAAATGCCATCCCCATAATCAAACAAATTTGGTTTCCAATCTGGGGAGCATCAGAACTTGCGAATAGGATAACTTCCAAATTGCAACAAAATGAAACTTCCCTACAACTAGAACGGTAACTATACGTTAATTTTTATTCCACTACGACGATCTTAAAACCATAACTAACAAAGGGGTTTCTCTCATCAAACTGAGACGATAAATTGCATGAATTTTCGGGGAAAGAAAACTCGAACAAAGGAGAATCTAACTTTTAAAATTGGATACTTACATCAGAGGGTCAGATTGTAAAATTTGTTCGAATTGGCTCAGCAAATCCGCGGCTCTCGTTTCGAAATCAGTACTTTCAGCCATTTTTGTGTTTCTTGCTGCCTGAGTGTGACATTTTAAACCTTGATTTCATAAACAACATTCATAATTTTTTTTCTATCAATTATGAAATCCTAAAAAAAAAAAATAATAATAAAACAAATAAATAAATAAATAATAATAAAAAACGTTTGTCCTTATTGTTTTCCTAAAATAAGTTCTGTTTTTTAAACCTTTTTAAAAAATTCAATTGAAAACACGTTTTCCCTTTGAAAAAAGATAGTCTTATTTATATATACGTATTATCTTATTTATATATATGTATTATTAAGTGTAAGAATAATTGAGGTAGTTAATTTTTTTATTTCAAAGTTTTTGTTAGTTTTATAAATTATGAAAAAAAATTAAAAGGAACGTAATCTTGTTATTAATAAAAAAAAATTACAACAATCTTTTATATTTAAAAATTAAAATAAATACATTTGTAGGATGGGTATGGCAACCTTATAGGATTTATTAAAACTAATTGAAACTTCCTACTTAGGTGGCCACCAATAATGCAAATTTTCAAACTTTTGCTAACAAATAATTTAAACAAAGACTCTATGTAAATAGATTCTGTTACTTTAAAAGCACACTATTTAGTTCTAATAACAAGATTCGTAATAAATATAGAGATTAAAAACTATCCATCAAACATGAACAATTAATTTCAAGAATTAAAAATTGCAATTAATTTCATACAATGGTGTTTGACATCCTTTGCAAAGAGGCATTTTAGGAAAATGAGATCCTTCAGGAAAAGAAAAAATGTTATAACTAACTATTAAATGAGGGTATAATGGGAATATATTTAAAAGTCAAGGACAAAATAGAAAGGCGAAACTTTTCCTACCTACGCTTTTTTAATATAGTATAAATATAGATATAGATTTTTCAAAAAATAATTTCAAATAATATTCTGATTGACTGGCTCCTTAGTGGAAAATTTTGGTTGAAATCACATTTCCATCAAGATCTAGGTAGGGAGAACTTTGATTTTCCCCCAAATTCTCGAAATTTTAGAGTTCAACGGAAGTTTTCTATTTTTTACCATAAAAAATTATTTTCAAGAAACTACATTTTTATTTTTAACTTTATTCAAACCGTTTTTTTTTTTTTTTAATTTTTACATCATTTCACCTTAAAATAGAATTATTTCAAAAAATCAAAATGGAGAAAAATAACATCTTTTTTATTTTTAATTTTATTCAAAAAAAATTTTATTGAATTTTCACATCATTTTATCCAAATAGAATTGATGTGGGTTTTTGTTTCTTTTAATCTAAAGCTTTCATTTCCAAGAAATCAAAATTGAGAAAAATAACATATATTTATTTTTAATTTCATTCAAAATTTTTCCATTAAATTTTCACATCATTTCACTTCAAACTTGAATTGATGGAGGTTTTGGCTTTTTTTTACCATCCAAAGTTTTCTTGTCAAAAGAAAAAGACTTTGAGAAAATAAAATAAAAACCTATAATTTATCCTATAAATACATCTACCAAATCACTTCTTCCACACCACTCTCAAATCTCAAGTTTTTTAAGTATTCCTCTCATTTTCTCTCAAGCTCTATCTACTTATAGAGTTTTCTTTTTCTTCTTTCTTTTCCAATATTATGTTGTATTAGGTTTAATGTTACACTTTTAGTATCCCTCCTATGTTTAATATTATGATTTTTATATTCTTATTATGTTAAGATAGGTAAGTTTAATTGTATGATTTTTCATTTTTGTATCCATTTCACTTTATAATAAATAATTTATAATTATGCAAATATTTTATGTTCTTTAAGACAATCATAGTATTAAATTTCCATCAACATGTCGATATTTCCATCAATATTTTCATGTTTCATGGGTTTGATATCAACATGAGGAGTGAACCGAAATTTTCATTATATCATAGAAGACCCCACAAAAAATAAAAAAATAATCAACAAAACATCACTAATGTAAATATAATATAGATATTAGACATGTTAACTTGTTTAAAAATCATAAAATGTTTATTTACTAATTTAAATTTATTTTTTTATTTTTTATTTTTATAACTTTTCCAAAATTATCCATGGAAATCAACATTTTATTGATATTTCCATCGAAATTTTCGTAAAATTAGATCTTTAATATTTCCGTCGAAATCGACATTTTGAACCTTGAGTACAATGTAATCAAGGGACCTAAGTAACCAAGGTGAAATAATTGTGAGTTGATGTGAATAATATTTAAAAGGTAAGGACAATCCATTATAAGAGTAGTGATGCAACTATGTTTAGCCTAAGTTCATTATGCTCGAGTGATGCGGCCACAAATGCATTGACTCACTCATGGACAAAATCTTCTACTATTTAGTCTTGTATAAAGTTCCTTTAGAGCCTAAGGAACTAATCTATATCTCTATGGTTAGCTGCTACTTAGATAAATTTTGCACATATTATTTATCCTACAATGTCTCTTATCTCTAAAGTTGTTTGGTGATCCCATATCTAGGTTTTTACCCTATATTATTTTGTGAACTTGGTTTACATTCTAACCTTTCAGGATTAGGACTCCAATAGATTGCTAAATTAAGTGGCCAATTTAACTTAACAATATTTGGCCATAAAAATTAAAAAAAAAAAATGAACAAACAAGCTGGAATGAATCTTTGGCACGTGATCAAGCCATAAATCCCTAAAGCATCCACATAGCTCAACCCCTTGGTGAATTTAGCTCATGTTTAAGAATAAATGAATTGTTTCCATCGTTTCCAAAATCATAAGTACAATATAAATGTGAAAAGAGGAAAGAAATGAAATTAAAGTAAACGTTGGAAAGACAATAAACACCTCTTGGATGAGTTGCTCATGAAGGGAATTGAATCATATTCAAATAAATTAATTATTTGAATCATATTCAAATAAATTAATTCTTCATATTACAAAGTTATAATTTGAATCACATTGAAATAAAATTTATAATAATTCATGCAATTAATTGTATCCAATACAATTAATATTTTCCCTTATAAATTTGAACATTTCAAATTTTTCTTTCAACATAGTTTATCCTTGTCGGTCCGTAGTGAGCTAGCAAGGGAACCTTATGGACCTACAAATCTGAAGCTCCAACGATATGAGATTAATCGGCTAAACTCATTAACCACATTAATCAATATTCGTTAACTATGGGTACACTTCACTTAAGACTCACAACTACACTCTTTTCACTGTAGATGTATTTCTATGTCCATGGATATAGACCAATAATAGCAAATTAGTCCTCCACAAGTGTTCGTAACACCAGTTGATCAAATTATCGTTTTACCCCTAGGTTACTTTTAAATAAGGTAAGACCCTTTGTTCAAGTCCCGGATACACCACTTAAGGGAACACTTATCTACTTACACTAAAAATGGGAATGAGTGAATTCCATCTTGTATAATTATGTCACCATCTCCTCACTCGATCTTGTCCCCAAGATGGTAGGCATATTGAGTCGGCAAACGACCACTCTCATCCATACAAATCAAAGGACAATCCCTCGTGGATAGGAGTTTATAATATACTCAGGATTAAGACTAAGTTGCCTAGGTCATCCTATTGAAATAGAAACCTAACTAGTAAACGGAGTTACATCTAGTGATTACTATTTCGTGGTCCGGTCTTATGCAAACTCATTGCATAAGATATTCCCACTCACACGTCACCTACACGAACGCGTTAGATCATTGCGTTTGTATCAAATACAAAGTGGTCGTATTCATAGCGTCACAAAGATAAAGTACCCAGTCTTATCTATATATTATAGACCCTTTAGACTGTATCTTGAACATTGATCTCTACATGTCCCCACATACAGTTCAAGACTCATAAAATAGCCTCGGATGTTAGTTATTGGATTTAGGGTTATTACGACAAAACAAACAAAAACAACCAATAATGCTTATTGAAGTAACACATCAATAACTCTTTATTAATGATTTAATGACAGTTAAATAATTACATTTACAATCTACGAGTTTTAGGGCATAAAACACAACAACTCACTCTTTTTATCTTCCTCAGAATGAATTTTCAATCCTCAAGGATCAATCCTCTCTCTACACACGCTCTCACGAGATAGAGAGGTCCTAACACTAGCTTCTACAAAAGAACTCTTGTTTTTTGGAGAAGTTCTGGAATTTTGAGTGAAAACTTCATTGAATGACTGAATTTCGTGATAGAGGTGAGCTAAATGTTAGAGGAGAAGACTTCCCTTCCTTTTAAAGGTTTCAAAGAGGTTAGGTAGAGCCAAAGTCTACGAATTCGGAGCTTCCTAGTCAATTTTGGCACTAAAAAACAGCTGAAGACCGAGTAATTCGCACTTGCAGATAACTAGTCAACATTTCTAGAAATTAGGGTTTTTATGTGACTACATCATATTTTGGCAATGCATGTGTATTGAAGGCATTTTCTGCAAAACAACCAAAAATCAACATAAAAGCTTCTAAAACAAGCGCAAACTGGTAGAAATGCACTTTAACTATACAAAGACCATATACTGGATCATTTTATCCATTTAGAACATAATTTAGGGATTTGTGCATGTAGAAGACCATTTTTTATAAGTAAAGATACCAAATAAAGCCTTAAAATATGCATTTCATGGCATGTATCATTGCCCACAAGTGGCATTAATTGATGTACTTGTGTTGAAGTACTTTATTTGTATATAATGTTAGTAACTTGCATTGTTAAATATTTATATCTACGAATTGAAGTAAATACTATACGATCTTATGCATAAGCTAATTTTGAGCATATCAATTGATTAAAATATTATTGACTTTTTTATAGGAATAATTTGAACATTTTTTAGTCATATAATCTATACATTTCAATCTATTTACTAACTACTGAACATGGTTAATATTTTGTATGAGATTTTTCTTTTATTTGGATTTTAGAAGAAAGTAATTATTAATTTTTAAAGGAAGAAAATCATTATTTTAATCAAAGTCTTAAGTTTTTTTTTTTTCAAGCACCTTGATTGAAGAAAAGATGAACCTGACAATGTCATCTTTGCTTTTCTTGATGCTTCTAAGAGTAAAGATTGTCCCTCACAAACCAACATTGTTCCTTTCATTATACTTTCTCGTCACTCAATACTTCCTAGGAATATTTTCAAGAGGTCACCGAACATATACGAACTTTGGAGTTCATATGATTGAGACACCAAAAAAGTGTCACATTGTTGGTCTAGATAGTAACTTTCAGTTCTTCTTAGCCTTTTTTAACAATACGTTTATATCTTTAAAATCTCTCTTATTCGGATGTGATCTTGGTTCATTCATGTACTCCTCATTCGAGGCATTACAGTGAAAATATATCTAAAAGTTATTTCAACACATGCTATAGAGTCTAATGATAAATTACCTCTAAAAGTAATGAGGATAGGACATTTTTGCCAGAGGTCCACGTACTTTGGCACTACAAGCTTGCAAGAATTGCTACTCACCTTGATTTCATTGCTCTTCATCAACACATCAATCTCATCCTTCCAATTTTCCAACCCATTTATCTCATCCCAATAGGAATCAAATGATTAAAATCTCCTTCAATATCTCATGATAGCAAAGCAATGCTTGTGGGTGATGAAATCCGTAAAACTTGGGGCATATTTGGTTTAACTTCCGTTTAATTTTGAAAATAAATCATTTTATAAAAAACTGAAGTATTTGGTAATTACTCAAAATAACTTTTGGAATACTTTTAAATTTATTTTAAATATATATTATATATATTTTTATCAAAAGAGTTTAAATAAAAATGACTTTGTTGAAAAGACTTTTTTTTTTCTTCTCTAAACACACGAGGTTGAAAAGTCCACTTTTTTAAAATCTCCCTTTTCTTTAATGGTTCTCAATTGCACTGTTGTGCTTGGAGAGAGAATTATATAATGATAAATTTGAAATTTGTAATAATTTATGCTTCATTTTGTGCATAATAAATGCAGTTTTTAATTCAATATAGCAGTTTAGAATTTCATTTAAGTTAATAAGTTTGCAATCTTCCATTCAAGTGTCTTTCATAACTTCGCAGGTTTGAGTTTGAAGAATGTTTGATTGTATTCGTAAAAATAAAAAATAAAAAATAAAAAAAAAATTTAGAGAGTTGTAGAGTTTATTTCTCACAGGTTTGCTAATTTTTTAATCGATTAATTTTTATTTTAATAATAATCAGCAAATAAACCATAAAAATAATCTATATTTGAACGAAAAAATTACCACCAAATTAATGGTGACTTATAATATAAAAGGATACAATAGACACAAAAAGAAAAAGAAAGTCTCTCCTTAAAAGTGACTTTTATATATAAATATAGATAATATTGTTGGACGAGATTTTCGAAGAAATTTAATTCGTAGAAATTGAGCTTTGTATTTGTATTAATTTCAGTATTTGTGGGTATGATCTCTAATATTTGATCTCTTGATTCTTCCTCTTAAAAGAAATAAATACAAGCAACTTGAATTCTCGAGATCTTCTGCGAGACTTTGCTTTCAAAGTCTTCAACTCCCGAGTCTTCGATTCTTCAAGTCTCTAGAACTTCAGTGCTTTGGAACCTTGATCTTTAATTTTCAAAGCTTTCTTCAATTCCTCAGAACTTAAGTTTCCAGAGTTTCAACACATTTTCTTCAATCTTCCAACCTCCTCAAATGAAGAGGGACAACGTCTATATATAGGGGATTTTCATGGGCTTGGGCCCAATAACAATAATAATTTTGAGGCTTTGGCTAAAGTTAGGTTTGGACCTAGTTTTTCCTTCAGCCCAAGTTTTTAATCGCGAGTTTCAAATGGGTTGGATTTTTTTTATCCAAATAGCTTTAATTATTCGCCCAGTCCAATTAAAGCCTGAACCAGTTTTTGGCCCGCTTTATCGAGCCCGACTCGTGTTCAATCACCGTTGACGCTGATAAGTTTGCTACCTTGATACAATGGCTGGACTGAAGACATGTGGCATTTTTCAATTGGTCAAAATTTCTTCTCCAACAAATATTAATTAAATTTTAATTTTTAAATTATTCAATATTTTGATTTGTATATTATTTTCATTTTCATTTTTTTAATTTTTTTCGAATTTGAATTTTAAATTTCGTAATATGCATATTTATATATTTTATTTTAAATTTAATGTAAGCATTCTTTAAGGATGAATAGCAACGTGTTTTGATTGATATCAATAAGTTTTCACCCTCTATCTTCATCTATTTTTCTTAAACTATTTGATAGTTTGAGTTAATTTAAAATTAAAAAATAAGTAATACATCATTAACAAATTGTCTAAATTGATTAACATATAAAAAATATTTAGGGTGATCCAAAAATTTTGGGGGAAATAAGTTTTGTCCCACCTTCTAAAAGTGAAGTTTTGTGCCTCTTTACTGACATCAAATTCAAGTGAAATTAAAAAAAAATATATATATAGAACTTTACGCATATAGAATGAGTTTTTTCTCGGTCTCTTACTCTCACTCTCACACTCCAACTCCTTTTTCTCTCATAAATCATTCTCCTCTCTCCTTTTCTCTCACAATCTTGCTCTCTTATTCTCATTCTTGCACTCTTGCTATCTTACTTTCGCTCCCTCGTTTCCTTTTCTCTCACAAATTGCCTCCTCTTTCCTTTTCTCTCATGGTTTCGCTCTCTTATTCTCACTCTCTAGGGTTCAATTTTAAAGAAGGAAGCACAAATTTGTAACTTCATGTGGTCATGACATCAACAAAAGGTCGATTACCTTATATTTAAAAAGTCGGACATTTTTCATTTTGAACTTTCAAAATGGATCAGCTGTGCAATTTTCTCAATATTTATGCTTGTAATTGATGTAATTATTAGCTTAAAATTTTTCAACAATTCAGTTGAAGTTTGTTTTATTTTTTACCCAATTTGCATTGTGAACAATTCTTTCTTGATTTCTTTTCCAATTCTTTCTTTCTTTTCAACCATTTCTCATTCATTCCGTCGCCCAACGTACACTTTTTTGCTTTTTCACTAAGATTCTCATTCCCATTCGCTTGACTCTTTAACTCAATTTATAAAAAAAAAAAAAAAAAAAAAAAAAAAAAAAAAAAAAGTTGTAGAGACTTTCTTTTTACTCCTAATTACTTCTGTTTTCCACCTCTTTTGTCCTCCCTCTCCTAGACGAAAATAAAACAATTGTTTGTTCAGTTCGGAAATACAAAACTTAAACGAAATAGATAGTTAATTTGATTTGAGTAAAGATCAATTCTGTATGGTAATTGTGGTTTTAAAATTTTGATTTTGAGATTGAAGGTTTCCAAAGAAAATAAATAATGGGTAAAATATACATATTTCTTTTTATTATTATAGAAACCAAAACTAACATTTTGAATGTATAAGGATTAAAAGGAACAAAATATAAAGTAGATGCTTCAAAAGTATGAGAATCAAAATACATGAAAGCTAAAGTAGAACGATCAAACTAGTATTTTAACTTGAAAAGTACCAAAGCAAATTTTTTTGACATAGAACATAAACATGGAACCATCATGAGTTTGCTTAATGAAAAAAAAAACATTGAATTTGATAAAGAACTAAGAAAAGATAAGTCTAGTCCATGGTGATCACCTTCCTATGATTTAATTGATGTAATCTAAAGAGATAACTAGGGTAATTCTCTCCAAAAATCTAATCAAATCTTTATTACTATCAAAGTTGTCTAATACAAGGGGACTCCTTGAAAATTAAAAGAAACTAGCTAATTGGATAACTAAAATGTAATTAATCAAAGATTAACCAAGATTAGTTTGAATTTACCATATTATTCCAATCCTATTACAGGCGTGTTTGGAATACATTTTTCAAGTGTTTAATTTAAAAAATAAGTCATTTAAAAAAAAAATTAAAATGTTTGACAAACAATTTTTATCAAAAGAGTTTAAATAAAAATGAATTTTTCTAAAAAAAACATTTTTTTCTCAAATCAATCCAAACGAGCCGTACATCATTAATATTAAGTTTGTCTCATGAGAATAGTCGAGGTGTGCATAGACTGCCTCAGAAACTCACAAATATGAAAAATAATAATAATAAATAAAATAAACATGAAAATTGAAACAAACATACATGAAAGTTCAAGGATTAAGAAGATGAAAGATGAACGACTTTAGAGTCAAGAACCATGATAAAATGAAAATACATTACAACTTTAGAGTCAAGAACCATGATAAAATGAAAATACATTGCAATAAAACCTCATTTCTGATTCTGAGTAGATATTCCATAATAAGACAATGAGATACGTACTGCATCCAGAAAATTGTTAGTACTATGATAGTATAGAAAATTTTTCATACTCATTTATTAAATAAATTCTAAGAATGATGTGAGATCTACAAAATAATTAAATAATAAATTAATAATTTATTAAATAATATGTCAAATAATGAACTAGAATAGTATGTACTAATAGTACTACATCTTTTATCTTCCGCATTATTGAGAGTGAGGTAAGCCGAAGACAGACAAAAGGCTGCAACAGCTGCAGCTCATTATGACTCCGCTTTTGTTTACCCAACTCCACATATAACTATCAGTCCACTCTGGTCTTCCTCTTCCATGGCCCCCAGCCTCCCAAAAACCAGACAAACCTGCCCTTTTAAGACATGGGCCATCCCAAAGTTTTTACACTACCAAACACCTTAACTAGTTCAGAATCAGACTGCCATGTAGCTTTAATAATATAGTTAGCACATCACGAACATGATAAATTCATAGGTAATATTGACGAAGTTAAAGACATGAAACTATTAGGCACTAACTTATAATGGGGCCTTTTTTGTTTATCCAATCCAGCCTCTGCTCTGCATGTGGTAAGTCAACCCATTTTCTCTCTTCTGATAGTGAGCCCTAAACAAAACGCTCAATAGCCGTATATGAGGAAATAGACAGAAGAAGACATACCAGTTTCTAGGTCTGACATGGCGCCTCCCCACAAGATTCTTTTGCCCTTCTGTTTCTTTTCACTCAATTTCACAGTTGTAAAGTTCAAATAAGTTGAAACCATTTCTCCATCACAACGTATCTTTACGATTTACAACACAACACCTTCTGTCATAACGGAGTTTCGGTTTCAAGCTCAAACAGCTGGCAATAAAGTGGCAGAGAGTTTCGCAAGTTTCTAACAAAAAACAACTGCTGACCGATTGATTATACCAATTGTGGGGACAGTTTAATCAATTGGAAATTGTCCCACTGGGAATTCCTTCACGTTCATTCGGATGATACAAAAATATAGCACGTTCTGGGCCATGGACCCTCCTTAGTAAGTTTAAAGATAACAATATTTACAACTTCAGTTGAGTTCTCATTGTTTAATCATAAAAAGTAAGATATCTCTCTCTCTTCCCTCCACTTTCGAAACAGAGAGAATTATTACCTAAAAATAAAAGAAAGCCAATGTCCCCTTCTTATTGCACATGAGTCCATTCCATACAGCTCATAGTCAGCACTTGTTGAAAAGTGAAAAAGCAGTAGTCTTACACCAGTTTGCTCTTGATTAGTCCTTTGAAAAAGTCCAAACTGTAGAACAGGAAGTTGACATGATCATCAGATTTAAGATCAGATCAGTATTATGCATTAGCATTCTAAAAACATATATCTACAGTCATTGCATTGGGAGATGAATTCATGCTTGGGGTTGTGAGCTAAGCAATGCAGAAACAGGGCATGTAGACATTGCTGCCAGCTTAGTTCAAAAGGATTTTCAAAATCAGAATTTAAAATTTCATCCAACTGAGTACAGCAGAAACTACAATATTGATCGACTGGCGAACAGGGCAGTCACTTCCTTTTAATCATTATAATTTATTCTAAAGCACTTTGAAGACATTAACTTTATTGACCACTGTTACTTAGTATGAAGTTGGAATGAACTTCAGCCATTTTTGTAAATAATAATGATTTAGGTTTGGCTTCTTTTGATAATGATTTACCTTCAAATTTTCTGTTTTTGAAAATTGTGTTTGTTTCCTCACAATTTTCTTACAAAGTTTTGGAAACATTTGAATTATCAACAAGATTTCAAAAACAAAAACATGGTTTTTAAAAATAACCTTTTTTTTTTAATTTCTCAGTGTTTGGCTTGGAGGTTGAAAACATTTGTAGAAAGTAGATAGCAAGACAAATAAACCTATAGGTGGCCATAGTATTTATAAGCTTAATTTTCAAAAATCAAATGGTTATCAAGTTTTCCTATTTGTTGTTGAACACGTTGGTGCAGATGGTATAGATATATCAAATTCACTTCTCTCTACTACAATGAACTGTCTTTCATGACTATTTTCAAGATGCAACTAATATACTATAGACACATATGTTATACTCTTGCAGTCCATGTATCAAAATGTATGTGTCAAATTTTTGCCCAAAAAAAAACCCAGAAAAGGAAAAATAAATAATAGCACAGCATAATCCATTCACTAAATGAAGAATAGAATCCACTTCAAATGCATAACCTATTTCCATCGGGATGAAGTTCGCACATTTGGTTGTCATCTCCAATAGCTAGCAAATATCCTGAAGATGTCAACCCCTGGATAAAGAAACAAGTAAATTTCTGAACCAATAAACAATCGATTTCCAGTTTTTAAAACCGTGAAAATCATAGAATACGGTGCATTTAGCACTCTACAGTTCTAGGTTGAACAAGAAATTGAAGTTGAATATTTATTATGGACACAATCTTGCTTTCTCGTAAGTTTTAGCCCAGACCACCCTTCAGGGATAGGACTATCTTAAAGTTACAACTACAAAATAGCACTCTCCAAGACCACAATTGGTGTGGGTTGTTTTGTTTATTGGGCTTGTTTATGTTTGCCCTTGTATATCCTTCCATCAATCTCAATGAAAGTTCGGTTTCTTAAGAAATGAAATAAAATAAAATGTAACTACAAAATAACAAATCCAACTGCAGGAGACAAGGTTTTTTCTTCTGAACCGAAATGATATAAATGACTACTGGGAAGAACCAAAAAGAGTAGTGGGATTAAGTCAGCAGCATTTGCGTAAATACTAGAGCAGCGATAGAATCAACTATCAATATGATATTACGTACCTGAATAGTGACTACATTTTCCACAACTTGATCTTCTTTCTTTTCCTGTACAATAACTCTTTGTCCACTGCATAGACAGATGTAAACAAAATCATATCCCTAGCAAAGAAATTGTAAAACCTACTTGGAATAATTTGCGCACAATAGTCTTAAGCTCATAGACATCGAGGACTAAAAAATTGAACAAGAGTCCATTTCCTGAATGTTTTTGGTTCCATGACAAGAAATGTAGACAATGCAAACTAAGCATAATCGTGAGGAACTTGGAATAGAACATGTGTTGAATATATATATATATATATAAAAGAAGAAGAAGAAGAAGAAGGCAGATTAATCCACATCATGAGTTACCTGTGCAGCCATGTCTGATAGTAGAGTTCCTCAAGAGCCCGAAACCCTAATTGTTTAGAAATGATGGTAACAAAATGGCATTATTCACGAATTTAATGAGAATGGGATCACCTGGGAAATTTTGGAACTGAAGTAGAACAAACATGAGATGATCATGATGTGAACTAGGCGTTACAGCATGTTAGGAAGGTAACAATAAATGAAATAAGTGTGATACAAAAATTCTAGCCTTTTCAAGAGAGAACAAGATTGTTAAATCACTAAGCAATTATATCACTATTTTAACACTCCACACACTTATTTATTTTATTTTTAAATAAAAGACCGATTTTCATTGGGAACAAATGAAAATTTGACGAGCATGCCAAAAAACAAGGACCACAAAAGGGAGCAACCCTAAAGAAGGGGACTCCAATCAAGAAGAATAAGACCCAGAGAATAGTTACAAAATGAAGTCATCACCAACATTAATTACAGACATAAAATCTCACAAGGACCAAACATCACATGACTCTCTCAATCCCTCTAAAGATTCTATAGTTTCTCTCCCCCATGAACCCCACAACAAAGAGCACACTCTGGTTTGCCAAAAGAAATTTCCCTTCCCCCGAATCGACAGATGGAAGAGGAACTCAAAGCTCTATGATGGATCATTTGAGGACCAAACACATCAAATGAAGAGTTCTAGACCGACAAGGAAATGATTCAAGTCTTCCTCCGTCCACCAACAAAGGATGCAACAAAAAGGTCTAATCAGAGAAGGCATCTTCCACAAGATTCTATCCAAGGTGTTGATTCTTATATGGATAAATTGCCAGACAAGGAACTTTACCTCCTAATAATCTCTCATGTAACCAAATCACCTAACATTTACACAATGATCCAGGGGCTTTGAAAAGGGAGAAAAATAAAGAGGAATACCACTTAACATTGGTCAAACTAAAGTCAACCTACCACTTTTGGGAAAAAACTTTTCTTGCAAGAGGTCAATCTTTTTCTCCCTTGGTCCCCCAGGAATCCAAAAGGAACCCTGCATGGGTTATTCCCAATCTCACACCTCACCAACTTATCCCATTTACTCATTTTGACGGGGTCACTACTCAAACTCATCATCTATCTTTTACCTCTATTAATTTTACGACTCAACATGGCTTCAAAAAAAGCGAGGATGTGGTCAAATTTAAAAAAGACTCTTTCTTACTCGAACAAAAGAAGATAAAGTCATTGGCAAATTAGAGAGGAGAAAGGGTAACCTTCTCCTTACCCACTTCAAAACCCAAAACCCTCAATGATTTTGCTTTCGATGCTTTTGGAAACCAACACTTGAGATATCCACAACCAAGAAAAAAAAAAGAAAAAAAAGGGATAGTGGATCCCCTGCCCTAGCCCTCTTGAAGCACAAATCTTACCCTTAAGCCTGCCATAAATGAGAATAGAATACATATCCATCCTGACACAACTCAAAATCCAAGATCTCCATTTATAATCAAAAAATTTCATCTCAATAATTTGGTCAAGGAAATTCCAATCTACATGACAATAAGTCTTTTCAAAATCAACATAAGAAATACCCTTCATGATTCTGACTTTTGTATTCCTCCAAAGCTTCGGTGGCAATAAGAACTTCATCAAGGATGTCTCCCTACAATGAAGGCCCCCTAAGTCTCTAAAATAATTGAGGGGAGAACTTTTCTCAACCTATTAACTAGGAACTTTGCTAGAATCTTGTAAACACACATAAATAAGCTTATTATGGGTCTAAAATTTTTAACCCTTTTAACCCTATCTTTATTATGGATGGGGAAAACAAAAGCTTCGTTCCAAGTATTGTCCACAATACCTCTATCGAATAAAACTCAATCTAGGTCCATCCTTAGTCATCCCAGAAGTGAGTCATGGACAATCCATCAGAACTAGGAGACTTATTCCTATTACACGAAAGGACTACCCCTAATTTCATTCAAAGAAAGAGGAACTACCAACTCTGCATTCTCGATGTCAAAAATACGGCCCCAATTGATCTCTTCAACAAAATGTTTGGAGATCACTAGCGGGTCATAAAGCTTAGCGCAAAAAAGAAAGGATCTCCTCCTCCACCTCTCTTTCTCTTTTGACCTCCTCTCCCCTGTCATTTTCTAGCGCCCCAATTATGAAGTTCTTGCTTTATCGTCCATTAGCCAAGTTGTGGGAAAAAGTTGTATTACAATCCCCCTCTTTAGCTGATCTCACCTTGGCCTTTTGCCTCCAGCTACTATGTTCCTTACACACCAAATCAGCGAACTCCGCCTTAAGGGGTTGCCTTTCCTCCTTAAATTTACTCATCTAGACTACCAATTTCTTCCTGAGAGCCAATGGCCTTGATTTGCCCAAAATTTCCTTCACACTAATGTCACCCAAAAAAGCCTCCTTGTTCCAACTTTTCAATCCTTTAAGCGCTCTCAATTTCCCCATTCAGCGATAACCTTCTCAATTACCTTGCACTTCCAAATTCCACCCAAAGGGGAATACAAACTTAAAGGACTGATGTTTTAGCCACATATTCTCAAACCTAAAAGGGTAAGGACCCCAGCAATAAGGTCTTACAATAGGCAAGTAGTCCAAAGTGACCTCTTAGGCCCAACTCTTGCCTAACACTGTCACAATCATCCAACCACCTTTTGGACATTAGAAATCTATCAATTTGAGTCCTAGCTCTACTATTTTCCCGTGTGTACTTGTCATTCATCAAAGGATGATGAAGAAAAAAAGGCTACTACCCTCAATAAAACCATTGAACTCTCTAGGGTGATCACAGTTCGATTTGGTTCGGTTTGGAGATCAAACCAAACTGACCCAAAAATTTTAAAAAACGAATATGTGAAACTGAACCAAATTGAACCGCATATATGAAATGCGGTTCGGTTTTTGGTTTTGAGATTTTTTTTCTTTTTTTTCCTCTTCTTCTTCACAAAATCTATTCCTCAAGAATTTGAGATCTAAGAAGTCTGCCCTTGGAATTGGAGGCGAGAGAAACAAAAGAAGGATGCACTATGGAGAATCAAAGATGAACGAGAAGGGTAAGTAAAAGAGACGAGAGTTGTCGTCTGAGAAAATGCGAGTGTGTTGATTCCAACCAGGTCACAGGCCTCATGGCAATCAGAGAGGTGAGAGTGAGATGAGAGTAAAGTAGTAAACCCTAAGGGGCTGTTTGGGGCATTGAGTTGAGATATGATGTATGGAGATATGATGTCTATGAAGTTTATATGTCTGTGGAGTTCATATGCCAAGAGTATCTGGTGCAGTTTCTTTTTTTTACATAAAAAATATGTTTTTATGATGTGATTATTTTTGCTTGAAAACCTTTTTATTCAATAATTTTACACATATTTTTTTAATAACCTAAAGATTGCATTTTATTTTATTGTTTTTTTAAGCAGACATATATTGTTAGTGAGTTTTGGGAAATAAGGTTTAGGAAATGAAGTTTGACGTTTACTTTTGGATCATGCATTTCAATTTTTTTAAAAAAAAAAAAAACCGTGCAAGTGCCGTTTCTAGTTAAGTTTTTCTTTTCTTAACACTTTTGATAACAACTTTTTAAAATAAAAATACTCATATGTCTAACATTTTTTTCTCAAAAATGTTTTTACATGCAAATTGTTTGATTTCTTACATGATAAAAGTGATTTTATTAATGTTAAACTACTATAAAAAACGACTATAAAATACTATAAACTAATAAAAAAAACTAGGAATTCAACATTTTGAGAGAATTTAGGGTACTTTTGTGTCAACAAAGGTGTTTTTCCTGTCAATTTTGTACATCAACTTAAATATAAACATTTATTGATGTTTTATATGTATTTTTAAATTAATAGATGCTTTTAAGCTTTAAATTAAGGTTTTATTAACGATTTTATGTCATGAGTGCTAACAAAACAAAAAACTCGTGTATCGGAGGTCGCCAAAGTTGGCTGCACTCAGTGGTTGTCGAAGGTGGTCACCAGAGTTGGTCGTCAAAAGTGGTCGCCAGAGTTGGCCGTCAAAAGTGGTAGCCGAAGTTGCCGTCAAAGGCGATCACCGGAGTTGGCCATTGAAAGCAATCACTAGAGTTGGTCGTCAGAGGAGGTAGTCATTGGTGATAAGGGTTGAGTGCACTGTTGGTGGACATGGTATAAAATATAAGTGACATACAAAGTTGGTCTCCCGAACAATGAGTTGAGTTCATGTCTCAACTCATCTCCTCACCCCAAACACCTCATAAGTAAGTTAATAAATACTATATATATATATATATATATATATATTTAAATTTAATGTGGTTTGGTTCGATTTTACTTCAATTTTTGAAACTAAAACTGAACCAAACTGCATAATCCAGTTTCAAATTACTCTAAATCGAACCAAACCACAATTTTTGGTTTCAGTGAGTTCACGATTCGTTTTGGTTCGGTTTTGAGAGTCCGTTCAGTTCTTGCGGTTTCAGTGAACGCATCTAAAACTCTTATAGATCTCATAACTCTACAATCATACGCTTTCTCCTCTGGGTAGCCCCCCACACACACAAAAAAAAAAAAAAAAAAAAAAAAAAAAAAAAAA